>CM040240.1:122886641-123324531 GCA_022545495.1 Chrysanthemum lavandulifolium
ATGCTTTTTAGTGAGAGAATGAAACCTGATGACTCTAGAGACAGGCAGATAGATAACTTGATACCAGAAAATGAGTCAGCTAAGTAGTGTACTCTTACATACATCAGACAATCAGTACTCAAAATTTTGATGATTCGCATAAAACTTAGACTAGAGTTTTTAGAGGGAGAATGACACCTGCTTTATGCTGTTAGTTATAGTAATTATGAAGCTATCAGCCTTTTCTGGTAACTACACATAGATGCTCTGTCATGTAGATGGTATTTCTACTCGACCAATTTTAACTATAATTGATATGCGAGGTTAACTTAGGTATATATCTGTTGCTGCTGATTAGTGAGAATAATTTCGTTGGTGGTAGAAGCATTTTTGCTTCTTCAGAAATAGGTTCGTGGCATTAACCGCGTACACTTCTAGGTTGATTTTATAATTTACTTGGAGATTCGGATAAATGTTTTCCGTATTTTAGAAGCAAACTTAGGAACTTGAATTTCTACAAGGCCTACAATGCAACTGCAAAACTCTTGAGTTTATCCCATGAATTTTCACTTTAGGCTTTGAAAAAACTTTCATATACGTACCAAGCTCAATTGTGGTCAAAAATAATGTAGGCAATCAAAGATTCATACGCTGTAGAAATAATATCTGAGCAGCTTTTGCAAAAGCTAGCAACTCAAAACATAAATGATGTTGAAGGGTACTGGATTCTTTGGTTGTTGTTCCACCAGATTGTGAGCTCCAAGCATCCATTAGGTATGATATAGGCATTTATCCCTTAGACTACATGCTGTTTATCACAGTAGATATTGGTCTTGTATATGGAAAATAACAGATAAGTTGCAGGTCAGTTTTCACAGAACGATTTTTGCGCTGGAAAGTGTTCCCAGTATGTTTTATGAGATGGATTCTTCAGTTTTCGGTACTTCAATGCCCTCCTGAGGCTGTCCTCAGTCAAAATCATTGCAATCTATTGGATGCTACTAAGCGTCTTCTTGCAGTATGGTTCAAGCAAGAGTTTGTACAATCAGCACCAGTAGAGCAACAAGCTTGTATCTTTTTAATTTTTTTCATCACTATTTATAAATCTTCACCTTGATCGTCTTATTTTCTGTATGTTTATTTTACATATGCACTAGAGGTGGGTATTTCGAGGCATTTGCTATTAGTGGGTCAATTTGGGTTACTGGTCAAGTAAAAGATTTGACCAAAAAGTAAACAGGTCCAGTGTGTCAGACTGTTTGAAAATCTTCTGAAGAGTAATTAAATGTGTAAAAACCTCCTGAGGCTTCTTTAGAAAGATCAAGTTATTTTTGCTGTAATATATTATTGTAGTATTGAAATTCATTAACGTCAATTTCTAATTCTTATTAGTAAAACTATAAACAATGTGTTTGTAAGCCTGCCCCCGTCCTCCCTCCCAAACCTGTTTTAAATGTGCTTTAAAATTATAAGTTCTGACCTGAACTTGTTTGAGTCCATGACCCAACCCAGAATCTAACTTGCACCTCCTTTTTTGTGATTCCTTAAGTTAAGATTCAGATTTAACTGCAGCAGTTGGTCTTTGGTTAGAAAAGCTAAAAAAAGAAGATTTAGATGCTACCAAGAATGCAATGCCCTTGATTCTTCAAGGGGTTACCCTCTATATGAGACTTCTGGAATCATCGTGCTCTGAGCGTGCTTTACCCTATCATCATGCACCTTTGGCTGACAAGGTAAGTAATTCAAGTTTGAATGTTTGCTAAATCTACTTATATATACATATTTATTTTGTGTGAAAATAAGGACTTAAATAAGCATACAAGAAGGAGGTTATTTTAATGTGCTTATAAGCTGTGAGAGTTGAAACGACGCAATCCCAAACACCCCTTAAGCTAAAGAAATCACCAAACTGCCGCTAAATCCCGAAAAAAGTAAGTCGTGGGTTCCTTCATTTTGGAAGATTTCCATTTGACAACATTTTCATGGATTTGGCCAAAAAGTCAAACAAAAGAACTGATTTTTCTATAAGAAGATCGAGACCAAAATTATTCATGTATGGCTCATTCCAGCTTAAGGAGATGTATATGTTATAAGGTGTTACTATGGGGAAAACTTTGAGGTGTAAAGTGGCATATTTTATATCCAAACATATTCGCTCTACATATCATGTTGTGTGTTCCCTGCTTGCACTTAATATGTACAAACTTGCAAGAATTAAATAGAACTCATGGAAAATCGTAAACAACCTATTCTTCCCCAGGTTGATTTGAAAATTATTATTGTCCAATAATGCGATCATGATGAGCTAAATGAATGCTGATAAATATGCATTTTGTGACATTCTTTTTTTACATGAAATAGGGAGCATACATGCATTAGTATTGTTACAGCCTACAACTGCGTATTTCCAATTAGAGAATAGCCAAGATACTTGTGTTTCTTTATTTGAGCTTATTACTTCTTCCTATGGTTTAATTTGTGATAATAGTTTTATTACTTTAGCCAATGAACTGTTGACTCGCTTCTCAAATTCTTTAAAATAGTGGATTCATGCAAGTATTCAACCTCTGTATATTGGTATACGTAGGTCAGATTTTTAGTCATAAGTGCAGATGTATCACTCGAGTATCATATCATTTTGTTGTTTACAAATATGTTTGCGTTTGCAGATCTTCATTGCCAGACCAAGTTGTGCACACGAGTTTGCCATCTCAGGTTCTAATCTCTTTCAACCATATATTTATTATATTTACTTTCATAACCATTTATAAACCATATACTGCTACACAGTTATGCCATACTATAATCAGAAAAGCTTTGTGTTACATAAGTTATGACCTGTACACATTTGTCCGAAACACTGTGTGTGCAGATCCATCCTCTTAACAAACAAAAACTTAATATGTCAACAGAGTAATTATAATATTTTGTAAATCAAAAATCGGATCTCATGCACTTTGGCGACTTTCAACCCATCTCAACTGTTAGATATTACACAATAAATCATCAAACAAACTACATTGCTGACCAACTTTTATCACAGGAGAAGGAAGAACAAGCTAAGCAGAAGCAATCAGTTGAAAGCAACAAAGGTGTTACATTTCAAGAAGAGATGATTAATGCAGATGCGCAACAACAGCTTTGTAAAGTCAGTCAAGCTTTAGCTGTTTTAGCTTCTGCATCATCTGTAAGTAATAATTTTATTAGTACAAGTTCTTGCTTCTGCAAAATTTAACATTTGAGCCACTTTCCTAAAATTGTTATTCTGTAAGTAGGGAGGGATCTCATCAACAAGGAGGTTCATGGCTCTATCTAAACTTGTACATAGATGTGAAAAGAAGTAATAGTGCATTAATTTTTGGTCTTGAAGGGGGTGTTATTCTTTACATTAACCATCTTCTAATCAACTGTTTATGTTATCTATGAAATGAGTATTTTAATAGTTTACTGAGTTAATCCAAAATTTTATCCATTTGAACAAAGTAAAAAAATGACATGTATTGAACAAAGTAAAACCACAAGTCATACCGTCCATCGGACGGGTTTTATATATATATATATATATATATATATATATATATATATATATATATATATATATATATATATATATATATATATATATACTAGTATAAACCGTCCGATGGACGGTATGACTTGTGGTTTTTATTTTTAGGATTTAGTAGAACAAATATATACTAAAAAGTAATTAAAAGTTAAATGAAACGATTAAGATCTATAATTGGTGTTACCATGATCCATAAGATAGCTAAAAGCTGGTAAGTATTTTGATTTTTGGTTTTTATTTTTAGGATTTAGTGGAACAAATATATACTAAAAAGTAATTAAAAGTTAAATGAAACAGTTAAGAACTATAATTGATGTTACCATAATCCACAAAACGGCTAAAAGTAGGTATGTACTTTGATTTGTGGTTTTTATTTTTAGTATTTAGTAGAACAAATATATACTAAAAAGTTATTAGAAGTTAAATTAAACGGTTAAGAACTATAATTGATGTTACCCTAATCCATAAAACGGCTAAAAGGATGTAACTTTTTTTTTTGGGTAAAGGGTATTCCACCCGGTAAATTATATTACACCAAAAAATCGTTTAAGTACAATGGAATGTGGCTGAAGTACCACATTAACCTCAAGCATCGCTTGAACATCCAACTAAACACTAGTGACAGACCACTAAGCGTTTAAACTAACACTACATACACATACCAAAACTCCTACTGGAAATAACCACCTAATGACACACGAATCACCACACAAATCCGCCCAACTCTTCGAAGGAGAATGATGAATCAAGTGAGCCTGCCTCCTTAAAAACCCTTTCCAAGTAAAAACCCATTGGGAAAACCTTGGAGAAGGGAAAAAGTCTGACACTCACCCGAATCTCCAACGAAGCCCAACAACCACCAAGGACATCAACCGGAGGCATAAGACCAAAATTTCACGCTCCCAAGAAACGAAACCAACATCAAGAATAGAACAAGCCATCAAGAATGCATAAGAGATGAAGGCACACGCCACACACGCAAAAAGCTAAGCACATTTGCTCTCTCTTGAATCTACATGTAAGAAGCTTCAAACGCACCGTTGCTTTAATCACATCAATAACTTGACTTTCAGACCGACGTTGCTGCTTGAAAATTCTATTGTTTCTTTATTGCCAAATGAAATAAGACGTAGCCGCAAGTAAAAGCTTAGCAACAACACTCCTTACAGAACGAGATGAAGCCATAGGAGTCAAATGATGAACCACATTCTCTAAAGAAGAAGGAATATCCGTAAGACCAGCAAACACCTTCAACGAATCCCAAACCTGAAAAGAATACAAACACTCAAAGAAAAGATGATCATGAGAATCCGGTTGAGTATTACACAAAGGGCACAAAAGAGTGCCAATAGTGGGATCATTAGGGCGAAGCCTATCCTGAGTACGAAGTCTCCTTCTCATCACAAGCCATAAATGAAAAGCATGCCTCGGGATACGGTGCGAGAACCAAACAAGATGAAACCAATCAACAACTTGTCCACGCGGCCGAATACACTCCCAAACTGACGAAACAGAGAAAGACTTCACACGACCATCCCCCGTCTTCCAAACTAACCGATCATCCACATTAGCATTAAGGGAAGGAGCCGGTATAGATGTAATCATAGGATACTTAGTGCCCCACACATTCAGCCATGCCCACGAATCCTCCAAAATAATGTCCCGTACCAAGGAATTAGACGTAAAACCAGCCCGATATATATCCCTTGAAGACACTATAAGAGAGAGAGGACCAACCGAACACCACTTATCAAACCAAGCGAAGCCTTCATACCATTACCAATGTTATACCAAACAAATTGCACGACAAGAGGCCTAATCAAGGATCTTCCTCCAACTCCATGACATATTACCACGACTTGGAACATCCCAAAATTACGCCCACGCAACTGTATGTATGAATCCATTTAACCCACAAAGAATCCATAGAATTGAATAAACGCCAAATATGAGCAAAGAATAAGAGCCGTGTTAAAAAGAACAAGCCTCTGAATCCCAAGACCACCCTCCTCTTTAGGTAAGCACACAACCTCCCAAGCAACTTTAGAATAACCTTTCCAAAGAAAACCCGCATAAGTTGCTCAAGATCGACACAATTCTAGCGGGAAGAACAAAACCGACGCCCAATATATGTGCATAGAAGAAAGAACTGATCAATAAGTCAAGACGACCAAAGAAACGAGAGGGATTTATTCCTCCAATCATTAATACGGTTGGCCAGCTTCTCCACCAATTCTCTACAATCTCTAAAAATCAATCTGGTTGTAACCAATGGCACTCCTAGATACTTCACAGGCAAAGTCCCCTCAACAAAAGGAAGAATCTGTAAAATAGCAAGCTTAACATGATTAAGAACATTACAAAAATAAGCAGTGCTCTTGGGTAAGCTAGGAGACAAGCCCGAAACCTCCTTAAACTCTTCCAAAGAATCCATAATAATACCGGCCGATTGAGCATCACCATGAGCAAACAAAAACAAATCATCAGCAAAGCAAACGAGAACATTTGTGATGAAAAGTGAACATCTCAGAATCCCTAACCCGACGCCTCAAGATAAGAGTAAGCACCTCCATAACAAGCGTAAAAAGATACGGCGATAAAGGATCCCCTTGACGTAACCCACACTTACCCTTAAAATAACCATGCAAAATACCATTCACGCTGATTGAAAACGAAGTAGTAGCCATGCATTCCATGATCCAATGAACCATACGCGAATGAAAACCAAACCGAACCGTAATACCCTCAAGAAATCCCAATTCACCGTGTCGTAGGCCTTCAATATCAACCTTAAAAGCACATCGAGGCGGACCACGATTAAGATGATAATTATGCATAAGCTCCCGAGTAAGCAAAATGTTATCCGCAATCCGTCTACCAGAACAAACGCATTGATTCGGGCTAACCAAACGGGAAGACTATCCTTAATCCGATTTGCAATAATCTTACTTATACACTGAAGAGCACATTGCAACACGAAATAGGTCTAAACTCGAAATCCTCGTGGGAGCATTGACCTTAGGCAAAAGGGCAATAGTAGTATGATTAATCTCTTTGAGCAACTTACCATTCACAAAATTCTCGAACCGCTTTGGTAACATCATCCAAAATAATATCCCAAGCACCCTTAAAGAAAGCAAATGAATAACCATCGGGACCCGAGCCTTATCATCACCCATCAAAACATAGCATCTTTAACCTCACGTGTCGTAACCTCACGAACCATATGTAACGCCACATTAGGATCAAGAATCAAGTAAACAAATCGAAATCATCCAAAGGCAAACACGTCCCCTCTTGACCAAGAAAACCCGTAAAGAAAGACACAAAAGCATTAGGGATCTGATCCTCCACCAATTGCACACCATTACCATCACAAATAGAATCAATCCGATTTCTAGCTTTCCTACTTTTAACAACCTTATGAAAATATGCAGAATTCGAGTCACCAACCCGAAGCCATTCAACCTTAGCCTTTTGCTTGAGAAAACATTCTTCCTTCAGAATAGCTTCATTGAACGCATTAAGATAGCATGCTTCCTCCTCACGCAAATCAACATTAAAAGGATCCAAATCAAGGGCATTGAATCAGTATCTAACTCATGGCGAAGTTTAGAAACATTCTCATGAATATTACCTTCTCGAAAGAGCATTCTTGAAAAGGCTTTTGAGCGCCTTCAATTTACTAACCACTTTAAACATATGAAACCCACTCACCAAGTGCTCCAACACTCTCTAACTTCTCGCTTAAATCGAGTATTCTGCACCAAAATGTTAGAGAATTTAAAAGGTCTAGGTTTAAATTTACACATCGTAGGATATGAAGAATTGCCGGGAGTGATCCGAGATCCGATGCGGTTGAAAAATAGCATGAGCACCGACAAATGAATCTAGAAACCCAAGATTAGCCATTATACGATCAATCTTCCTCAAGGTACCATCTAAACCTCTCGCTTTTGAGTCCACGTAAATTGCAACCCCGAACGATTAATATCCACTAACTCATTAGCATCAACACATTCTTTAAATTCCCAGATAGCAATATCAATAACCGAGGAACCTTCAATCTTATCTTCTAAATTAAGAACAGAATTGAAGTCCCCAAGCACACACCAAGGACGATTATGGACCAGCTGGTTATGTAACCCAAGATTATCCCAAAGAGGTCTTCTATGAGTATATCTATTATGAGCATAAACAAAAGAACAAAACAACTCTTTTTTATCAGCCTTGAACCGAAGGAAAGTATGGATCACCTGATCGGTCATAGCAACCACACTCAAATCCACCACATCCATATTAATCATGAACATCTTTTACATTTGATAATATTATTAACATTTATTATTATTATTTTGGTTTTGTTAATTATGTTTATTTACTTATTGTATATAGGTGCTTCCAGCTGATTTCTTTGCCAAATTTGTATTATGTTGTTGAATTTGAAATATTTGTGAATGGATTTATGGTGAGGTTTGATGTTCGTTGTGATGAGAATATGTACATATTGCCGGGTGACAAGTGGAGTTTTGTTGTTGATACCCTTTGTTTGTTAAGTGGTGATGTTTGTGTGTTTACCAGGAATAAGGGAAAAAGGTTGTGGTTATATGCTTTTGATAATGATGGTAGAATCCTTACAGAGGTGGTTTTCAAATGGGCGGCTTCTTTAAGGAGGCTCTATCGTGGCATGTTCATGTTTGTAATTCCAGTCGATTTGTTTTACATAGATCGATTACATTTAACATGGTGCGTTCTGATTTTTGGTGCGCTTATTGCAAACGAAACCCTAATTTTTTAGGGTTTCGTATCTTTTATGGATGTACTTGGGTGGTCGTACTGCATGTTAACCTTGGCAAGGGGTTGTGGTTTTTGTCATGATGGTGCAAGATGCTGATCGTCATTCGTGCAAATATTGATGTTCTAAGGATTTTAAGTGGGTTTTAGAGAGATGTAAGTCAAGTTTGATGGTATTCTTGTTCAAAAACCTATCCTTCTTTCACTTACATGTGCAAAATTCATTATGTGATTCTTCGTGTTGATGAGTGGTATTTTCCAAAAATTTCGAGATACAACTCTTGACGTGTTTTGCTACGGTTGCTGCTGGAAGTTGGTGTCACTCGCAGGTCAAGCAATGATGACATTGAAGACAGGGTGCTCACTATGGAAGTGGTTCTTTTGAACCTGGTTCTTTTACTATGCTCGGTATCACATTTGGGTTGTTGGTTTAGCATTTCAACGCACACTTTGGAGCGAGTTTTATGCTTCTTCCTTTCTATCGATGGTTTTAGAGTCTTCCATCAATCGTTGTGCAAAATTTGTGAACCGACTCTTTTCCGATTACATGATCATGGTGTTGATGTCGTTGGTTTTATATGTATTTGTTGGGTTTTCTTATTGGTGTTCTGCTTTGCATCTCAACATACACCTTTGAGCGAGTTCTCGAGCTTCTCGCTTATCCGTGGTTTTAGAGTCCCCACCAACTGTGTGAAACTTGTGGATGATGATTTGATTGAGGACCATGATATTGTATATTTGGACGACGCTGGAAGTTTGGACTACTATGCTGATTTGAAGATTCAATTATTTTTACTTGAAGTGCATGTACGTGGGTTTAAAGAGAGATGGAATCGGGGTTTTTGAATAGTAAGAAGCCTTCTAAGGCTGGTGGGTTGGCTGCGAAGATTAGCAATATTGATGGTAAGGTCTTGGTTAACGAGACAAAACCATTGAAATCTATTTTGAAAGGTGCGGGTTTGGGTGGAAGGACGGGGAGTTTTGCTCTTCCTGGTAATCATGGGTCTTTTACGAATAAACCAAGTGTTACTCCTGGTGTTGCGGATCCAAACATTGCTATACGTCATAGTGTAAGTTCTTCTAGTTTACATCCGGATGATCATTTGAATATTAATGGTGCACCTAAGACGTTGGCTGGTATTGGTGGTGCTTCTTTGGATTATGGTGACAAACTAGATGATGGGCGAAAATTGTCGGGTGCTAATGTTGTTATTCCTTAGCCGTTGTTGATGATATGCGCTCTAAGTTTGATCATACGTTATGCGGCTATTTCCTTGGGCAACGTTTAGCTTTTCCTATTGTGGCAAATTATGTTAAGCATGCATGGGGCAAGTTTGGCTTCGAGTGTGTTATGATGCGGAGTGATTTCTTCCTTTTTAAATTTAAGACTCAAGTGGGTATGAATAAGGTGCTTGAGGGTGGTCCTTGGTTCATTTTGTCGAATCCTATGTTTTTGAAAACTTGGGTTCCTAATACAAGGTTGGAGAGGGAGAAGATTACTAAGGTACCGGTATGGGTTCTTATCCATAATGTACCTGCAATTGCGTATTCTGAAGCCGGTGTTAGTTTGATTGCACAACAGCTTGGTCGTGTTATAAGAATGGATGAAGGTACTAGTGCTATGTGTCGAAATCCTTGGGGTCGTTATTCTTATGCACGAGTTCTAATTGAGTTAATCACGAAAAGGTCGTTGGAGTCAATTGAAGTTGCTATACCTTTGCCTATGGGTAAGGGTCATTATATGGAAGTTCTTGAAGTCGAATACAAATGGTGGCCATCTCGATGTTCTAAATGTAATGTTTTTAACCATGAGGACGATTCGTGCCCTCTTAGGAGAAGACAGGCTACGTGTGGTTCGGGTTCGACTAAACAGGATATTGGTACTACTCGGGGAGTTCACTCGGATAAGGTTGGAAATAAGGTATCTAAAGCAAACCAAAGGCCTAGGTCTTTCAAACCAAAGCCTAGTGTTGTGTATAAACTGCTTTCTAAACACGCTAATAAGAAGAATGCCATTGATACTCCTCGTGATTTGGATCTCGCTCCTTTGGATCAGCCTTCTAAAGATGACTTGATTGGTCATTCTTCTAGTATGTTTAAGGGTGATGATTGTCCAAGCATGGGAAGGAACAGTACCTACTTTGGAGCGGATGTGTGATGTCTCTACTAGTGATATACACGTGGAAAGTGGTAAGGGTAGCTTGTGGCAGCAATTTGCTGGTACTCATGGTATTTCTACACATCAAGGGTGTTCATCGTTGGAGGATGATGATGAAGTTTGCATGCCCGAGTATCTACCTGGTGCTGGATTTCTGGATGATTTGGAGTCTTATGATGGCTATGAGCACATGCCGTTTGGGCATGATGTTCGTCTCAAGGGTCATCATAGGTAGTATGCTTTAATTATGTTAGTTATAAGAATGGCCTGTCATTCTTATATAGTTGTTTGGTTTATTGCTGTCTTAGCATGTAAGTGTCCTTATGGACTGAGATGAGAGACTTACTCTCATCCTTTGTACTTCATTGTTTTTTGGCGTTATAATATTTACCGGGGAAACCCTTTACCCAAAAAAAAAGATAGCTCGAGTATGTGTTTTTAGAATTCTAGTAAACTTATGATGTTTTTTTTTAATAAAATTTTTAAATCCTAGCTATGGTGAGTTAATAAAGAAAAACCCTTAATGGGATTCTGGTTAAACACGCAACCTTTAGTGGAGAAATATGTATTTCAAAGAAACTAAATCTTCCTTGGTGTGGTTTTGGTCTTGTAAAATAATAAACAAATTATATTAACGTATTTATTCAAATAATACTCTAAAATAAAGAAATTTTATAAATACTTGAATAGAAATAAAGCTTCTTTATATAAGTTATAAGTTATCCGAAAGAACAAAGTATATGTTCTAAATTCAAATACAAAGTAATTGTCTTCTGGAGGGAATGTTATACTAATTATCTAAGCACAACTATTTTCTCTTATCTCATGTATCATTTATGTTGGTTTGCCGTAAGTCCATGGAGCTATTCCATAACTTTACGAAATGGAAAGTGCACATTTACCCAACCTCTCTATTTTTGAGGTTGATTACTACCCACAACTTTCATTTACAAAAAAACATCACCTTAGTTATCTTACACATCTATAGAAATTTGAAGGGTTAATAACCTATTAAAGCATCATACTTGTCACAAAAAGCAGTTCGACGTAGAGAACAAAAAAAATAGCCCTTTTGGTCACTTATCTCTTCTATTTTGTCTCTATGATACATTTAGTACCCACAATAGCAGGTAAAGTCCAAAGTAACCGGTTAAATAGCCAAAACACACAATACAATAGCATTTATTTTATTTTTTTCTCTTTCAACCCACCACACAACAACCATACATCATGTTACCGTCGGATCTTTCAACCCACCACTTCACTACAGCCGCCACAATCTGCTACCACCATCGATGAAACTGTTAAAGAGCCCATGAAGAATGGAATTTCACAATAGGACCAGTCAGGTGGTAAAGACCCGAAATGTGAAATTAGGAATAAGCACATCGATCATCTATCTTTAAGGTCAGATTCTTTTACCTTTTATGGTTTAACCACATCATGGTTTTGACGGTGGTTCGCCCACCACAATAGCGGTCAGAGTGCGGTGGTGGGTTGAAAGATCCGGTGGTAGCAGTTGGTGGTGGTGAAAGTAGGTGGGTTGGAGATCCGTGATAACATGATGGTTTTGACGGTGGTTCGCGGTGGTGGTTTTGGTTTTGGAAATGGGGAATTTATGGTTGGTGAGTGGTAAAATGTTATGAAATCAGGAAGTGCACGTGGTTTAGTAGCTGACTTGGATGTTATGAACCGGATACCGGTTGTCTAAGTGGTCAAATGCATATAAAGGACAAAATAGTCGGGTCAAATAGCCAAAAGGGCTATTTTTTTTGTTCGCTACGTCGAACTGCTTTTTGTGACAAGTATGATGCTTTAATAGGTTATTAACCCAAATTTGAACATTAATATTAGAAGCAATGTACATCGAAATGGAACGATGTGTCCGTTGACATTGTATTACCTTGCGAAGTCACTCTACTTTGAAGTTTGATCCTTGTTGGATTATCATTCTTGCCTTTAGGTTCTTGCTAACGTTTCTGTACAGAGGGAAAGAGTTGATTCAACATGACTATTTATATATGTTTAACCCTTCGTATATATAACATATGTACATATTGTTGGTAATGGCAAGTATCATATGCAATGTATTTATCAACAATTTTGAGACTAAACAATATTATATAATGGGGTCAATTTTACATTTATGTAACTGATGAATTATTAGAAAGATCTTTTCGGATGGCGTATCTATAAAATAGTTAAGTTGACATATCCATACTCATGGTGTTCCTATAAGACCTATATTATCTATATAGCTGTATTGTTTAGTATATATAATGAATTAAGAAAACAATGGTGAAAGTATATAGAGTCAGCTATTTACTGTGCTAGAAATAAAAACTGCCATTGTCTTAATTTTTAAGTAAATAAGCAAATAAATTACTTAGGATCACAAAAGTTTCTAAAATCTTTGTTTCGCATAAACTACTATTTCAGTCGCCATTTGATTTTTACTTGAATGCCATATCTCGACCACAACTTTAGTTTCATTTGGCATTTTCTATAAAAACCATTAAAAATTACAATTAGGACAAAAAAATCGAGGTTGACCGTTTAGTTATGAGTAGATCTATTGAGGATATGTATTTTTACCTTATGTCACCAGGGAAGGGATTCAATGAGAAGAAAAACTAAAATGAGAAGAATAAAAAGGATTTCTAGCCACACAATTCAAATAAGAGTGAGAATTTTAATGGAATATGCATCTATTTTTGTGAGTGCATCTGAAATGTGTGTTTGTGGTTTCTTCTCACCCTTCTCATTTCAATTATTCTTCTTATTTGATCCTAACTCTATGTCACCAATGTCAAACAGTTATAATCTGAAAATTGCTAAAAAAGGAACAACCAAACATGTCTAATAGTTACTCTAATTTATTTCATAAGAATTATAAGATACTTGATTTAATAGAATTTCTATAATAAACTTCAAAACACGGAGTTATTATAGAAAAAAAAGAAAGATAAAATTACCAAGATAAAATTTACGGCGCTACAGTACCTCTGAGACAAATGGGACTTTCCTGCCCCAACCTCTTCAAATGAAAATTGGTAACATATTCCCATCCTTTGTGTCTACGTGAAGCTTTATCTTCGGCAATCAGATTATCTTTAATATCAACTATACTCGATCGACCTTCAGATGCCACTTGAATCAAACACATTTCCGATTATCAATTCCTATGCAATATCTAAGGATTAAGACAACAATGTCAATAACCGGTCCCACATGACTTCTACCCTTTGAAACTCGATTCTTATTTATGGAGCTGCTAGTCTTTGACCAATTACGACTTTATTGCAATATCTTGAAAGTACGAAGCACATTTCAGTTGACTAACTGTTTGACCCGACTCATTTGATCAAACATGATTTATATCTAATAAAGACGTAAGCATTTTTTATTCAAGGTTAACGCCCATTGAGGGGCTAACTTCGCCCCAATAACGCCGTTATAACGCGAGGCTTACAATGGCTAACGCCGGGTAACGGGCTCCAACGCCCAATAATGCCGGTTGGGGCGTTGGTTGCTGGAGATGCTCTTATTATAGAGTAAATTTCACCATTGTTTTTTAAGTTTATCTTTTGTGTCTTATTTTGAACTTTTTCAGGTCACATAAACTTATTATAACGTAAGAAACTTATATAAGTCGAAAAGATTAAAAATAAGTCACAAAAAATAAGCTTATGAAACATAAGCCCACAGTCAAAATAAGACATAAGCCGTAAATATAAGCCAAAACAAACACCTCCAAAAAATGTGTACTTACGTTTTTTAACCGCCTTTAATTGAAGGATAAAAGGATAATTATATAAAAGTTACCTAACTTGACGCTTTTTAACCCTGCTGCTTTTGCTTCTTTACAATTGTATGATATCACGAATGAAATATCATATAACCAACAAAAATCAGGAATGTTTGGATGTACATTCAAAGTTAATTAGATAATCAGATGCTTAAAGATAGGGATAGATAGCTAATGCTTATATAAAAAAAATAAGGTTTTCTAACGTCAATTCTTAATATGTTTCTGAATATATAACTATGCAGGGCGTTAAACATAAACATTCAGAGAATCATAATCATAGTAACCTTTACAATACCTAAATTTCCCACTGTAGTTGTACATGAACATTCAGTGGCATTGTTTCCATGAGTCATGCGCTCAATATAACTGATGGCATACTTCAAATAAATTAACCTTCACCGTGAACATTGCTACTATCAGGAGTACTAATGCTACCCGATGCAATAGGTGTAGTCACTTTTGTAGGTGGACCTTGTGACAAGTGTGCACCCAATCCATTCACTAATTGTTAAATCTTAGTTGGATGACGAGGATGGGTGAAACAACTGACATCACAACAAATTTAAAGAAAAAATAATGGTCATAACGTGATCAATCACACCTGTTACGATAACAATATAAAACAGAAAGTGGTCATGTTTCATTAAAACAATCTTAGATATACATCACTAAAAGCAATCGCGGACATTTACATTGATCTTAGACACAATATGCACCCCTCAAGTTCAATGAGCCAACATGTATGTGATCCTTTTCTTCAAATCCATCAATTATAGAATTCTATAATTCAACAATTTGCTGATTATCAAAGAGATAAACAATACGTACCATGAGTGTAGTGCCAAGTGATGACAGATCCAACTTAACAGCTCCCCTCTCACCTTCATGTAGCTCACAATCATGAACCTTATCTGGGGTCATCACGACCATCTTGTGTGGGCTGCCTTATTTGAAGTGCAGGTCATGATGCATACCTTCATTGATAGCAACGTTAGGACCAACAATTCCCCTGAGTTTGGTATGACATATTCATTTACTCTTACATATACACATTCCACCCATCAATAAAATGGACTCTTCTTTTCAATTGCTTTGATAAAAATTTATTACCATTTTGTTCTCGCTCGCATGAGTTCAGAAGCTTCGAACTCATTTTGGCCCCAGAAATCCTGAAATATGCACCCCCCCTGTGCCTAAAGAGATCATGGAAGACATCCTCGGTCTTACTTATCTCTACGTAACCAATCAACTTTCCCGCAAGAGCCATGGCTTGACTATTCTCACCAGGTCAAAACCGTTTTTTTTATAGAGAGGGTTAATTTGTTGTAAAATATGGCAGGCAATGTTAGCCTTATATAGATAATTTGGGAGAGTTGGCTACCAAACACAATTAATTTTAAAATAAATGAGTATGGTTACTACTTTCAAGAAAACAATATCAAGTATTTAAAAAGTGCGACATGATATGATTCACGTTACTATATAATTTTCTGGTGTATAAAAGTTAGTACTACATATTTTCTGGTTCTTTCAAAGTTTCAATTTGTACATCTTGTGGATCAATATATACCTCTTTTTTTTGGGTAAAGGGTTTTACCCCGGTAAATATATAACCAAAAAATAATGTTAAGTACAAATGGAATGTGGCTGAAGTACCACATTAACCTCAAGCAAAAGCTTGATAAACTAGTGTTTATGACAGGCCATAATCACAAAGGACCTAGCTATATTACATCACCTAACTAGTCATAAACAAGTAAAAAAACTTGTAACAAGCGAGCATCCCGCATCCAGCCGATCCACAAAGGGAGCAAGTTAACCCAGGAAGTCTGCCTCCTTAAAAACCCTTTCCAAGAAAAACCCAAAGGGAAAAACCTTGGAGTAGGGAAAAAGAGTACAACCCTTACCCGACACTCCCTTGGTGAGAAATACAAATACTTGGAATCTTCCATTTATCAAGGATCAAACGAGACCGCGAGGTTAGCTTCTTGAACTTGAAGGTAACCACTTCAACCGAATAGTAGAGATAATGATGCTAACCACTTGAAGAATAGTAGACTTCTTACGCTTGAAAATCCTAGCATTGCTCCATCCAGATAAAGTATGTAGTAGTGCAAGCGAATCGAGAAATGATGCTACCAACCGACCGCCCCTTAGATATAGGAATAAGAACAGTAACAATACTCTCCAAAGAAGGCGGGACCGCATCCATGCCACATAAAACCCGGACCTTAAGCCAAACCTGCATAGAAAACTGGCACTCAAAAAATAAATGAGAATGAGAATCCGGAACCAATTCACAAAGAGGGCATCTAAACGAGTCCAAGTCAACATTAGGACCAACATCCCATTGTCGCATCCTATCTTGAGTCTTCAGCTTCTGCTTAATAGCGAGCCACAAGTGCATTGCATGCCTCGGGATACAATGAGAGAACCAAGGAACATTACACCAGTCAACCACATCAGCCCTAAGATGCACAGAATCCCATGCACCCGAAACTGAAAAATCACTAAAATCACCATCCAACTTGCGCCATAATAATCCATCGACAGTATCATTAAGAGTAGGAACCGGTATTGCAATAACAATGGAAAACGAGATAACCAATCCACCGCCATCGCCAAACACCATTAATAATCATATCACAAACCGAATCGATAAATTAAAACACGCCGGGCAATATCTCTATTAGTAAGCAAATCACGAATTGGGCTTACCGCACACCACCTATCAAACCAAACCGATGTGTCCTTTCCGTTATTAATCTTATGCCAGATAAAAGAACGAATCTTAGGTCGAATCATAAGAAGCTTGCGCCATCCCCAGCTAACATCCCCCAAACATGGGACATCCCAAAAGCTTCTCCCACGAAGTTTATAAGAATGAATCCATTGAACCCATAACGACTCTTTATGTGTCAAAATACTCCAAATATGCGTAGTCATGAGGCAATGTTAAAATCCTCCAAACGTCGAATACCAAGACCACCTTCCTTCTTTGGCTTACAAACAGTTCCCAAGCAACCTTAGCCTTTCCCTTTTCATTTCTCCTTGAGACCAAAGGAAGCCCTCATAAGTCGCTCTAACTCATGTATAATACGAGTAGGAAGAATAAAAAGCAAGCCCAATACAAATGCATAGATGATAAAATGACTCACCAACCAAGCCTACCCGCAAGAGATAGGAACTTATTACGCCAATCATTTACACGACCCTCCAACTTTTCAACCAAAGACCTTACATCCCTATAAAGAAGTCTCAAGATATAAGGGAACCCCAAGATACCGACAGGAGAGAACCTTCGCAAATGGCATAGACGGAGAATAGCGACTTTAATAGCATTAGGCACATTAAAAAGAAAGTCAGACTTTTAGGGATACTTGGGACAAGACCGAAAAGTTCTTGAAATCCTCCAAAGCTCGCATAATGACATTAATGTAATCCCGATGGCCTCTAGCGAACAAGAAGAGGTCATCTGCAAAACAAAGGTTAATAATTTTACATTGTTCACATAAAGAATGAAACCGAAAATCCACCGCATTAGAAACCTTTGTCTGCAATATAAGCGTTAAAACTTCCAAAACCAGAGTAAACAAATAGGGAGATAACGGGTCACCTTGTCTAAGACCCCGCTTACCTTTAAACCAGCCATGAAGATCTTCATTAATACATATAAAATAAGATGTAGATGATATACATACCATGATCCAGTCAACCATTTTTTCGTGAAAACCAAACCCAATCAGGATTGCTTTAAGAAAAGCCCAATCAACCGTATCATACGCCTTCTGAATATCAACCTTAAAAGCACATCTCGGTGGACCTCTCCCTCTATGATAATTCCGCATAAGCTCTTGGGTAAGTAATATGTTATCAGATATATGACGACCAGGAACAAAAGCAGATTGATTAATACTAACCAACTGACCAAGGCCTTCTTTAATACGATTAGCAAGGATTTTGCTAATGCACTTATACATGACATTGCAGCAAGAAATAGGTCTATAGTCATTAATCTTAGACGGGGTAGACACTTTAGGAATCAACGATATAATGGTATGATTAATCTCCTTAAGAAGCTTACCATTCATAAAGAAATCCCGAACAGCAGATATAACCTCAGCACCCACAATATCCCATGCTTTTTTAAAGAAAGCAGCCGTATAACCATCTGGACCAGGAGCTTTATCATCCCCCATAGAAAATAAAGCCTCCTTTATCTCCGCATCCGTGACATGACGAACCATCGAACTAGCCAATTGGTGTGTAAGAACATTAGAAAATATACCGTATTCATCAAAAGAACTACAATTGCCTTCAATACCAAGAAACTGCTCATAATGAGCAACAAAAGCACTGCAACTCGATGACCTCATACAAGACATTGTTTGCATCTCTCACCAATTCAATTCGGTTCTGGCACATTTGCTTTTTACAATATTATGTAAGTAAGTCAGATTAGAATCACCGCATGAAGCCATTGAACTTTAGATTTACGCTTTAAAACCGTTCTTCATCTAATGTGGCCTCCTTATACGCAAGAAGATAGTGAGCATGATCATCACGTGGAGTCCGAATTAGACGGATCGTAATCAATAGCCTTTTGAACCTCATCTAATTCCTTCCGAATCCTAACAACCCGCTCATGCAAATTACCATGACTATGCAAAAGCTTACGAAAGGAGATTTCACCCCTTTAGCGTTGAACCACACGATACATAGCACAACCATGAACATTAAGATTCCATTCCGCAAGATGGCAAGTATCAAAACACCCATCTTTATGAACCAAGAAGTTAGAGAATTTGAGCGGTTTAGGCTTAGGCTTAGCTACCAGGGAATACGCAAAACACACGGAGAATGATCTCAAATACGATAAGGTTGAAATATAGCAAACGAACACGAAACAAGTCTCGCAAATTTCGATTGCCCATCACCCTATCAATTTTCTTCAATGTACCAAAAGAGCCTCTTGGTTTTTGATTCCAAGTAAAGTGAAGACCCGTACAATTAAGATCCTCAACCTCCATTTTCTGAACACACTCTTTGAATTCACGCATAGCAATATCAGGAACATAACTACCACATGAATGATCCTCCAAATTAAGAGCCGCATTAAAATCCCCCAACAATACCCAAGGCCGACTACGCATAAATCCAGCATGGCAAGCAAGGTTGGACCAAAGGGCACGTCGATGAACATAATAATTATCTGCATACACAAAAGAACAGAAAAAAGTTTTGCTGTCCGTCCGAGTATTTACCTGAACATGCATAACCTGGTTAGTTTGAGACATAATCATAACATCAACAATATCATCATTCCAACCAAGAATAATACGGGACCCCTTATCACACAAACTACCATTTGACGTCCACTTCCACCGACGACAAACATTTCGACATGTATCATACACCACCGATGCATCAACATGAGATTCCAAGATAGCACATACACTAAGATTATTATCATTTACCACCTGTTTAACCTCTTTTTGTTTAGGGGAATGGTTCAAACCCGTTATATTCCAAGAGGCGATACTAAACATCAGGGACATTCAGAACAGGAGTGCTTGCCCCCGATTTATCAAACAAATTACCAATTTCATCATAGACATTTTCAACCTCATCCTCATCCGCCAAACCATTAGTCTCATCAACATCATCATTAGTAGCCAAGGAACCAAACGGGTTAGATGTAGATATATTAGGAGCCAGAATTGGATTAGTTACCTTAGGTGGAGCATAAGCAGGTTGACTACCCTTAGTAGACACTTCAGTAGGGTCATTAGAGGTTGAGTTATTAGGTGAAACAATATTACCTACGATTAGGTAAAGGACACATACTAGTACTAGCAACGTCTTGAGGTTTGCTAGTGGAAGGAGTGCTAACGACTTTGGGTCTATCTTGCATATTTCTACCAACTGAAACCCCGTTAAAACCGTCCCACTTTTATTATCCTTAGCATTCCTCTTAGCTTTACCCTTTTTCCAAACAAGTTGAAACCCATCATTTCTATCCTCCACAACCGGTGGAGTCACAATTGTCTTGGGACAAGAGTCAACAGAGTGGCCAAAAATCAAACAAACATCACACCTAGGAGGTTTCCACTCATATTCCACCCTAATAGTTTCAGAAGAAATTTATTGTCATAGTAATGTGACACATTGATCCATACCTCGTTAATTATCACCATTGTAATGCTCATATCACATATACTATATGTCTGCAATGTTCAAGTAATGCATGTAACCTTTGAATGGGATAAATTCGTATAGTAGCTTCATTTTGTTCATCATTTCCTTAAACACAGCTACTGAGAATCCACTAAAGACAAACTATGGTTTGTCTTGGGATCAAAATCCACACTCACAATTTTCATAAACAAAGATCAATCAGGAACACCGATCCTCATTCGGTTCTCTGATATTTCGACAAGATGCATGCCCCGTCTATGAGCATACCATAGCTGCACCGGCCACATAGCTTTTCCCAAGTCTTCTTCTGTTAAATTGTCACCCACAACCGTCTTCGAAAACCTTAATCCTTGGGTCCAGTACACACTGTGATATCCATTTCCTATCATGTTGACAATCTCTACTGTACTACTCTCTCGAAATTTTATTTGGTGATCAAGATTTTTTAACAATCAACTGGCATTATATGCTTGCACTGCGAAAATTCCAGTTCATCCTAATCTTCTTTAGGGTAATCCGACCGAAACTTGTGACGGAATTTTTCCTGAAATCTTGAAAGTCTGGCGTGCCTCTTGGGAAGTAGCTTGTCACTCCAACTAATCCTTCGAGAGAAGAGGTCATGGTGGAGTTAACGGAATGCAAAAGAACAGTGATTTGGTTACTTGCAATCCGTAGATAACCGTCTCCGGTCATTTCCTTCTTCTTGGTTGTCTAAAACAGGCGAGCCCCGAGTTCTAGGGATGTGTGTATTACAAAGACTTGACGCTATTGTCTATTAAGTAGCTCAAGCTCTTCATTTACAGAACACATAGGTGGTAAGATATGGGTCAGTACACTACCTGTTTTTCGAAATGCTCGAGAGATATGAGAGATGATTGGTGCTGACGAAGAAGCTAGATGTGAGGTTTTGAATAAGAGTGTGACTTTATGTATGCCCCACGACTGTAGAATTGTAGCCACAACATTCATCTGTGTGGATTGTGTTGGAACGGCTTGAACAAAAAATGGCCATTGATCGGTTGCTTGCAGTGGAATTGTGCTAGCTAACTAAAGAAACACGGGGGTATCATTATCATGATCAGGCTATGGTAGATGCTTCTTCCCATGTATGATCTCCCAGCATGGCGTTCACTTTGTGTTCATCAATAATTTCTTTTCCTGCAAGTTAGCAAACATGTACGGTTCTCAAAAACTGAAACAAACTTCTTTCTTATGACAATTAGTAGTATTTAAAAGTGGAACTGGAAAATCTACCTGCATAAATAGCCGTGTGGACAGGGTTGTTTCTAAGAGCGAAAAATTTATAGTAACTAAGTTTGATGTTTAAATCTTGCATTGCCATCTCAATTGACACTTTTGCCTCTTTGCTAGCCTTCAATGTTTGGTCAAGAATTGTAACAATCCTAGTGATCTCGCCATCTGATGCTACTGTATGGCTTCCAGTGGTTATTAAATTATAAAATATAGTCAGTAAGTGAGATCGAGTTTTGAAACACGACACTAACACATTATGATCCTCAGAAGTTAAGATCAACCTGTTATGTCGATTTGTTTTAAAGAAAAAGTTCGTTGCCTCAGGAGGACCTTATTACTTCGATATTGTCATGAATATATAAAGCCGTTCTTAAAGCAAGAAAATACAATAAATATAGAAAACTCAAAAATTTGTAAGAAAAAATTACCTCACAAATGCAACTCCTCTGGTCAACTAAGTTTGCAGCTAAATGAAAAATCTTGGTTTTCAGGTTTTACTTTGTCCTTAAAATGAGAAATAGAACAAATTCCTAATATGCTGTAAAATAAGGTCCCACTGTGACACTGTGAAATTAGGAAGTACATATATACCCTTTGATGCAATGCTACTATATCTTTGTTTCTTTACAAGCAACCTTTGTTTCTGCACAATGAACAATGGCCGACTACAAATCCTAGGTTCTTTCAATTAGATGTCTATGATCACTCCATTTTCAGTATTTACATCAACCTATTTATATAAAAACCAGTTAACAACTCTAACACCCTAGACGTAAGAAGTCTAAAGATAACAGGTAATAACTAAACATAACATAGCACCTGTCGCCTTCGCTGCCTGAGAGTCCTCACCAGAAGCTCGGGGTTGCGGTGGATCCCTACCAAGCTACATTCATGAAGATTTATGTTGATTGATGTATAACAGCTGGTGATATTTCCTTTACAAAATAACACACAAAAAAAAAAAAAAAAAAAAAAAAACTTTTGATAAGCTTACACTATATACATTTTTGACTACAAATCGATAATTTGACATTAGATAGAATTGAGACCTTGAAACTTTCCATGCTCCATTCATCAAATCAAGAACCTTAAACCTATATGTACACCATTAACGACCTCCCATCTTACATTACTTCTCATGACAAATGAACAAAGACCAACTTCGAGTTAATCATTCACCAAAAGCAACTTTATCCCTATCGAAACCATATTCTCATACTCTTACGGCTCTTCTTCAATTGCCTTAATTCGAGTTGCGACTTTAGTCGTCCCATATTACACCTTCGTTCAAGTTTATGTCTGTTAAAATGCTATCTTGCTATACAAATGAGGAACTGCAACTGACTAAGACCCGCCCTTCACCACCTGTAAAGAGACGATATGAGTTACTATTTGACCCGTTATAAGGACCCGGCTAACCAAAGACTTAAATGCAACATATGTAGTTAACATTAATATAATTACAAAAGACTTGCTGATAAATTTTTTGCTTAACATAAACAATGTACAAAAATACGAAAATACTGTGACTTGCACTGAGAGTTCTATGTAAAAAAACGTCGCAATAACTTCCATGTAAACTTTAACCAGCTATCAAATTTGCTTTAGATTTTTTAAACCAATAGGAGATATGTCGCGGCCTTTGGATATCCATTAAGCCAAATGTTATAACTAAGCTCTATACCATTTTGAAGTTCAATTGACCCATAAAATGTGGTCTTATTGTTACCTTCGCTACAACTGTAAGTGTAGCACTTCCAGCCCCTATCGCCGGCTTGTAGATCGCCTTCGAACTCCTACCAACCGGTCCCGTCACACAACACCGCAACCACCCCAAGAGAAAAGTGAATACAAAAATGAATATAGTACCTTATAAATGTATGCCACAACGACAATGCCACCACTTTGATTTCAACTACTGTAACATGAGAACCACGTTAATTAAATGCTTCAATATTAACATGTCAGCTATTTATAATACAAAAAAGATAATTTTCCAACTTGACTACAAATCGATAATTTGACATTAGATAGAATTGAGACCTTGAAACTTTCCATGCTCCATTCATCAAATCAGTAACCTTAAACCTATATGTACACCATTAACGACCTCCCATCTTACATTACTTCTCATGACGGCGGAAAGCACCAACTTCCGGGTTAATCATTCACCAAAAGCAACTTTATCCCTATCGAAACCATATTCTCATACTCTTACGGCTCTTCTTCAATTGCCTTAATCCCGGTTGCGACTTTAGTCGTCCCATATTACACCTTCGTTCAAGTTTATATACATTAAAATGCTATCTTGCTATACAAATGAGGCTGCAACTCGACTAAGACCCGCCCTTCACCACTGTAAAGAGGCGATATGAGTTACTATTTGACCCGTTATAAGGACCCGGCTAACCAAAGACTTAAATGCAACATATGTAGTTAACATTAATATAATTACAAAAGACTTGCGATAAATTTTTGCTTAACATAAACAATGTACAAAAATACGAAAATCTGACTTGCCTTGAGAGTTCTATGTAAAAACGCGTCATAATAACTTCCATGTAAACTTTAACCGACTATCAAATTTGCTTTAGATTTTTAAACCAATAGGAGATATGTCATGACCTTTGGATATCCATTAAGCCAAATGTTATAACTAAGCTCTATACCATTTTGAAGTTCAATTGACCCATAAATGTGGTCTTATTGTTACCTTCGCTACAACTCTAAGTGTAGCACTTCCATTCTCGCCGGCTTGTAGATCGACTTCGAACTCTACCAACCGGTCCCGTCCACAACACTTGCAACCAACCCAGAGAAAAGTGAATACAAAAAATGAATATAGTACCTTATAAATGTATGCCACAACGACAATGCCACCACTCTGATTTCAACTACTGTAACATGAGAACCACGTTAATTAAATGCTTCAATATTAACATGTCAGCTATTTATAATACAAAAAAGATAATTTTCCAACTTGACTGGGCCGATTTTGATCCAACACTCGTTTGTTAACAAACATCTGAATTCACATCAGCGCTAAAGACCTTGGTTTCCTACTTTCCTGCACAAACTAATATGTATAAGAAATCATGGTATATGGATATCAAATAGTTGATAAGGGTTGTCATTTAGTATCCCATTTATTTAATTATCGATCTAATGATTTAACCTTCTTTTCATTACTATAATAGATAATAAATCTAATGAGTCGTGCGATTGGCTAATTGGCATTTAGCTGTGAGTCGTGCGATTGCTAACTGTAATTTACAGCTAAACGCCAATTAGCCAACAACCGCCTGAATAGTCACTCCAAAACCCGTTGATTGCTATCATTTTATATACCATTTTTCGGGGAATCATGAAAAATCCAATACATTTACAATTTTATGACAATGTGACTGATGCATGAAAATAAAATCTATAGTGTATTTCCACTGAGTCTGAAGTTAATACTCTTCACCAAAAAGTATGTAATTTAATGTTTTTCATTAGCAAAGGATGTCTCATATCCATGTATTCATTAGACCCGATTTTTTTAACATTTTACTGCTATCTTTCCCAACGTCAAATCCACACCAATCATTCCCAAACGAAGGGGATTCGAACAAACAGGTACAATACTTATATCTATAATCCAGATTACCAACAACACTTTAAACATACTCATCTGTTATCCTAAAAAAGTTTTTACCATACAGATAAATCAATCTATGGGACTATATAATTTACCTAAGGCATCATCAATATGTTGTAGTCCTCTATTTAAACCCTCATGATATTAGATTTACAGTTCTGTTGTCTTTATAAAAGATTGAGATCATCAACACCTTCGTCCTTGCATGAATGATGATCTTGGGAAATCATCAATAAAGATGCATTCTAAACAAAGTCAAATGCTCACATCAACAATTAAGAATGCAGCTACAAAAAGCATGATAATAGACATATAAAGTATCTGTAAACGTACCAAGGTTCCAGCAACAATGGTGCCATTAAGAGGATGAGTGGCACAAGCAGTAACAAACTCAGACAATGGTACAAGTATGTTTTGCTTACGCTGCGGGGTATCCCCGAGACACTTGATCACTCTGACAAATAAAGACATGTATGGTATATCGACTATGAACAGTTTGGATAAAGATCTAAAAGGTGTCTGAAATTTCTTACTCGTAATCTACATGACATGGTGAGCTGGTGTTTGGATAAAAATCTAAAAGGTGCAGCTCATTGCCTGAAGTTGAGCCAACTGCATAAATTTGCACATTGGTACATATGTTAATTTAAACATACATCTATAAACTCAAATAGGGGGCTTATAAATATCAACTCATCTTAAAAAGTTGTCTAGAAAATATGTAATATGTGAAAAGAAATAAAAACTCACCATGAAAGAAGTAGTGGCTCGATCAAGCTATTGTGGCCAATAGAGTGTTGATGAGCTTGTAGTAAGGGGCTTCAGTTATTGCGTCATCAATGAGGTTGATTCAATTCTTACAGATGAATCAAAAACTCCTCTTATTATATCCGGACTTGCTGAGAAACCAAGTGAACAATACTATAAAGATGCTAAAATTGATGTTGCTTTTGAATGCGATATACTTTATACGATAAAAAAGACGAACTTGGTTGCAAATAATATTTTAAATTATATCTAGGGGTATTTGTTTCGGCTTACATTATACAGTAAATATGGACATTAGTAGGGACATATATAAGATAAATATGAAATAGGGTAGAGAAGGGTGTTTAAGCTGCTTGCAAAAGAAGTGGCATTTTTCTCCACTTAAACTTGAAGACCCCTCGACAGTAAACAATTCATTTGTAGCTGGAGACGCCACTTTCTTGATCTCCCAGTAAATGGGTTTATATGTTCATTAAAGAGAATGCAGCAACAACTCTTGTACTTTGAGAAACATCACTTTATCTTCTCATATGATTCATAACCATAAAGTGAAGTAAAGTCGTTGGACATGCTCAAATATCCTTTGATTGGATCATAAACTCAAGAATAGTCAGTAACGCAAAATGAACTTATTCACAAATGTTTTGAAACCCTATAAGACAATTAGTAAATAAGTTTGCATTAGGGTTATTTTGTATCATTGTTTGGGATTATGCAAACACATACATGACTAATTTGTAGTTTGTGTTATTAGTGAAGCACTTTATCAACTCGTTAGTTAACAAACAATAATAAGAAAGATATTAAGATAACTCATATTGACATAAACTAAACGTATAACTGACAATGATGACATCTCTATAAATTAAACTATATAAACATTATCATACTATGTGGACTAACAGTTGCATAGATGAATATAACTTTGTAATAGGTAAATCATGAGAATGATAATATTGTTTCTTTAAAAACATACTCAGATAAACCGAGTTTAAATAACCCTTTAAATTCAACACTCGGAAGGCGATTTTGGCCATTTATTTCTTGTTTTATCATTTGATTTCTGTTATGAATTCTTCACTGGTTTCTGAACCGACCCAACTCTTCCTCCTGCTTGTGTGTAAATTTTAGCTAAAAAACATGATTTGGACTTTGGAGCATCTTTAACCTGCAAATCAAGACACAAATCAGAATCATAGGATACGATGAACAATAAAAGCCAATATACTCCAGCTCATGTCAACCCTAATATATTTTTTTATGTCCTGTTGACAATGGTTTTGTCATTTTTTTTTGAAACAAAGATCTAAAAGGCTATATTATGTAACTATATTTAAGGAAAAGATACCTATGAAAAGTTCTATATCTAAATCGCTAAGTAATATATTTTTTGTTCTGCAGGATATAAATCAAAAAATTAGTTGGTCTAGTGGTAAAAATGTGTGTTAAATATTCATGCAAACCAAGGTTCGAATCTTCATGCAACCTTTTTTAGGCCTAATAAAATCCGAATTTTAATGACATGGATTTTAATGTGATTATGTGACATTTACGTGGACAAGGAATAATTTTAAAATTTATTAAAAAAAAATTGTACATATATTAATTAAAACGCCACATGTCATTTAAAAAAAATGCCACATAAATACAATGATGACATGGAAATATGACATGGCATTATGGGATGCCAAGTGGCATTATGACGTGACATGCCTCCTCTTATATATAATGTATAGATATATAGGGGGTGTTTCTTGTGAGAAGTCTAATTTTTGTGAGAACGCGAGAAGAGATCCTAGCCCTCCATCTAATCCCTCCTTTTTTTAATCTAATGGCTAGCATTAATCTACATTTTGCAATAACTATATACTAACCAAGAGTATTTTTGTAATTACAATTATCACCACTCAATATATAGAAAAAAAAACACACATGTGTCCAGTTCGGAGGTGAAACACAGTACAATTCCCTCCCAATCCGACTACCTTCATAGCAGCAGCCATAAACACCATCATTACCACCCTTCAAACCACCGCCATAACCACCGTCATCACCACCTTTCAAACCATCGCCATAACCACAGCCATAACCACGGCCATTACCACATTTCAAACCATCACCACAACAACTATTCAAACCACCGCCATAAACACCATCGGTCAACATCAATTACCAGCTTAACAAAATTGAATCTGAGATAATTGAAGAAGACAATCTTTACAAATCAGAGTACACATTAATTTCAAGTAACAGTTATTTTTTATTTTATTTTATTTTTGATAAAATTTAATTGTTGAATTGTAAATTTTATTCATTTGAAGTTATCATCATTGTTTTAATTGTAAATATGTCAAATGTGAATGTATAGATTACAAATTAGGTCCTGATTGTTATAGGCGAATTATTAGTTTGCGTAAAGTAGAATATAGAGGTGATTAGGTTTATTAAGAGTATCTTCGCTTGTGAAAAGTTTAGTAAGAGCATCTTCGCACGTGAAAATATAGGAGATATTTTTCTTCACGCGTGAAAAGTTTAGTAATAGTATCTTCGCGCGTGAAGCTATAGGAGAGTGAAAATATAGGAGATATTTTTCTTGACGCATGAAAAGCTTAGTAAGAGCATCTTCGCGTGTGAAAATATAGGTTTCTTCGTGCGTGAAAAGTTTAGTAAGAGCATCTTCAAGTGTGAAAATATAGGTTTCTTCGCGCGTGAAAAGTTTAGTAAGAGCATCTTCACGTGTGAAAATATAGGTTTCTTCGCGCGTGAAAAGTTTAGTAAGAGCATCTTCGCGTGTGAAAATATAGTTTTCTTCGCTCATGAAAAGTTTAGTAATAATATCTTCGCGCGCGAAAACATAGGAGGTATTTTTCTTCGTGCATTAAAAGTTTACTAAGAGCATCTTTGACAGCGAAAATATAGGTTTCTTCGGACGTGAAAACTTTAGTAATAGTATCTTCACGCGTGAAAATATGAGATATTTTTCTTGGCGTGGGTAAAGTTTAGTAGTGTATTTCTCTGGCGTGAAAATAATAGTATCTTCGATGTCATGTTTTTTATTCCTTAGGATTTCTAGTAATTCCGTGATTAATAAGTGTGTTTCTCGTGTGCGGACTTACGGTCCTTCTCGATAAGTGATGGGGTACTTCACAACTTACTAAATACTTGTAGCCTTCTTGAAAAGGTTAGCATTTACCATGCTCTCATCAAAGCTTCTATTTTGCATGTATACGAGGACAGTTGATAAAAGCTATTCCGGGTGGAGGCCATGGGAGGTATTAAGTGTAGAACAAGCCATGGATCAAATAATCTATGGTGTGGTATAGTGAACCTAAGCTCTTGTAAAATGTTGTTTCTTCCGGCTAAAAACCGGTTACATTTAGACCCAAGGCCGAGTTTATACATTACACAATCCAACCTTATGCCCGACACATTTATTATCTAAAATCACCCATATTGATGTCGGTGATGTTTCAACTTTTTACACATTACACAAGTAACACACTCCAACCCAACTTGTTATTTGTTTCAAATTATTTGAGTGGATGAAGCTAGGCCAAGGTTACATCTCTCCTTATTTGTGACCGACACAATTATGTGTATATATAACCTCTGCACTACTTTGTATCGATTTGAGCTCATATTTCATACATTACTTGTTATCATAAATTTGTAACATGTCCGCTCTAAACAGTGACTTATTATCGGCTGCCAGATTACCTTTTCTCATATTACGTGAGCATGTTCTTTTGTAACATATACGCTCTAAAATTACTTGTAATCATAAGTTTGTCTTGAATCGCAATATCAAAATCACCATCTATATCGATTACGGTGTTGTCTCGGTTTTACGAAATTAGGAACTTGGATTATAAATTAGTAGCTAAAATATTTTTCTGTAGCTTCATATGAAACGAGGGTAAATAGGGTGTGCATAAATTATTCAAAGAACTGATATTAAACGATAAGCGGCTATATTTGGTTTGGTTCTCGATGGTTTCAAAAATGGTTCTCGGTCCATTGGCGACCGGAATCCGAACTTTTTTTTGAAAATTTTATTTTACCAAACTTGAACAATGCCATCATAATTGTATATCTTAAAAATATGAAAAAATTTGTTGGTTTTCGGTCCGGTCCTTGGCTCCATTACATTTTCACCGAGGTCCGATGTTGTAATCGGGATATATTTGTCTGTTCGGAAAAGAAAGGTAAATAACTCATTCATCGGACTGCATACACTGCTTTTCTGCGTTACGTGAAGGTCCCCTAATACACTATCTGTGCACTGTTATTGCATCCCAATTGATGTGTCACCGATTGTTTTTTCGGTCTTTATGTGTTGTCATCTGAACTGTGAAGATGCCATGGTTCAATTCCATATTTTCTAGGATGGTACGTAGCCTTGACTGAGCATCCTTTGGGAATCTCCACTTGATCCAGTAAATCCAATAGGCCAAGACTTGGAGGGTTGCGGGGGTCTATTCGATGGGACTGTTGCTATTACCTCGCGCTCCGTGTTGTTTGGAACAGCGACATGGGTGGTGGTTTCATGATCGATTAATGATCCTCCATTTTAGAAATATGATGATGATGCTCCAACAACAAGCCATAGTAAAGTGGCAACAACTAAAACTTGACGACATGCGACGTACTATTAGCAAAACCAACAATAAGGTATCGAATACCTTCAAAAACTCTAAAATTATTATCTCCAAACATAAAGGCAGCGAGTTAGAAGCGAGGCGGTTGCTGACTTTCAAGGCTGTTTAACAAGAGCATTTGGCATCAATATCTGCAACCGCAAGTCAACAAAAACAACACCATTATCATTTTAGGGAGCCGAAATATCACCCTCGGTAACATTTTCATTTCTCATTCGGTTCTATTCATTTTATGTACAAGTATATTTACCGACACATTTAGTTTTATTTGCATACATCTTTTTGACTCATTCGTTATATCCATCTATGTTCAAGTATATTTACCGATGCCTTCGGTTTTATTTGCATACAACTTCTTTTATCTTGTTTTTAGCATGTAGGTTAATAGTAATGATTATTACCCCAATAAAGAAAATATGAAAATAAAACGTTAAAAGTAGTGATCGATACTTGTATATTTATGACTTTCATTCGGGGGTATAACTATATATGTTTGATATGTGCATTAGGGTCATGTTTTACGCCTCCTATCTGTTAAAAGTTGAAGTAAAGAATGTCAACTATTTGAACTTGTTAAATGAGTCAAATGTAATACTACCTAATGCTTAAAAGTGTTTTGGTCATTTCTATATGACCCATCTTGATCTGTCTGAGAAAGTATGTTCTTTGTGAACTCATTACCCACCCTGACCGATTCATACATTTCTTTAAGTTTAAACATTTTATTATTGCATATCATCTTGAGCAGATATGGTGATTCCTCCACTAGTCGGGGCTCAAAGAATCACAAACTATCCGAAGCCGTATCTCTTGAAAATGCGGTTTTCTAACAAGTTTGTAAGTGCACAAGTGATTCATACCCCAATCTGCAATGTTGCCTCTTGACAAGCTCACGGGAGAAGGCTCTACGGATTAGTACACGCAACAAAGTACTAGAGATGTTGTTCTTCTTTGCTAAGATGGGAAGCGTTTAGGTGAGAGGTTGCTACTTAAAGATATTCCGCTATTTACATTGTTTACAAGAAGGAGCAAAGATACCATGATAAGGTGAAAGCAGTCATAGATTCTTTAAGAGAAGTGATAACGCTACACGCGTGTTCGGGGTCAAGGAAACTTCCTTTTCTTGAGCAAGTTTTATAACACCCTAGGCGATGAACCTAATCGTTGTAGTGTAGTAATTAAGGTAAGCCACGGGTATTGATATCGTTCTCTGGGGAATAGGAATGCTAGTGAGAAGTTACTACGCTAAGGTTGAGGTTGAGGAAGATTATTTTTGTATTTTATATTTTTGTAGAAATGGAAAAGGTACGAATCTCGGTATTGGATTTGGGGTTGGTATTGCTACCGATTACTCTACTATTATCTAATTATCTAAGCTAAGGTTGTGATAGTCTATGTCTAATTGATGTGTACTCGTATGATAGTTTAAAGATGTGTTTACTTAGGTTTTACTACTCCTTAATTATCTCCTATTGATGGTTGATTTGTCACGTCCTTATTCCTAGTTGCGTTGTGATTCTAAGGCTATAGGGCGTGCTTGTTTCCTAACTCTTTGAAATTACCAAAGGGTCTTGTTTACAAATCCTCTAGTGATTTATAGACGCCTACTCTACGGTTGTCCTTGAATACTTTATCCTACAATTACCTAGATAATTATATTCTAAAGTTCACAAAGAAAAGTCAAGCATTAAGTACACAACGAATAATCTAGCGCACTCTAGATCATTAGTCAACTAAGATAAGTATCAACCAATCAATATTCAATAATTAAGTTTCATATTCCTAAGCAAACACACAAATAAATTAGCGGACATGGAGAACATGCAAGCATACACACAAATAATCAAAGACATAATTAAATTAATGAAGTAAATACTTATCTTGATGTATAATAGGGTTTAGAACCCTAAAATCTGCATAAGAAAGCCTTGGTTCGGTTTTAGGTTTTACTCCAAAGACTACCCCAAAAACTGAAAAATTGGATTCTATATATAAGATTACATCTGCGACGGCGTCACCTTATGTTTCGTGGCGTCGTGTCGCCGCTCATTAGGGTTTCGTCTTGGCCACGTAAACCTTGCGACGGCGTCACCTTATGTTGTGTGGACCGTCCCTTGACTCGGCGCCGTCTTGGGCGCATCTAGGCCGTCCCGAGTAACGACGGCCTACTCCTTTAGAACGGACGTCGTCCCTTGAAAACATGCAATTTAACCCGACCGTCATAAAATTCCTTCCGGCGGCGTCGCGGATATCTCGATGACGCCACGCCTTATGTTTCGGCGACTTTGAGTGTCTCGATTCGACTTTGGCCATTTTCTTTGTATATTCGCCTTTTCGTCCAAATAAGCATCATTCCAGCATTTGCCTTCAAGAGACCTAAAAAGTGAAAAGGAGCGATATTAAGCAATAATGGATCTGAGTGATCGAATAAGGGCTTAAATGACCCGCAAAAAGGTACCTTTTAAAACCTTATCAAATATCCCTACACTTGGTATTTGCTTGTCCTCAAGCAAATGTGCTTTTAGCCAATTAATTTATAAGTTAGGGGTCATGAAGCATTCATTCAAAAGCGGTCCACAACACATATAAGCCCATAAAAGTCATAACAAGCACGAGTACATACTAGCACCTCACATGGGGTGTTTGGATACTCGCATCTCTCTCGGGTGTATATATGAAATATAACAAATCGAAATGGAAGATAAACACTCATTAACCGGTCCTAGTACATAGATTACCATAGGCTTGAGAATAGATCAAACCTCAAATCGCTTTGGCGTAAGCACCTAGGAAAGACTATCAAAGAGGTCTTTTAAAGGGTTGTAATGTTAGGCTTACGGTAGGGAAATGAAGGGTTTGGTGGGATAGGCTATTTAGTGGTGGATAGTCAAAAATCTCTATGTTGCAAGTATCGAAGAATGGCGTTGCTAAGCCAAGACTCGACACTCTAAAACTCTAGGCAGCGAAAATAAACAAACATAATTTAAAAGATAGATGTAGGATGGTAGCAGTATGGTTTTATTTATTTATTTATTTATTTTTTTTTTGCATACACTTTTACTCTACCATCCTCTACGGTACATCAAAATGATAGGATTTATAGACACATCTCTACACTTGAGTTTTATTACTCTAACACTAATTTGACCCGAATTGAAAAGATCAAAACACTTGGAGTACATTATTATGCAAACAAAGGAATTTGAGTTTAACGTTCTCTTCCCTATATTTCATAAACTTTAACTTTTCCATGAATCCCAATCATCCCAAAGCGTATACAAAGGATATGACTCGACTTAGCAACTCATGCAAGCAACCGGATAATTGAACTAAGGGTTTGGGTGATAACATAAATTTGCACTAAAAGTGAGTGCAATAAAGGTAAGCTAAAGCGATTTGGGTGTATATTTGGGGTGGGGTGTAAACAATGCTCTTCATTGATATCCGGAAAAACGAAACATCACGAGAACCGCGAAAGGATAGGCTCACGAGGGGTTAACTAGGGGTATCGTGTACTAAAGATGAGTACACGCAAAGGGTGTGGGGAATTACTCAGCCGATATGGAAGAAGTAATTATATTACAGTGTATCAAACAAGGGTTTATCCTAATGCCTCTTATCATTTAGTTATTCCTAACTACACAAGTGTAGTCTCACTAGCGATCTCGGAATGCATCACAAAACAAGTTCTAGAATCTAATATACTACGGTTCACACTCTAAGCATTAAAGATGAATGCTTTAATTCCTACTAATCTAAGGGCGATCCTCGCATTTGGGTGGAATTTAGGTGGTAAGGTTTTTTGTGCTAGTCATGCAACTTCCTATCCATGAGGCGCTTTTGTTAAGACTAATGGCCCACTCTTATCGTCATGAAAAAATTTTAAATTTGGCTAAAATTACCCTAACCTACATTTTCTCATGGTTTATTACACAAATACACTTGGACAAAGCAAATAGTCAAGGATAAGCATAGTTTCAAAGTTCCGTTTTATTTTCCCTCCTACACTTAAAGCTGAACATTGTCCCCGATGTTCCCGAAAGTATCAAAGTTATGATAATGGAAGGTAATTAAAAGCAGAAAAACTAATACTCCCACGATTAGCTCGGTAGGATCAGTGTAAAGTGGTGGTTAAATCCTTTCCAAGAAGAATGTATGCGTGAAAAGCTCCTCAATCTTATGTAACTTCTTCTTGATAAATTAAACACGCACACTTGAAGAAAACAAACAACCAACGCATCAAACCGAACAAAGAAAAATCACAACAAGATGTAATTCGGACTTAAATAAGATATAATGCTTGTGGAATGGATGTTTGCATTTTCTAGAAAATTAAGACTGGAAAATTCAAAAATTTATAAGTAGCCTGAGAAAGCGAGAAAAAGTAATCGATTGTTTACGCTCCTTCCCGGCGCGTCGGTTGCAATCTGACAAAGTCGGTTATCGACAAAAGCGTTACTGCGATTTTACGAAAAAATTACGGAAAATTTACATCTTTAGAATCGGAAAAATTTACGCAAAAACATCCATTATGACTCGATACAAGCATTTGACTCGAACAAACAAACATATATATCTTTTATTTAATTGTTATTCTCATGTTTACGTTTCTTTTGAAAGCGTGTGTAATCCTCCCTACTTATCCCTTATGTAAAATTCCTTTATATGTAATTAAGATGAGGTTAAAGACAAAATAAAGCATTTTACAAATTTAAACATGAGAATAAACAATCATTAAAAGATATCGACACACAAATAAAATGAAAAACAAATACACATGGGTTGCCTCCCAAGAAGCGCTTGTTTTGTTCGAGTCACGAGCGACTCTACCCTTATTTAACGAGATAAAGGGAAGTTTTTCCTACACTTAAGTTTAAGTGCGGGTGATAGTAGCAATACACACCCTTAGGGTGGAAATTTGCTACGTGAGGAAAGGTGATGGGTGATTTATATGCTCGAATGAGTGTGCTCCATTCATTATAACCTTACCTAAGTCTATTGGTGTAGCGGGTGAATCAAATCTCCCTCCTAAAAATGGATCATCTTCTATCAACTTCAAAAGATTTTTAGTTAAGGATCCATCTTGACCTAATAAACCGGTTTAAACCCATAGTGTTTCTTGTTATCAACCATGAATGGGTGATATAAGTGTGTAAGGTCATGGGTTACTCTATATTAGCTTCCACTCTACATGGCCTAGAATCTACCACCTTTATCAAGCAACTACCGGACTATCTATTTTGATGGTGGATTGGGGCCTAATTCAATTCAAGATTCACATCTAAGGCGGAACATTGGGTAAGGTTTTGGTTGAGGCTCCGGTTCATCAAAATTATGAACTTCCTAGGACTAAGAGAGTCATGACAACATGCATCTAAACCTACATTCTCTAGTGGCGTTTGGTCCAAAGGTTCTCTATCAATTGGGGCTCCTATAGTCTCTTCTACTTCTTCGGGTAATTTATAGGTGATGTGTGTTCCTCAGTGATGGTAGGGCTTGTGGGCTTGGAGTTTCCACCTTTTCTCCATTATATCTAGATCTCTAAATGTTTGAAATCTATCCCACACATGCAACTAGGTATTTTAGCTTCAACCATCTCACAATCTTGTTTGGGTTTAGGTTTCATGTTCTTAAAAACTAGGTCTTTTTGATCATGATTCCTAAGGTTAGATAAATCCTTCTTATCCATTTCCTCGAGTTGTAACAAGCGAAGGTTTATGCATAGGAGGTTTTACGAAAAATTCTAAAGATGGTGTCACTAAAGGAGTTGATCTTGACAACGATCGTTGAATAGAAGCCACACAAACACAAAATATATCAAATCCATCCAATCTTACACCCTTATTCTTTTGGATATCTCTAAGTTCACTCACAAATTCATTAGAACAATAAAACCAAACCAACTTGTGAAATTCAATTGTTCCTCATTTGTTAATGATTCAAATGCTACTTCACTTGCCATAGTGACAAATGAAAATGGTTTCTGAACACAAACACAAAGAAGGGGATAGACTACAAGGAAGCTAATAAAATGAAAAAAAAAGTTTACTTGATAGGAATCAAGTAAAGAAACCTAAGCAATTGGACTACTAACTAGCTATTCTATTCCCCGTGGCGCCAAAACTTGATAATGCTACCGCGTCGTTCGGGGTCAAGGAAACTTCCTTTTCTTGAAAGTTTTATAACACCCTAGGCGGTGAACCTAATCGTTGTAGTGTAGTAATTAGGGTAAGCCGGGTATTGATATCGTTCTCTGGGGAATAGGAATGCTAGTGAGAAGTTACTACGCTAAGGTTGAGGTTGAGGAAGATTATTTTGTATTTTATATTTTTGTAGAAATGGAAAAGTCAGAATCTCGGGTATTGGTTTGGGGTTGGTATTGCTACCGATTACTCTACTATTATCTAATTATCTAAGCTAAGGTTGTGATAGTCTATGTCTAATTGATGTGTACTCGTATGATAGTTTAAAGATGTGTTTACTTAGGTTTTACTACTCCTTAATTATCTCCTATTGATGGTTGATTTGTCACGTCCTTATTCCTAGTTGCGTTGTGATTCTAAGGCTATAGGCGTGCTTGTTTCCTAACTCTTTGAAATTACCAAAGGGTCTTGTTTACAAATCCTCTAGTGATTTATAGGCGCCTACTCTACGGTTGTCCTTGAATACTTTATCCTACAATTACCTAGATAATTATATTCTAAAGTTCACAAAGAAAAGTCAAGCATTAAGTACACAGCGAATAATCTAGCGCACTCTAGATCATTAGTCAACTAAGATAAGTATCAACCAATCAATATTCAATAATTAAGTTTCATATTCCTAAGCAAACACACAAATAAATTAAGCGGGACATGGAGAACATGCAAGCATACACACAAATAATCAAAGACATAATTAAATTAATGAAGTAAATACTTATCTTGATGTATAATAGGGTTTAGAACCCTAAAATCTTGCACAAGAAAGCCTTGGTTCGGTTTTAGGTTTTACTCCAAAGACTACCCCAAAAAGCGAAAAATTGGATTCTATATATAAGATTACATCTGCGACGGCGTATACCTTATGTTTAAATGGCGTCGTGTAATACATAATCATTAGGGTTTCGTCTTGGCCACGTAAACCTTGGCGTCACGTCATATTATATGTACATGACCCGCCCCTCGGCCGTCTTGGGCGCATCTGGGCCGTCCCGATATGACGGCTACTCCTTTAGAACTGGCGTCGTCCGCGAAAACATGCAATTTAAACCGACCGTCGCAAAATTCCTTCCAGCGGCGTCGCGAGATATCTGATGTGCGCCGTCGCACTTATGTTTCAATGACTTTGAGTGTCTCGATTCGACTTTGGCCATTTTCTTCATTATATTTGCGCCTTTTCGTCCAAATAAGCATCATTCCGACATTTGCCTTCAAGAGACCTAAAAGTGAAAAGGAGCGATATTAAGCAATAACGGATCTGAGTGATCGAATAAGGGCTTAAATGACCCCTTAAAAGGTACCTTTTAAAACCTTATCAAGAAGCAAGTGTTAAGTTGCTTTAAATTGTGTTAGCTCATCTATTGATTTTCTTTCTTGGTAAAATGAATCATGTACATTGGATTATTAGCAACTTTAGGTATCACTTTGTTCATGCATGGATAGCAACCATGTATTGGACTACGCTAAAATGCATCCATGGTGTCCTAGGATGAGTCAGGTTCTTTAGATCTCTTGTATGATGGATCAGTCAGGTTGCACCACTGAAGGTCTTTGACTTGCAATATACTTTGTTTTTCATACAATTTAAGATTATTGAAACAAGCGATACAACATTCGATGGATTAATGGCGTCATTGCTCATTTATAAAGTATAAACACAATTGATGTGGCGATTCGACCTTCTACTTGTGTATGGTAGACCACTACCATTACAAGTGCGATTAACAGGAAACCAATTGGGAACAAGAAAGGGTTCGAGACCACCACGGACACCAGCTTAGGTGAAGCCACTGGAATTACCGGTGGTACTCATGGTACCAGCGGTCAACACCGAGGCTAGGTTCCAACAGTGAAGCTACAGGGTTGACCGGTGATGGTAAAGCGCTACTCATGATCTGACCATTTGGATTGCACAATGGTGTTCATGGTATGGTGGTCAACACCAAGGTCTTGGTTCCAAAATAGGTGAAGCCACTAGGTTGTCGATGGTACTCATGGAACTCATGGCACCACTAGTCGACACAGAGGCTAGGTTCCAGGTAGGTGAACCAGACCGGCTTGGGACAGTGGTCGTCATGGTACAAACTTTGGTTATTGAGCGGGTCACGGGGCTTAGGCAATTATGTTTATTTTTAGCAATTATGTTTATTTTGTTAAGGTAATTAAATTGTGTAAAGCATTGTTTGATTTGTTAAAGATCGTTTGTCTTTGGAAATTATGTTTATTTTTCGTTGAAATCGAAGCCGGCATATGCAAATGCAAGAACACTTGGAGCAAGAAAGAGTGTTGGCTAAAACTTTTATCTTTGCATTCGGATCGGGTGTTGTCACGGGTTTTCTCGTTCTTGAAAATGGTCTTTTAGCTCTATACATTACTATTAATCTTTTCGGATGTATTATGGTGATGACTAGGAAGGCCTTTTCAAGGTGATAAGCGGTTCTGGTCTTGGTGGATCTTCAATGGCCTTTGTTTGGTAGTGTTGGTTGTGGTATTTACACTAAAGTCGCCGATGTTGGTGTTGATCTTGTTGGCAAGGTTGAAAGGGACATTCAAGAAGACAATCCTAGAAATCCACCGTAAGTTATCGCTATACCTTTTAGAGGGTATTTGGCATTGCTTATTTAAGTGCTTATTTGCTTTTGCTTAAAGCATATCTGTGCAGTTTTGAGTGTTTTGATCAAGCTGCTTATTTTTAGCAAACAAGCACTTAAAAGTCAAGAGATACCATCGATAATTTTAAAGCATATAATAAATAATTATAGTCAATAAGCGCTATTCATTGATGGTTTGATGCTTCCTTGGATAGTCCAAGGTAGTGGCATGTTCATGAGTTGGAGCTTGTTGAAGTGGTGGCGGTTCGGGTTTTCGACTTGTCTATATTTTTTATAGTTAAAGCGGATATTCTTTTGATGTGTTTCTAGCGGGCGAAAATTCAACCCATTTATTAAATTAATGGGTTCATATGGGTTGCATACTTGGTGTTTATTTTAAATGGGTCAAATTAATTACCTTAGCTAGTGGGCGCATGTTGAAAGTTTGGTTTGTTAATGTAATAATGTGGTTTACGTAATGATGGTGACATCTTGATTATATAACCTATCGCTTATTTCACCTTGATACATTATTAGTCAATAAATAAGGAGTTTTGTCGGTTTAGGGTGTTATGGTTAGTTATCCTTAATGCTTATCTGAATCATATATGGTGATCTTGATTCTTATACCACACGGCATTGGCATTACAGTAGAAGTGAAGCTCTTTTTCTTTTGTTAGATGGAGCTTATTTATATTACGGTAAGAAAATATTTCTAATTTTAAGCGTTCAAGTTGAAACATCATTTTCGATCCTTGAATATAGGATGGCGATGTAAACGCTTTGATTTTGTAACTATTCTATTATGATTTTAATAACTATTCTTTAATGTGTTATGTTATGATTACAAATACAATATTATCATCCTAGTTATTATTAATTCATTCCGGAAGGCATGAGTGCCGCCATATTGGCTTCCGATCACGAGAAAGAATATGTTCACAAGGTGCATAATAGTACATTTGGTCCCATGATGCTATCAAATGGTCATGTAGCTATTTTTCAAGTTTAGTAAATACATGTCTTGAACATCTTTGCTAAGCGATGTAAGACTTTAGGACTCGGGTTCAATTCGAACAATGTTGTTAGATGGAAACTTTTGGTTGTGGATATGGATATTTTGCGAGAATGCTTACCGTGGGGATAAAAGTAGAGCAATTATTTTGCCATTCTTAAATACACAACCAAGTAAAATTTAATTTTAGTCATTAAACAACTCGATGATCCAAAAACATGGTGTGAGTTATCGGTGGGTGTGGTAAAGAAAGTCTTGGCACGTGGTATGACTCGTCGAGAAACTCTTGTTGAGCACGAATACTTTGAGGGAAAAATGTGGATGGAATAATTGTGTCGGATGGATGGAGAGCGATGAGTTGATAATGAACTTTTATGGAGAAGCTGCTTCTAATGGCTCGTATATTGAAAAGAAGCGGTGGTTTGCCATTATAAGAATGCAAGGAATTTGGGCGCGAGCAGGCTAAGGACATGTTGGGTCCAAATCATCTCAACAAGCTTTACTGTTCCATGCCCAATCAAAAAATTGTTCTTCTACTGGTCTTTGGGTTTGAGCAATCTTTAGCTTCATCTCTCAGATGCTTAACTAAAGAATCTGTAGATTCCTTGAGGGGTATAAGTTTTAAAAATACCGTATACTTTCCTTAAGCTAATTATGAATTTAGTACATTTTTTGACAATAGCTTCCTTTCTACTAAATAAAACGCTAACTTTTTGTTATTGAATGCAAGAGGTAACATTTTTTACCTTAAAATGATTTTAGAGACTGGTATATGTATTAATGATTTGTTTAATCTGATCAGTTCATTAATTAGGTCGCTTATGGAACGTAAGTTATTTATCGTATCTTGGTACATGTTCTTAATAAATGTCGATCTCATTTGTGCAATGCCATTGCACGTAAAAGTGGTTCTTTTGAAATGTTGGAAGATAAGTATATTTACATGCATTGGTTACATTTAGGCTCAAGCGCTTTACCAAAGTTTGCATTTGGGTAAAAGGGATATGATACATTTGTTGTGTAATGATGTATAAAATACATTTAGTAGTTTTTAGATGATGAAGCGATGATAATTTATATGCTTGTCAATATGCGGGCCAATGTTTTCCATTACGGATCGATAAGTTTGATAATGGAGGCCTCTGGATCGTACACATCTTAAAGCAATGGAAGTAGCAAAGGAAGCATGGGCACTTTTGTATTATGACCCTAATCGAGGGCGCCATTGTGGCCATCACGGAGGAGGCACGTAAGAAAATCATGAGCATACGGGATAAGGTGAGGTGATCAAGTGAGTGATAACGAGCTTGAGTTTCTCACAGTAGTGACAAAATTGATGATGAGGCGCAATGTCTCCATGGCACCAAAATTTGAAGCTTACATTGGTCACTCTCGGTGACAAAGGTTGCAATTACTATACAAAAGTATGTGACCTTACCCACTCTGTATTTACTATTTGACCAAGAGTAGTAAATCACGAAATCCGAGCAAAGTACATCTTTTGGTAAATTTATAATTCTAGGGTCATGATGTTGGAAATTGACTTTTTAGCTCTATCTGAATTATTTTCAAAAATCACGGACTATAAGGTATAAATCTTTTTCAATGTCAAAAGCTTTTAACTTGGTACCTCTGTTTTATCACAACACCAATTTAAATTTTAAGTATTGTAAAGCCCCATAATCATGTTTTACCCCATTTGTGTATTTGAAATTCATATTCTCTCTTTATAGCTAATGTTAATTTCCAAGTTAATAACACATATAAGATTCAAATATGAGTGAATTAAGAAACCTAAACACAATAGATGTAAATAAGTTGAAGTTTTTTCATGCTCTTATGTTACTGATGGAAATTATTGTGTTTTAAACGTGATTTTTGCGAGGCTTCTTGGATGTTGCTAACTAAAACTAGCGAGTGAATGAAATGCTATTCACATGTCAACTCATGCTAAATCGTCAAGGCCTTGAACAACGACCTAAAATGGTATGTATCACTATATCTAGTCACACGCATGTATAAATAGGAAATTGCACATCCGTGGGCACCATCCTTTTCGTTGAACCATTTTCTTTTGGTTTCTATAAGAGCTATAAATTCGGTAATATAATGTTTTTCCACCTTATGTTTAAGATGTAAGCAGATGTTCCTACTCATATCTAGAAAATCACTTGTTTTGGCTTTGGGTTTGATAATTAGATAGTCAATGGATTAGTTCGATCCAAAACTTGAGATAATGGGTGTAAATGGAAAAAAACTTTATAAGTATCTGTTAATGAAGTTGAATTTACCAAAGCCAAATCTTGGTTAAGTTTTTACTAGGTACCTGTTTAGACATCTTGAGTACTAATGTCACACCCCAATTACATTTTACAGTGGAATGGAATACCTGGGGATATTTGTCATAGCATCAAAGTTATAGTTATATTGAGCGACCTAAAGTGTCGTTTGGAAAACACATCGTTTGATTTATTAAAACAATCAGAGTTTACAAAGAGTAGGTCCCAAATGAAAATCAACGTGTGCGGAAATAAGTTTGATACAAGCCAAACGATGTTTTTTTTTCAAGTGTACAAATCCCATGTGAGACGCGTCGTCACCACGACTCTATGATAAGTACATATGCATGCCATGAAGTGAATGCCTTAGATACCTGAGATAAAACATGCTAAAAAGTGTCAACACAAAGGTTGAGTGAGTTCATAGAGTTTGTGTGGAAATGTAAAACCTTTAGAAAATGTTCATGCAGCAAAGGCATTGTAAATCCACTCAGTTCTAAGTTCCGCCCATACAAAACTTGCAACATGTGTGTTTACAACCCACTGCCAAAATGTGTATAGTTTATGTTCAAGCACATGATGTCAAATGAATTCACAATAGTACCTAACTTTCGACGTAGAACAATAGCACATAATCAATAGCAGGACTTAATGTATCGATGGTCAAGCGATTTAGAACATTATCTGACGTAGAACTATAGCACATAATCAATAGTACATGACTCGATGTATCGATGAGTCAAGCGATTTAGAACATTATCTGACGTAGAACTATAGCACATAATCAATAGTACAACATTCGGTTTTGAAGCGATGGTGATCATGATAAAGTTATCCTTAAAAATATAAAGTACTTGTGAAAATAGTTAAGCATGTATCTCCCCAAAATAGTTCAAAACATACAAAAGTAGGGACTCTGAAACTCACGGTAATCCTTAAAAGTTTAGAGTACTTATGAAAGTAAATGAAAATAGTTGAGCATGTATCTCCCCAAAGTAATTCAAAGCATATAAAAGTAGGGGCTATGAAACTCACTTTGGTGCAATGTTTATGATGATATAATGGCAAAACTGAAATGAGGCGCAACCTCTAACCGCGACCTATTATGAATGATATGTTCTAATGTAAATCATGAAACAATGTCATGCTTTCAAATCCACATGTAATCTATACCACTTGTACGTTTTTGAAAATAGAATTTATCGTCGAAATGTATGTTTATGACATCTCGTCATATTATAAAATACTTTACAAGTATTTACGTTGAAATGATATCCTACGATAGTCATTTAATGATTTATTATGAAATTATAACTTTTCGTCGTAAAATAATGTCATTTGACAATTTCATGAAAGTGACTAAGCGGCCTTGAAAAGCTAGTCGTAAAATAGTGAATATCGGCGTTAGGAAACAAACTCAACGGTTTTGGAAAGCTTGTATCATTATCTCAAAGTTTTAGCTTTTAAGTTTTTCTCATAGAGGTCTCGATCATGGAGAAAACATAGGTAAAGTAGGTACTTGTACTCAAAATATTGTTTAAGGGTAGTTTTCGGCAAAGTTTGAGTGATCGTATTATACTCGTTACAACTCCGTTTGTGAACGGTTGGGCGTTTGGAAAATAGGCTAGGTGAACTTACTTTTACTAGAAGACATCATTTTATAAAAGTACTCCATCGATGTTAAAAGCGACCCTCAACATGGTCATTCGCGGCCGATATGTTTGTCTATTAGAAAATATATTAGTTATGCTTATATAATATAGTTACGACAACTTGTTTAAAATGTGAATAACTTAGTCGTTATAAGTCCGTTTTCTCGTTCTTTATATCCACGGTTTCGTATTAACATATACTAATATATTTTGATAAATCGACTCATTTAGATAACGCTTAAGACTCATTTTGACTCGTAAAAGTTGAGAATACATGCTGAATTTTACGAAACAAATAGTTTTCGTCAAATTTGAAAATATCATAACTTCTTCGTTATAACTCCGTTTAACCCGTTCAAGCGACCACGGTTTCGTTTTAAAGTATATTTTCTGAATATCTAGCCCAAAATATTTTACAAACTGTCGGATTTTCCAGATTTCACAAATAAGATCAGACCCTTAATTATAGTTGTCGAAAATGATTTCTCTCGCGTAAAACTTATTTCAATCACTTCAAACCAACGCCGAAGCTATTCTAAACCTACCATACACCTTCTTAGGGTGTCATGGGTTCCTAGACATCACCAAAAGTGATATGTTTCAAGGGATTATTTATAGGATAATTATATTTCATAATAAGTAATAAAAACAACAAAAGTGGTATAAATTCATACGTAACATGCATGTTTTCTTGCAAAAATGATGAAATAACATAAAGATAAATATGAAAGAGTTATGAAGATCATGAAATGCTTACTTGAATGATTATGTGAAGAAAATGATGAAAAATATTATGTTTCTTGTCCTTCTTCATCTTGGCGAATATTTAGAGAGAAATGAAGAGGTTTTGCTCTTGTTTCACCTTTTACTTTGTGTTTACTATGTGTTATGTTTTGATATTAATTAAAATTATACATGTGCAAGTCTAGGAAGATATTTAGTACTCATTTTAGTTGAGTCACCCCTTTGGTGGTCGACATACATAAAACAAAAAGAGTAGATGCATTTTGTTATTGTTAATTATTTACATGCATAGGTAAAGTGTAGTTATTTAAGTATAGTTGGTAACTTGTATACATATTTAAGCATTTAGGGTAGCGTTAGCTAAAAATAAATTTTAACGGATCAAAATAAAATATATTGAAGTCATAAAAATTATAAAAATACATTTCTTACAAAAATTGAGTGAAATAATAATTATCGTGTTGAATTTACGAAAACCGTCGTAAATATTTATACTTAACAATTTATATACAAAATAAATTGAAAACATCGGGTAACTAATAATATAATTTGTATAGTCTTAAAATGAGTATAAAAATATATTAAGATTATTTTTGGAAGTGTCGGATCAATATTCAAAATAATGTTTACGCGATAGCGTTTATTTAATAAAAATTATACGTTTATTGAAAAATGCAAAACCATGCATGAACTAATGTGATGATAATGATGCTAATGATATGTAGACTAAACCTAGTCTATATGAAATGTCCTGAAATTACGAGTTGTCACAACTAAGACCAGTATTATTATAAATAATTGATTTCGATGGAATTGGTATTGCAAGCTAATCTTTTATTGTAATTAAAACCAAGTTTAGCGATCCAAAATAGTAGGTGCATAAGCCTTGACTTATATATTGATTTACTTTCTCATTTAGAATGTTTTGCGATAAAGAATGAGTATACAAAGTTAGTATTACTTTGTCAATAGAATTAGTCAAGTATTTATTTCTATTATTTGTTATACATTGTTTTGTGCGAGATCTTCATAAATATAAAATGAATAAAACAATTCGTTTGACACGATACATACTAAATTACAGTACCTCTTAACTTAGACCAATTTCAACCCAAACCCAATTTTAACTTTTACTCTATCCGTAACACGAGTTGCTCACAAGCACACGCTCGACACCTATAACATAAGCTTATTTTATGTGAACGATCCTTGTTGGTGTATTATAGGACTGAGAAAACTTTTCAGGTATACCTTGACAACATACACCTTTGGGCGAGTTTGAGCTCATTGCTCTATCCGAGAAAACTTTTGACGGGAAGTTTGGATATGGTGATTTGAAGATTCTTGTCTAACAATGATAGGAATGATGTTGCATTTCGGAGAGTAAGTTGATTGTTGATTGCGTGTTTTTGAGTGCTTGAATAGTTTTACGTGTAGACAATCTTACGGAGGATATAATGTTGTATGGGCCTACGAAGCTCTCAAAATTCATAATCTGAAAGTACTTTGCTTGGATTTCTTGGTACATATTCTCTTAGTTTTGTTTATTTTTCATATTTGTTATCATATTATGTTTTTAGTGTGAGAATTTGCACGGAATCTAGTTCTTTCCTAATACGATGTACTAAGATCAAGGAAATTGTTTAATGTATATAAGTAGGTGGTTCTGAAGGTTTATTTGCTCAAAGAACACTTGAGAGGACTAATGATGTTCTAGCAACCTACAAAAACCAAGGTGACTTACAAGCAAAGACACTTTTGTGATCAACAAAGAATACATGTCACCGCATTTCGTGACAAACGAGAAAATTTTAATTTGAAGAGATATTTCCTTTGCTAGAAAAAAAGTACTCAGCTAAGTGTCCCTTACAATCATTTTTGCTGAAGACATCTCAATGTCAATGCACTCAAGGTACACTCATGGTTGCTGTTATAAAATGTCCTAGTGTTGGAGAAAGAAAGAAAGCTTTACTGATATTGCCTTCATAACAAGTAAATATTTGCTACGTCGTCACTTTTGACATGCTCAGTTATGAATGGGTCCGTTTGTGCTGTGTTTTATCGCAAAAAGGTCAAGTAATCTTGTAGCTATATGGGCAAATAGGTTACGTGGATAAAAGTTGGATAATTTCTCTTTTCTAATGCAAGTAATTTGTTAATAGAATTCATAGAGATTTAGATTATTTTGGTAATAATATTGTTTTTGTATTCATAGTTAAGGAGGTGTTGATTATCAAAGTTTTGATCTTACTAACATATTTTTTATACTAGAAGGGCAAAATTAGGAGATTTTGTACCTTTAATGAGCGATTACTTAAGTGTTTTAGAATATTGTTCACATGTGAAAATTATGAGCAATGATTAAAGCTTTGATCTTACTAGCATATTTTTATACTAGAAGTGCGAAAATAGGAGATATTGATGTTTAATAGACGATTATTTATGTTTTGAAAGAATATCTTCGCGCGGGAAAATTATGAGCAATGAATGAAGTTTTGATCTAACTAGCATATTTTTTATAGTAAAAGTGCAAAAATAGCATATGTTGATGTTTAATAAATAATTACTTCGTGTGTGAAAATTATGAGTAAGTATTGAAGCTTTGATATTACTAGCGTACTTTTTATACTAAAAGTGCAAAAATAGGAGATATTGATGTTTAATAGATGATTATTTAAGCTTTGTAAGGATATCTTCACACGTGAAAATTATGAGCAATGATTAAAGCTTTGATCTTACTAGCATATTTTTTATACTAGACGATTATTTAAGTTTTCTAATAAATGTCTTCACATGTGAAAATTATGAGTAAGGATTGAAGCTTTGTTCTTACTAACATATTTTTTATACTAGAAGTGCAAAATTTGATGTATTGATGTTTTTTTGGGTAAAAGGGTTAATTCACCCCGGTAAATGTATTACGCCAAAAAACGTTGAAGTACAAAGGATGAGGGTGTATCCATCATCTCAGTCCCATAGGACACTTACATGCAAAAACAACTAACCAAACCAACTATATAAGAATGACAGGCCATTCTTATAACAAACAAAATAAGATAAAACTACTAATGACGGCCCTTTGGGCGACTCTCAAAGCCATGTGCAGGATAATCATAATCATAACCATCATAAGACTTCAAATCATCCAAAAAACCAGCTCCCGGCATGACCTCAGGCATACACACTTCATCTTCGTCCGACGAACCAGTTACATACATGGATGAACTTTCCTTCCTAGTAGACACCTTGTGGATCTTAGAAAATTGATCCCACAAACTTCCATTGCCACTTTTAGCGGTACTTCACAATTAGTGACTTCACATCTTGTCACCAACATGTGGTACCTCCACCACCACCTTGCTCGGACCGGCATCACCTTTTAACACACTCGAAGAAGCACCATCACAATCATCCTTTAAAGGTGATCCAACGAACCGTCCTCCAAAGTACGTTTAGTATCATTGGCATTCTTCTTCGTAATAGGTTTAGAAACAGGTTTATATTCAAAATTAGACTTAGGTTTGAAAAACCGAGGCCTTTGGTTGACTTTAGTAGCCCTATTTCCAACCTTATTCAGGTGAACATCCGTATTAGCATCAACATCTTTTTTAGCCGAATCTGAACCCTTTGTAGCCGACATTCTCCTAAGCGGGCAATTAACGTCCTTATGGTTGAAAACCATACATTTAGAACACCGATCAGGCCACCATTCATATTCAACATCAAGAACTTCCATATAATGACCATTACCCTTCAGCAAAGGTATAGCCACTTCAATTGATTCCAAAACAGAATTTTCAGCAGATAATTCAACTAGGACCCGTGCATAAGAATAACAACCCCAAGGATTACTACACATAGCTCTAGTACCTGCATCCATACGTATAACACGACCAATCTGTTTTGCAATCAAACCAATACCGACTTCAGAATATGTAATCGCCGGTACATTATGAATGAGAATCCATACCGGTACCTTAGTAATATTTTCCCTCTCCATCCTCGTATTAGGATCCCAAATTTTAAGGAACATGGGACTCGATTTGACAAACCAAGGACCACACTCAAGCACCTTACGCATACCATCTTGAGTCTTGAATTTGAAAAGGTAGAAATCATTACGCATCATAACACATTCAAAGCCAAACTTAGCCCATGCATGCTTCACATAATCATTAATGGGAAAAGCTAAGCGTTGCCCAAGGAAATAGCCGCATAGAGTATGATCAAATTTAGAACGCATATCATCAATAACGGTTAATGGTATAACAACTTTAGCACTACCAATATTACCTCCATTACTTGACCTCGACCCTTTAACCTTAGAATTATCCGTGTTACCAGCCCCCAACGATTCACCATCAGGTTCAACAACACTTGTAACTTTAGGAATATCAGAATTGAGCCCAGATAAACTTACACTTTCATAACGAGCATGTAATGGGTCGGACACACCAGGAGCAGCAATGGGAGCTGCGGAATCAGAACCAACATCAGAAGGAAGAGCAAAGCTCCCCGTTTGTCCACCCAAACCTGCACTTTTAAGTATAGACTTCAATGGCTTGTGTTCATTAACAATCACCTTACCATCAATATTGTTAATCTTCTTAGCCAAACCAGAATTCTTCTTGGCCATCTTACCATTTAGGAAACCCGATTCCATCTCTCTTTAACCCACTTACACACAGACGTGACTTTTAGCAATAAACTATCGCACCTTGAAAAAACTGAAACCCTAGATCGGGACTTTCAATACAGAATATAGCAAATACCTTAACGGAATTTGTTTAACAATATAAATCACCACCTCACGAACTGACCTTGAGAAGAAAAGCAAACCCTAATTCGAGTTTGGTATAGTAACGCATCAAAATCAGCCACGCACAAACACAAACCACGAAACCCAAAAGGAATCGTAAAACTTGATAAATAATATTCAGCACAATCAAGATCGACCTTATATAATTAGATTTCAGTGATAACCGACTAACAATTGTGTATAATAAGGGTAGCAATCAGATTTAGAGGTTGGCGGTTTAAAACCCTAAAAAGATGTTATACCAGATTCGACTATAAAACCTATAAGAACAAGCAGCAAAATCGATTAAACCAATGATAACCACGAGGATTAAGCACTAGAATAATCAATCTGATACAAGAATTAGAGGTGATAGGGTAGATTGGTAAAAAACAATTAGGAAGGGGAGGGAGAAAAATCGCCAACCTTGATAGAACTATTAGGGTTTTTTTAATAAGGCAAATTCGATGTATTGATGTTTAATAGACAATTATTTATGTTTTGTAAGAATATCTTCGCACGTGAAAATTATGAGCAAGGATTGAAGCTTTGATCTTACTAGCATATTTTCTATACTAGAAGTGCAAAAATATGATATATTGATGTTTAATAGACGATTATTTAAGTTTTGTAAGAATATCTTCACATGTGACAATTATGAGCAATGATTGAAGCTTTTGATTTTAATAGTTTTTTTTTAACTAGAAGTGCAAAAGTAGGAAATATTGATATTTAATAGACGATCATTTAAGTTTTGTAAGAATATCTTCACGCGTGAAAATTATGAGCAAAGATTGAAGCATTGATCTTACTATATTTTTTATACTATAAATGGAAAAATAGGAGATACTGATGTTTAATAAACGATTATTTAAGTTTTTGTAAGAATATCTTCCATGTGAAAAATATGAGCAAGGATTGATGTTTTGATCTTACTAGCATATTTTATACTAAAAGTGCAATAGGAGAATGATGTTTAATAGGCGATTATTTAAAAGTGCAATATTAGCAAGGATTGAAGTTTTGATCTTACTAGGATATTTTTATACTAAAAGTGCAATAGGAGAATGATGTTTAATAGACGATTATTTAAGTTTTGTAATAAATATCTTCGTGCGTGAAAATTATGAGCAAAGATTGAAGCTTTGATCTTACTAGCGTACTTTTTATACTAGAAGTGCAAAAATATGAGATATTGATGTTTAATAGAAGATTATTTAAGTTTTGCAAGAATGTCTTCACGCGTGAAAATTATGAGAAAGAATTGAAGTTTTAATCTTACTAGCATATTTTCTGTACTAGAAATGGAAAAATAGGAAATATTGATATTTATTAAATGATAATTTAAGTTTTGTAAAAATATCTTCACATGTGAAAATTATGAGCAATGATTGAAGCTTTGATCTTACTAGCGTACCTTTTATAATATAAATGTGAAAATAGGAGATTTTGATGTTTAACAGACGACTATTTAAGTTTCGTAAGAATCGCGTGTGAAAATTATGAGAAAATATTGAAGCTTTGATCTTACTTGCGTATTTTTTATGCTAGAAGTGCAAAAAATACAAGATATTGATGTTTAATAGACGATAATTTAAGTTTTATAAGAATATTTTCACGTGTGAAAATTATGTGCAAAGATTGAAGCTTTGATCTTACTATCGTAGTTTTTATACTAAAAGTGAAAAAATAGGGGATATTGATGTTTACAGGACGCTTATTTATGTTTTGTAAGACTATCTTCACGCGTGAAAAGTTATGAGCAAGGATTGAAGCTTTGATCTTACTAGCGTACTATTTGTACAAGAAGCGTAAAAATAGGAGATATTAATGTTTAATAGACAATTATTTAAGTTTACGATTATTTAAGTTTTGCAAGAATACCTTCGCGTGTGAAAATTATGAGCAAAGATTGAAGTTTCGATCTTACTAGCGTATTTTTTATACTAGAAATGCAATATAGGAGATATTCGTGCTTAATATTATTTAAGTTTACGATATTTAAGGTTTGTAAGAAATGCAATATAGGAGATATTCGTGCTTATTTAAGCATACACCGATTTAACAGTTATCAACAGTATGTGACACCTTAGAACCACCCCGAGATTATTCAAGTTTGTATCCAAATTGTAAGAACCATAGCTAATATTCAAAAGATATATTGTCATATTAAACCCTGGTAATCTAACATTGACCAAACAGATTTAAGAATAAGAAGGAATGTTACAAATATATATTTTTCAAGATTTTTTATCATCGTGATTGCTAAAAGTCTTTTGGTCATAATAGCCTGATTTCCTAAGCTTTATTAAATGCAACATTCATTTACACGGTAAAAGACAAACAGATACATCCATATAGAGCACTCTTATTTGACCTCATTGAACAATTAGTTTAAGCGGGCCCAAACTTAAGGTTTGAACCAGGCTAATTTATAGTTGCGTATGTTTCTCTACTTAGATCCAACTTCAATGAAACACCATGATAACTACACCGCATATGCGGTCCAAGTGTAGCTTCAACGACCTCGGCAAAAGCGGTATAGTTTCCATCTATGTAATGGAGATAGACACGGATGTTCTTGCTCCTACACAAAAGCAGAACAGCAGGTGTGCGGACGATGTTCGTTTATAAAGATCCTTTAGTATGAGGAAAGGACCTTCACTGCAGACCTGATAACAATCCATGAGAAATAAAACTACACAAACAACATCTCGAAGTAGTTAAATTGACTAAACAATTTTCTAATACATCGATCCCTCCTTGAGCGATTAAATAAAGTGAAACTTTAAGCATTCGTGATTGTTGTTTGAATGTCCGATGAGATTGTCAACTATGATTCTCAGATTCGGTCGGTGAAATTAGTGTCAACCAAAGCGTGGTTTTCATCAAGTTTGGATCTGAATCATTCTTTTATGTAAGATATCCAAAATGCATTAGTTGTGTTGGGGACAACATAAATTTATGTTCACATAACAAAACTTGAGAATGATCTAAGTTGAATACATATAAAAGCAGTACAAGAATCTTGCGACTTAGTTAAATAAGCAAAAGGCTAATTTATATAAAGCGGAGGTGTAAGATATAGTGATAATGTGGATACATTGGTAACCCAAGTATTTCAAAGAAAGTCCAAGAAAGTGGTTCAAAACAAATTGTTTTCATAACCACATAGTTACTAGTCATAGGCAGACATAGGTTCCTAATTAACCATACATTAATAGGTACTATTACAACAAGACAAGAATGACTCAAAGAAAGTCCAACCTCAAGAATGACTCAAACAGTTGTATCGCCTTTTCCGAATGACGCTTCTCTTAAGTTTAGAACGCCGTCTACTTTTTCGAGCCGTTTATGTAATATATACATCAGCACAAGGTATAGTATGGACTCAACTTACACTAATAACCATGGCATTATACTTTAAGTAACAACTAATGGTGAAATATGTTAAAAAACTAACGTGTACTCATATAAATATGGCTGAATAGATATTTTCTTTATAGCTCAATCATTGTCTAGGCCAAACTACGAAAGAGATTCTCAAATACCAATATGCAACAATTTGTACAGTTGAAATTTTCTTTGAAGATACATGCAATAGTAAAGAAAAGATGCACAAATTATGTATACCTTGAAGTGAGGTTGCTCATAGTTTCACCTAAACCCACCCACTCGGATCCCATTTCGAAGAACCAAACTCACCGTTCAGCCCCATTTCAACAACAAAAGTAGATTATGTTGGATATGTTTACATATGTTTAGGTGCTTAAATAGGGCTGAAAGGAGGGTTTTGGTCTTGAAATGTAACTAAAGAAGGTGGGTGAAATGGAAATTTGAAAAGGAGGTGTTTAGTTGATTAAATGAGGCTAAAGGAGGATTTTGGTGCTGAAATTTATGCTAAAGAAGGTGGGTTTAGCCGATGAAAGAGGGCTCAAATGGGTGTGTTTGGGGTGCTAAAATAGGGTGAAATGTCTACTTTTTGTTGTTGAAATAGAAACATAGCGGGTGAGTTTAGTTCTTTGAAATGGGATCCGAGGTGGGTGGGTTTAGGTGAAACTTGAGCAGCAACCTCACTTCAAGGTATACATAATTTGTGCATCTTTTTCTTTACTATTGCATGTATCTTCAAAGAAAATTTCAATCTGTACAAATTGTTGCATATTGGTATTTGAGAATCTCTTTCGTAGTTTGGCCTATTAGTACATTTAGCATTATTAAAATTACATCGTTTAGGCCCTTTTAAGAAAATGTTTACTACATGAAACCAACTTGTATGCACAAGATCTGTTCATTTCAGAATGCTTCTCACCACTCTCTTCCATTTCGACTAGTTCTAGCTATTTAATACTTTCATCTGTTTATGAATTTGAAAAAACAATGGCATTAAACCTCATAATAATTTGATTTCTTTGTTCTTAGAAAATATAAACTCAAACTATCCAGGAATCATTCTTAGTACCTCTCAAGTCTAACCATGACTTCACATTAATAACATAGAAATCCAGTAACCAATCAATAAACAATATATAGCTAGAATTAGTAAAGAAATAACCTGAAGATTGGTCCTCTGAGATTGTAGATGAAGAAGAAATAGCGAGGAAGAGGTCATCGCTCTGAGATGAGCTACATCATTGTTGGAAATTGATATGTTCATTTCAAGATAATTCCATGAACTCTTCCATTGCAAGAACTCCAAGCATTTCTTTTATCTCGGCATCTGTTGTCTTATTAAACTCAATCCCAGCTGCTTCTATATGATTTATCATGATCTCATCACTGTGAGGTATAGCAACGTCAATGGCGCGGTGATATGTTCACTTCATAATCTTTTCGACATTCGTCTCATTAATATCTTCACCTATGCTCGTACTTGATTTATCCGAAGGTCATTGACTTAAGATAAAGTAGCACTACTAGAAACACCGATCCGTTCACATCATGATCCTTCTCGATATTCTCTTCCATTTCATAATCATTTCCGGCCTCATCTCTTCAATATCTTGACTATTGATGCATCAACTTCAGTCCCAATTGCTCCTATTTGATTTATCGAGGTCATTGATCCGAGATAAGTAACACCGGTGGCGACACGATCCATTCACTTCAAGATCTTTCTCAACTTTTCGTTTCTTTGGTCTCTTTGCTGAAGAAATATCGGGATCAACCCCAACTGCTCCTCTTAGCTCAAAACCATTACGAGGCCACGGATGTAATACAAATTTCATTTAGCTATTTAATTAGCCTAAATAAACCAAATTCAATTCCATAACAAAAAAAAAGAGTTGTAAGAACCAAAAATACGGTGAATAACAATCAAGATAATATATAACAAACATTTGCAAGAAAAAAGTGCACCACGAACAAAGGTCTAGATCATGGTACCATGACATAGTGTATATAGTGTAACTACAATATTACAATCTTGGATATTTATTATCAATGTTCGAAATTTTTATAGCACCATGTATACATATATTAAAAATAAAGAACTCCATAGATCACTAAAGAGCACAACTCGCATACATTCATTGTCTAAACACTTTAAGAAGCGCTTTTGGGCATTTCCTTCATGACCTAAGTCCTAACATGTACCTTTTATATATTTGCACGAGCACATAAATGATATGTCTATTTATCAAAATCCCTTATTAATATCACAAGCTCTAGATTAACTTGAGGCTCTACTAACGCTATATTGAGTAAATAAATCATGTTAACATTCAAATTATAACAACATTGATTAAAAACCAAAATCAATTAGCATGCCACTTGAAATTCAAGTTTAAGTCCTACCAAATAAAAAAGATTTGATATTTAATCCATGGAGCGCAAAATATATACAAGATATAACCTAAAGATCGATTAGTCAACAAGTGTGGAAGAAGATGGGCGCAAAATCCATGGAGCGCAAACTATTACGACAATCTAGTAAATTAGGAATCTTTACCTTAAAATTCACATGATAGGAAATGTGTATGATGTATACATGCCTTTACAAGGTCTACTAAGGTACCCATTAGTCAACATTTTTACACGCAAAATTGATGGTGCATTTGTACTATTCGACTTCTTACGGTGATTACCTTGAAACTCATATGTAAGATCTTCACAAACCACTATCTTGCCATAACAAGAATCAAACTTAGTTGAGAAACTATTTTCACTTGTGACAATACTATTTGTTCACTGTGAAAACAAACCATGAAAACTATATCCACCCGCATACTAGCGGTTCTTACTTAAAACGTAAAGGCCAATCAATCTGCGATCATAGCTTAGCATATTTTCACATGTGAAGATCAACCTATCTTCACATGCGAAGATCAACCTATCTTCACATGCGAAGATCAACCTATCTTCACATGTGAAGACAACCTATCTTCACATGTGAAGACAACTAACATTTCAACGAACACCTAGTGTGCGTTGACAAACAACGAGAAAAAGACAAGTTCAACTTTCATTTTCTTCATCAAATTTACATAATCATCTAAATTAGTCATCAACATAACTAATAGCTAACATAAAACATATAAAGCATGATTTTTTTTTTTATCTAGATCAAACATTCGAATAAACTTAATTCGCCTTGAAAATTAAATTCGGACAACTTGCTCACATGTGAAAATTAAATATTAAATCTTGAAAGACACATTCATCTAGATCTATATCTTCAATTTCATTATTAGTTTCTAAAAATATATAACTAATTACGAAATATATAGAACACAAAAATTAATTTATCTATAATCATTGAATCAAAAGAAATGATGAATCAAAAGCTTAATTTGCACTTACTGATGATGATGAAGATGATAATTGATGGAAGATGGTGGTGATCGCTGATGATTGTGGTGGTGGACAGTGGAGAACATAGTGGTGGTTGGTGGTGTTGATGAGCAGTGTTATCGTTTTGATGATTGTTATGAGTTATGGTGAGGATCACGATTATGGTGGTGAGCGGTGAACAATGGTGATCGATGGTGATTCTGCATACGGTGGATGACGGTTGTGAATTAAACAGTAATTACGGCGGTGTAGTGATGGTTTGAACGACAGTTTAATGGTGGTTAGAATGGCGATGATTTGCGGTGGTTATGATCAGAGAAGATGGAACATTTTTCACCTCAAGTTTTGGATGTGTGTGTGTTTTTTTATATATATAGTGTAAGGATTGTTGAATGTATAGTTAATGCAAAATTATGATTAATCTTGGCCATCGGATCTAAAAAAAAAAGGAGTATTAAACGGAGGGTCCTGATCTCTTCTCGCGTTCTCACAAAAAAAGCCCTTCTCATTTGAACGCTTGTCTATATATATATATATATATATATATATATATATATATATATATATATATATATATATATATATATATATATATATATATATATATATATATAGGATCAAATAAGAAGATTACTTAAAATAAGAAGAAATAAGAAGAATTATAACCGAAAATCTGAAATACACCGACCTAAATTAGATGCATCCCTATAATCTTATATGCATTATAACACACCATAGTGTGTTTTCTAGCTTTTAATCAGATGCATATACGTATATTATATGCATTTCATGATTTCTCTTGTTTTTTGTTCCTCTACATGTGCCGAAATCATGAAAATCAATTTGCATCGTCAATACATCAAAATAACTTTCGAAACTCAAGATGTTGCATCTATATGAATAGAAATGCATCTAATGCAAGTCGTTGCATCTCGAATCGTGGTTTGGTCACTTCTCACCACTTTATTTTAATTTACTTCAATTGGATCTCTACTATGTGTGTTGATATGTGCTTATTCACATATCTTTTCACTATCAAACCGACCCAAAACAACTAAGGAAAAGCCGTTTATTGCTTATATTTGTGGTTTTCTTGAGTTTGTGCTTGTGCAGGTACGGATATGCAAAACACGCAAAAGGATCCAAATCGGATGTAAATCCGAGCACGAGAGATCAAGAGAGTTTTAATGAGCCGGAAAGTCAAGATTGTGCATTTTGAAGATTTTATTCTCAAAGATGATTTTGAAGTGTCGACAAAGTTTGAAGAAAAGTCAAGAATGACCTCTGCACTTTGAGCTTTTGTGATTTGATCCCCGAGGTTTGAAATTACAATGCACCCTTGGATTATTTAAGATTGACAATATTGGTCCTTGAGAAAGTACAAGATTGGCCCCAAAGTTTCAAGTTGTACAAGTTAAGTCCTAGAATACACTTGGATTACATCTTTTATATAAGTCCAAAACCAACTAATCCATTCGCCCAAAATGAATATACCCGAGCCCATCTTTAGCCTAATATTACCGGTTTAATCTAAACCCGAAAAACCAAACCAACCCGAGTAAATAACCCGGTCAATGCCTTTTAACCCGGTCGAACCTTTGAAATACATTAAAATAAACCAAAACCTTTCCCCCTTTTTACCCCAATTACCGCTACATGAACCCTAATTAACTTGGCGTGTAATTGGTCGTTTCACCACAATTAAGGGCTTTTCGTACTTTCCGACACCCTCATCGACAATGGGACTGACACCTCGATGATCCGTGTGCTCTTGGCCACTTGGCGCTCTCCTATTGGTCTTAACTTGTCACCGATTCAATCCAAGGGTTGTGATGAGAGGCGGTTATATTGATCCAAGGGTGGCAAATGAGCTCAAAAGCACAAATAGAAGGATTTCGAGAAGCCTCGCCTAGCTCGATTATAAATAGTCCTCATATTTGCTCACAAAGATGTATCTTATTCTCTATATTTTTCCTTCTCTCTAGGTTTTAGTTGTAGTGGTTTGCAATTTAAATGTTTTAAATACTTTGTAATTAGTTTTGTACTCCATTTCCTTATTAATATAAATTTAGTATTTCATTTTAAGTTGTTTTGTTTAAGTTTCTACTAATCTACATCTGCTTATTATCTTATTTGAGAACTTATTTCAGTTTTATAAACACATGTTTTAGCTTTACTTTTCAAAATCTCAAAATACAAAAAATCACAAAAAATCATTTAAAATCAAAAGCACTTTAGATCTTTGTTCGGATTAATCTACCATTGATCTATTGTTTGAGATGTTCATTTAAGCTTTCGGTAGCTTATAGTGAGCTCATAATTGTTTTCATTTCAAATTCACAAAATCTCAAGTGAGATCGGATGCTCACGATGGCTACTCTTGTTTCTTTGGAATTGGATCCGGATTAGTATTGGTTTGATCTTGATTTGGGTTGAATCTTGAAATGGAATTGTTAGGATTAGAGGTTGTTAGGATAGTGGTTCTAGTTTCTTCCTTGTGCAAGCCATAGTGGCTAAGGATGATTTGTAAGTTTCAATTCTGTTATTAGTTCATTTAATCTGTGATTGATTCTGTTTATTAGTCATATTTGTTACTGTTTGATTGGTGTTTGATGATTGTTTAGCTTAATCTAGTCATTATTTGCTATTTAGTTCTTTAATCAGTAGCTTAAATTGTGTTTGGAATAGCTGATTAATTTGAGATAAAGGGTAATAGATCAGTTGTTAGTAGTTGATACTAGTTGATATAGTGATTGATAGTCATTTTGAGTCATTGTTATAGCAGTTTACTCATTAAGTCAAAATTGACTTGTATCGATTTTTGAATGCATTCTGTCATAATCGGTAGGTATCATAGTTGCATAATAGTTTCAAAATTAGTAGATCTAGCTTTTGGATATCATCGATGAGTCTAAATTCATCAATATCGGTTCATAACTTTGGATCAAATCTCAATAAGGTCAAACTTTCTAAACTGCTGTTTTTAAAGTCAAGTCATGATTGCACCGTTTTCTCGAATTTGCGGCTATTGCATTGTTCTCATTTCGATGTTTTAGAACTTGAAACTTGGCACAAGTGTAGTCGACTAGGTGGTCTAAAGGCCTATTATACATTTTTTGGTACAAGCTCTTGATAAGTTGGTTCATAAGCTCAAACATGGGGTGTTCATTTGTTTGGGTGTGCAATTAGCGATTGGATTATATTCATAGATCGAGCTTTAGGCTTGTTAGGAATAGGTTTAACTAGTTTCATTTAGCTCATTCTAGCATACTTTAGCTCATTCTTTGTTTGATTGCTTATTTTGCTTATTTGCTTATTTTCCTAGCTTATTCTAGTAGCATTTACACTATAGCTTCATTATTTCACACATAACCTGCTATTTTCTTATTTTTCATAGATTAGTTATATCATTTTAGAATTTTCCTGTAGATTTCATAATTTTTGGTCTTCATTTGCTATTTTTCTCATATTAAAGTAGTTTTAATCACTTTTTAATTAGCTTTTATTGAAAATAATTGAGAAAAGGTTCCAAAAAATAATTTTCCAATTTTCTTAGTTTAAGATAAATTTAAAAGCTTAAAAGATTTTCCATATTATTTCCCTTTATTTGATATTTTCACAATTTTAATTAGTTTAAATAGTTTAAATTAGTTTTTAATTTTATAAATTCAAGAAAATTCCAAAAAATAGTTTTAATTCTAAAATAGTTTTCTAATATCATTTTAGAGTAAAAGTAATTTTAGATTATTTTTAGGAGTTAGATTAGTCGTATTTGCTTTTTATTCGCGTTTCGTTTGATTTAGTTTTGCGTTTTAGTGTAGAATTGCGTAGTTTACCTTAGTTTTTAGGATTCCCGTAGATTTTATGTTCCATTTACTTTCCTTATCCGTAGTTTAGATAATATCATCTTATGCCCTTTTCTTATTGAATCCGATATTTGAGGCGTGAGTTGTTTACTCCATTCATCCCTCGTTGGGAGAGCGACCGGAAATACATTCCTTTGTATTTCTTGGAAAATATCTGTCTGAAAATGAATTATCATGTGTATATATATATATATATATATATATATATATATATATATATATATAGGGAAGGGTTATTTTCGAACCAAATAAATTACGAGAGCTGCGAGAACCGCATCAACCAATCGATTTTTTCCTATATTAATTTTTATTATTTAATTCAAAAGGGTATAATGGTAAAATTACTTTTTTATATTTGATTTTTTTACAAAAACATTTTTTAGCTCCGTAGTTCTAGGATTTTTTTTAAAATTGAGTGCACATTTTTTTTAAACATTGTGTGCACATGTGTTTTGCATTATATGATAATTGTATATTCCGTTTTTGCATACGTGTTTTGCATACGTGTGTGCACATGTGTTTTGCTTACACCTCTAATGTGTTTTGGCCAAAAATATTTACACAAGTGCATTGAATGACAAACATAAATATTTTACATGTAATACATTTTTAAAACAAAAACATTATTTACAAAATAATAAATCATGTCATATACAATTCAAATAAAAAATTCTAAAACTAAAAAATAAATTAAAGTTTCTTCAATGTATAGCCGTTTCTACTGATCTTCTCGCAACTTCATGCGCATGTGTCTTTACCCTTTACTTCTTTATCTTAACTATTTTCTTGCGAGATAGTATGTACAAAACACATGTGCACTCTTAATATCGTTCATCATACTTGCACCTGTAACAACAACCAATTAATAAACGAATTATTTAATCATAACATGTAACAAAACACATGTGCACTATTAATATCGCTCATCATACTCGCATATGTAACAACAACCAATTAATAAACGAATTATTTAATCATAACATGTAACAAAACACATATGCATAACTGTATTTCTGACTTGTTCACAAAAAACCATTTTGATAAATTAGTAAAGCCTTAAAACACAAAACACATGTGCACCCTTAAATCTGAATTAAACACAAAATACATATACGCACTTTCAATACATTTAAACTCATAAACTGTAAAAACACATATGCATAGAAGGCATCAAAATTCACCAGAAACAACGAAAACACATATGCACTCTCAATAACACATATGCACGCTCCTTTTATTGATATTGTATTAGCCATAAAACCACTTGACGAAAAAAGCCCACATTTCATCATTTTAAAAAGATTTAAAAGCATAAAGGATTGTAAATTATACCTTGAAAAAAAGCATTACCCATAATATTTTGCCGCACACACCTTATTTAAAACAGTAAAACCTATTTACTAGAAGTCTATATGTGATATCATAACCTTGCATTCAGCGGTTGCTGGAAGTCTATATGTGCATATATATGTTAGGTCTTCGACATAGCTAAAAGCAAATAAAGAAAGAAAATACTAGTACATACTAGTACATTTCTAGCTTAACAAATTATCAATGCTAAATCAAATCCATTAACACCATCACAATAAATATCACAAAATTTTTACAAGCCCCCATCTACACTAATAAAAAAATTAATTCATAAATAATAAAAAATCAATAAATTTAGATAACCACAAGAAACCTTTAATGAAAAAATAATAAAATAAAATAAAATCAACAAAGTGGAAAAAAATCAATAAACAACTAGAAAAAGCCATTGAAAGATCAAAAACAAGTTCATACACATATCAAGACTACACAGCAACCAAATTCATTTCCCCTATATCACGAGTTCTAAAAAAAACAACTAACCGAAAGAAGATCTTTATTAAATATGTTGATCTACTCCTCATTCGTCCCATTAAAAATAAAACTAACATACAATCTTACCACTAACCTTTTTTATGAATCGGATATTGGTCGGATAAAGTGAACGAAGACAAAAAAATAATCAACAATCATCAATCAAAACTACAACAACACATGTAAAACAAAACCCGAATCCGAAACATAACCGGTCACATATCCGAAACACCATCAAAGCAAACAGACCAAAAATAAGAAAACAATAACATTGATTAATTAAAACATAAAGTAAATTACCTTTGAAATTACGAGCATCAAAAACCAATTTTGTTTTGCAACCTCCGATCTTGCCGATCTGCGAGATCCGAAGCGAAATGAAACACCAAGAACCAAGTAGCATCATCATAATCGATACATGTATTTCAAAACATATATAATTGATTTTTATGGCGATTTTGTGAAGAAAAATAAAAGATGATCAGATCTGGAAAAATGGAGAGAGAGTAAAGTGTTGGTTGTGGCAGGGATAGTAAAATAAAATTGTAACCGGCCCTATATTTTGGTGATTGGTTATGATGTGAAGTTCCATTATTGCCCTTCAGACTATTAAATTATATCATTTTTATTTGAATGTATTTACAATAATGCCATTTTATTTTCAACCGTAGATTATTTTGATCAATGGCTAAGGATGGTTCTCATGATTCTCGCAATTTTTTGGTTCTCACAATAACCTCACACTATATATATACATATATACATATATAAAATCTAATCCTTTTGATCCCTTCCCTATATATATATATATATATATATATATATATATATATATATATATATATATATATATATATATATATATATATATATATGGAAGGATCAAAATCTGAGCTCATTACAAAAAGGATAGTGCGGATAATATCACGATAACATTCAAAAAATAATTCAAAAAAATCAAAAAAAATTAAAAAAGAAAGGACAACAATTTATTAAGAATCATGAAAAAATTCATAAAAAAGTCATTTTCATCGTTAAAGGTATAATGATATTATGAATTTTGTTAATATCACCGTAATTATCAAACTTTCTTAATATCACTACTAAGTAAGGCTAGCGATGGTTTCACTAAAGCTAGCATAGTTCACTAATGCTAGCGATAGTTTCACTAAGGCTAGCGGTAGTATGTAAACTAGCGGTGATATTAAGTTTTTCTAATATCAAAGTAACTTTTTAAGTAAAATTGTTAATATCACGGTTACTTTTACATGTTTTCTTAATATCAAAGTTATTTTTTAATATCACCGTAACTTTTCTTAATATCGTAATAAAAAAGCGGTGATATTAAGTAAAATTATTAATATCACGATAGAACTCATAATATCGTTAATATCACGGTGGGACTCATAATCAAAAAAACAAAAAGTGCTCATAAAAATCGAAAAATAAAAAATGAAAGAAGATAGCAATAGTAAGGATCGCTCAAAGGAAAAAAATCAAAAAATCGTTTACATGGTCAATTGGTCCAGTGAATGTGGCGAGATCTTGACTTTTTACAAAAAGTCAAGATCGGATCTGAAATGGGTGGTCAGGATCAATCAATCCGCACGTATCCGCATATAATTAAAAAAATCCGCATATATCCTCACTATATATATATATATATATATATATATATATATATATATATATATATATATATATATATATATATAGTTAATTACATAATTGGTCCTTGTGGTTTGCCGGATCTTGCGAAAATGTCCCTATACTTTTTTTTTTACGGTCATGTCCTCGTGGTATGCAAAAGTTCTGGTTTGGTCCTTTGGCGGTCATGCCGTTAGTTGACCGTTAACTTGGCAAACCATGGAACGATGATGTAGACCAAAAAAAAAAAAAAAAAAAAAAAAAGCGATTAAAATAAAGAAAAATTGTTTAAAAAAAAAAAAAAAAAAAAAAACAACTTTAAAAAAAACGAAAAATTGTTTAAAAAAGCGTTTATAAAAATATTTATTACACTTAAATTGGTCTTATGTATAATGTCGGGCCAAGAGAACTTTTCTTTTTTCAAATTATTATACTTAAATTTTGGGCTTATGTACAACATGAGGCTTAAATTTTAATCGTATTTTATACGATTTTGTATATTTTCATCCATTTTTATACGTTTAAATACATTTTATAAGTTCTTATCGTTTTGTACAATCATAATTAAAATTTAAGCCCCCACGTTGTGAGGCCTAATTTTATTTTCATTTTTAGAGTTTAATAAAAAATTAGGCCCTCATGTTGTACATAAGCCCAAAATTTAAGTATAATAATTAAAAAAAAAAAAAAAATGTTCTCTTAGGCCCTGACATTATACATAAGCACCAATTTAAGTGTAATAAATATTTTTGTAAACGTTTTTTAAACAATTTTCGTTATTTTTAAAGTTTTTTTTTTTTTTTTTTTTTTAATCGATTTTAACAATTTTTTTAATCAATTTTTTTTAAGTTTTTATTTTATTTATTTATTTATTTTTTTTATGCATTACATAAATCGTCCTTGTGGTTTGCCAAGTTAACGGTCAACTAACGGCATGACGCGTCAAAGGACCAAACCGTAACTTTTGCATACCACGAGGACATGACCCGTTAAAAAAGTACGGGACATTTTACACAAGATCCGACAAACCACAAGGACCAATTATGCAATTAACTCTATATATATATATATATATATATATATATATATATATATATATATATATATATATATATATATATATATATATATATATATATATATATATATATATATATATATATATATATATATATATAGGGAGAGGTTATTATCGAAACCAAATAAATTATGAGAAGCTGCAAAACCAAAGATCAACCAATCAAATTTTTGGATATTAATTTTTATTATTTATTTCAAAAGGGTATAATGGTAAATATACTTTTTTATTTTATTTTTTATTTTTTTTTACAAAAAACGTTTTATTAGTTCCCTAAAATCTAGGATTTTTTTTTTTTTTTTTTGGCCTTATACATGTTTAAAAAAACATTATGTGCACATGTGTTTTGCATTATATGACAATTGTATTTTTGTTTATGCATAGGTGTTTTGCATTTGCACATGTATTTTAAAAAAAAAATACATAATATGTATACAAACAACAAAACTTTGTTAATAACTCAAAATTGTACAAGCTAATGATTTACATAATCTAACACCTGCTAAAATTTATATTTCACTACAAATGCTTAATTAATAGAAAAAAAAATCAATTGAGGATGCACATGCGTAAACACCATGTTTTGCAACATCTTCTTTAGTGTGCACACATGCATTCACGTATCCTTGATTATCTTGATCGTTTTTGCATATATGCAATTCGTGTAAAATTTTCGTCGTATTCACATGTACAATGCACACGTACATTCTTCATCCTTGATTATCTTGATCGATTTTTCATATAAAAACATATGTGCACAATGCACAATTAGAATTCACATGTATATTATTCATCCTTGAGTATCTTGATACCAGCTGTAAAAACATATGTGCACAATTATCACCTCCCTCGTATTGAATAATCTGTTTCAACAACATTAAAAAATATAATTACACGGTAGCCAAATACATTACAAGCTTCTAGAACATGTGTGTTCCAAAACTAAAGAACCAAGTTAAAGGACAAACATGCACATGTATGTGTCTAATAACACTAGACTCGAACCAAGTTAAAGGACAAACATTCATACAATTATGCACATGAATTTTTCTAAACTCTACATAACTAATTACGAACAAAAGTCTTAAGAAACACAAATCGACTATCATGCCATTTGTATTTTTTCTTTACCGAACCATAATTCTATTTTGTACAATACATTTAATTATAATTTCCAATTTCCATATACCATTTATATATAAAAAAACTACATATAGCCAATCAAAAACACGTGTGCACAAAATAAAACATATGTACACAAAAGCAAGCAAAGTAACAAAAGACAATCTGAACTATGCAACTACCAAACACATATGCGCAATCAAAACACGTGTGCACAAAATAAAACATATGTGCACAAAAGCAAGCAAAGATATCGAAAGACACTACTATCTGGTTGTAAGTTAGATCATTGCTTAAGAATGAAAAACAAATTACATCTAGCAGGTAAGATTACTCTTTTTCACCAAGCTTAACTTTAGTCCCACCATACTCGGAGTGTCACCATTTGTAACGCCAACAATATCTTGTTGCTAGTTTTTATCAAATATCCTAGGTATCAAAACAACTAAAAAAGCCACGAGCAATTAATAAACGAGTTATTTAATCATAACATCTAAAAAAACACATATGCATAATGTATTTCTTACTTGTTCACAAAAGACAATTTTGAGTACAACCTTAAAACACAAAACACAAGTGCAACCTTAAATAAGAACTATAAAAACACATATGCACAAAAGACATCAAATTCACCAGAAACTATGAAAACACATATGCACTCTCAATACACATATGCAATCTCAATACACATATGCACACTCCTTTTATTGATATTGTATCTGCCATAAAACACATACACACCATTTTTTTTCATTTTGTATCAACCGTAGTACAAATATTCATGCCTTATAAGTTAATGTACTATTAAATCTTTTAAATCTATAATGTAGTGTCAGGAGAATTTAATGAAACTGTTTACAGGTAATGATACAATTTGATGCCCGCATTAGCATGAACTAAAGTTAAGCTGCAATCCTCTCTGTCAGCATAACCTAAACTCTCAAAGAAATATTAATTAGAAATAATACATGCTTTTGAGGCTTCATTTGTAGGATTGCTAATAGAAACTAAGGAAGAATAACTTGTACTTGAAACAATCTTTTCAGAATTAACAAAAAGTTGGTAAGTCTATCAAACTACTATTTATTCTGTTTAAATACAAGAATCACGACATAATATTCGGCTATTCGCAATACCACAGCTTCCACCATATGTAACTAGATATAAGATATATACATAAAGTAACACAGGCTCACCTGTAGTAGACTTATCCGGAATATCTCAGATTGCACTCCAAGTAATCGAGGCAACACATCGTCCATTTGCGCGTTGCCTCGCAAATTTGCTATCACATGCGTAATATCTTAGCGTGTCTGCAGGATACCAAACTCATTGCTTTACAACATCGAAAGAAATATAATATTCCTCGAGTCGACCTTCAATGGACTCAACATAATTAGATAAACCCCATCCCTTAGTCCCCACAAGTATATATATTTGATATATAGTTCAAAGTGCGTACCCAAACTAGGAAGAGAAGCTATTAACATGCGGGCGTATCTTCTTTGAAAAATTCTTGTGTCAACTTTGCACGCGTCTTCCACCGGTTCCGAACGCTCATCTCCATAAAGTACTGTCCTCATTTCGAAAATGACTTTTCTTATTTCATCAATCTGCACCATGAGTACAAATTTCAGAAGAAAACCTATGTCACGTTATACAACCAGCAACTTCAAAAGCACATACAATCCTGATAGTTCCAGAAGACCAGAACTACCTCCACTAAGGATGTGTTTAGATAATTTTTTTAGGGGCATGTTTAGATTAACAAACAGCTGATTCTTATAAGCTTACTTAAAACGGCTTATGCTAATTTATAATATGCTGATGAGAAAGTCCAAACTACAGCTCCTGTGCATTCTATTATCAACTTACTTAAAATGGCTAATACCGTTGCTTTAAAAAAGTGCTTGGATGCTAACATTCTAACCTTTGCTTCATAAAGTTGAATTTGCTACATCTTATACCTAAAGATCATACACATAGCCTATGTTATTGATATTCTTCAGGTCAATTGGATCTGATCATACATGTTTAAAATTCCTCACTGTATGCCTTTAATTTCAAATATAAACTATATTAAAACCGATTAAAATATAATTGAAATAAAAAAATAAACAATTTTTATCCACAATTTCGAATACACACCTTCAGATCTGGACCAGGCTCATCTTTCACAACCGGTCGGAAAATGACGTCATCGAGCAGGAACATGTTCAGTGTCTCTTTTCCGGATGAGAAGTGAATGATGACGTGATTGCAGTTTGGGTTTGGGGTGATTGCAGTTTGTTTGGTGTGATTGTCGTATATATATATATATATATATATATATATATATATATATATATATATATATATATATATATATATATATATATATATATATATATATATATATATAGACTTGGGTTATTATGAAAAGATGTTTAAAATGAAAAGAATGGGAAGCCACCACAATGCGCCATGTGTCCCATCTTCACCCCTCCCTTTTTTTTACTCTCAAGGGCATTGTGGTCATTTCACCACAAAATAAAAGGTATATAAGGATTTCTTTTCTGTTTTTCACGTTTCTTTTCACCTTCTCCTCTGAAACCACGATATCCACCTCCGTCATTCTCCTCTGAAACCACCGTCCTTCTCCTCTGAAACCACCGTGATCTGCACCACCGTCCTTCTCCTCTGTCATCACCACCGTCCTTCTCCTCTTATTCACCGTGATCTTCACCGTGATCAACAATGAATACCGTTTGTTCATCTTCAATCAATAACGAGTGTTCTTCTTCAATCAATAACGAGTGTTCATCATCATCATCAATGAATATTGATAGTAAGATTTTAATTTTTATATTTTTTCTTTTTATTATTTTTAATTTAATTTTGATATACTTTTTCTTATTATGTTTATGATTTTAACCGATTATACTAGTAGTTTCGGTTGATAAATTTGTATTTGATTGATGCACATGGTGTTTGATGTTTAGTTATAATTATCTTTGCGGTTGAAATATAACTATCTTTGCGATGAACATATGAGTATCTGAATTATTAACTTAAGAGTTTGATTTTTAGTTACATATAGGTATATGATGCACTAGTTGTTAGACTATGAAGAATAATTATCTAATTATGATGTAGTATTATGATGCAGTAGTTTTAAGAATATGATGAATAGATATATAAGTATGATTTAGTAGTTTGTGTTGTAGATTATAATATTATGATGTAGTAGTTTTAAGATTAGTTATAAGTTTATGATGCAGTACATTAGGTCTATGATTCATTAGTTTTAAGACTCTGATGAATACTACTTTAGATTTATAAGATTATGATGCATTAGTTTTAAGATTAGTTATAAGTTTATGTTGTTTGTACATGTATGAGTATGATGCACTAATTTTAGACTATGAAGAATAGATATGTAAGTATGATCTAGTAGTTTGTGCGATAGATTATAAGATTATGATTTAGTAGTTTTACATTAGTTATAAGTTTATGATGCATTACATATTGTATTATGATGCGATAGTTTTAAGAATAAGATGAATAGATATATAAGTATGATTTAGTAGTTTGTAATGTAGATTATAATATTATGATGTAGTAGTTTTAAGATTAGTTATAAGTTTATGATGCGTTATATTAGGTCTATGATGCATTAGTTTTAAGGCGATGAATACTACTTAAGAATTGAACCATACTTGCTTAATCAATGATTAATGAAAGCTTAATGTATTATTAATGGTTAATTATTGTTATATTTAGTTACAAATGATAGACTTTAGAAGGTATGAATAAGGTACTTGAAAGATGTAGTGCCATTCTTTTCATTTTAAAATTATAACGTGGATATGTACCAATAATTGAGGGTGATTCTTCTAATCTTAAAGATGCGAGATGGTTATTGATGTTAATGTAGATGGAAGTAGGAATGAGGAAGGATTCACAATGGCTACTAGTAACAAAACACTGCTAGTCATTGCACAATTGAATTGGTTTAGTATGGTATGCACACAGATATGATAGTCATAGGATTATATAGGATTAGTGTAGGGGATATGGTCATGGTTTTAAGATTTGTTATAAGTTTTTGATGCAGTACATGTTATATTATGATGCAGTACATATTAGATTATGATGCAATATTTTTAAGTATATGCAGTAGTAGTTTTAAGATTAGTTATAAGTTTATGATGCAGTACATATTATATTATGATGCAGTACATATTAGATTATGATGCAATTGATTAGTACGCTGCAATATATTTATATGAGTAGGATTACTAGTGTTTTAGGAGTATTCTCAGTTTTTATATATGTATGCTTCGATTGTGTTTGATGTTTAGTATAAATATGAGTATGATTATTAGACTTTTAGTAGATGGTGCATGATAGATTCATGTCTATATGAATCATTAACTCAAAATGTTTGATGCGGTACATATAGGAGTAAGTATTTTGATTACTATATAATATTATGATGCATTAGTTTTACATTATGATGCATTAGTTTTACACATAAACTTAAATTCATATGCCACAAGAGAAGTCTCTTTGCATTAATACATTAATACATTTGCATAGATAGCACATAAACACACACTAAAACAGTTTTCGACAAATAAAAAACTAATATGATACTAAAAACATAAATGACCATCATCATAAACTACTTTTTAGCTCCAGAGCTCTCTCCCTTGCTTTTCTTATTTGCTTTGAGTCGTTGAAACAGATTTTCAAGACTACTAATCCTATTTTCCAAATTATAAATATCTTCAAATAATGTAGGATTATTAACTTGTTGCTCCACTTCGTTTTTATCATCTTCCTCAGTTTGTTGCACTACCTCGCTTTGCTGCATCACCTCACTTTGAAACTCTTCCTCCACCTCATTTCTTTTCTATCGACCTTCTTTGCACCATTTCACCTTCTTTGCACCACCTCACTTTCGACCTCCTCCTCATTCTCTAGATCTTCCTCATCTTCATCTTCTTCCTCCTCTTCCCATCAAGTCCATAAATCTCATCCCGTAGAAGTCTTGGCGGCGCAACCAAGTAAGGATATTTGTCCTCATCCACACACTCACTTGCCTATATGAACCATATTCTGACATTGGTTCTTCCCCAAAAGCATCTAACACTGCGTCAAAAAGCAAATAGTTGTTTAAGACAAACTCATACTCTTCTTCATCATTTTGAAAGTTTCCATTTGGTGCTGCCATTGTTATTGAGTGAGAATAAGAGAGAATAAAGTGAGTGTGTGTGATAATAGGAAAATTTTATGTAGTAGGATATGGAGTAGAGAGTACATTATATAAGTAGTAACAAGAATCTTATCTTTTACATTGTGTTGTACTTGAGTGAGAATAAAATATTGTCTCAAAGAATACTGTCAAAAAGTAAAATGTATTAGCAGTACCAAGACTTATCTTTTACACTGTGTATAGATTCTTATCTTATCTTTTTACACTGTCAAAAAGTAAAATGTGATTTATAATTTGGATGTTCAGACATTTTAAATGGCAATGTTTTATAATTTGGATGTTTCAGACATTTAAATGGCAATGTTTTATAATTTGGATGTTTCAGACATTTAAGTGTTTAGGGACTGAGCAGATTGGACTGAAATCAGTTTAAAGTGTTGTGAGACATAAGTTTGTAACTAGTGAAGCTAATAGAAATTTATTTGATTGCTAATGCTAACTGAAAACGATAGTGTCAGTTTTTTATTTAAATAATAGTATCGCTAGCGATGCACTATTTTATATATGTGATGCACTATTTTTTCACATTCTTTTTGTTAAACATACAGGTGAAGATGTTGAAACTGTTCGAATTAGAGATCATGTTGGTTTTTATGTTTGTGGAAAAGATGGAAGTAGAACTTGGTATCCTGATTGCCTTGAAAAACCTATAGAAGGATGTCAGTTTATTTCAATAGATCAGGCCTATAATTTTTATGTGGCGTATGGTAAAAAGGGCGGTTTTGACTGTAGAAGAGGTGGCCAGTACAAGGCAAAAGGTTTTTCAGATGCAACGTTGAAGTATTTCTATTGTTCTAGACAAGGGTTAAATGAAGATTCTAATGGTAAATCTGGTGATTCTGTTACTGATAATGATATAAGTGGACAAAGTGAAATCAGTGATGATTCGCATAGGTTTGGTGATGTTAAGAAAAAGCAAACTAGGAAGAGGACTTCATTTAGGTGTGGTTGTTCAGCATCACTCACAATTAATAAAAAAGGAAACATTTATGAAGTTATGAAGTTTGAAGATGGACATAACCACCCGCTAGTAGTGAAAAGATATGATTTTTGAAGAATTCAAGGAAGATGGGTTATACAAAGCAACATTTTCTTTACCAAGTTTCAAATGCAAATTTTGGTCCTGCTTTGTTGGGTTTAGATTGATGAAACAAGTCTATGGTGGCTTTGTGAGTTGGAACAACGATTATTGATTGTAAGAATCAGAAGAAGAAAATTAGTGTTTTTATTGGGGATCGAGATGCTCAAATGGCTGTTGAGAAGTTGTTGAGTCGAAAACTTCATTCTCCTGGTTTCTATGTTAATTATTATAAAGGTGATGCGTATATTCTTTAGTTCATTAAATTTTTAATATATGTTTGCATCATAGTTATTTTTTTATGTGCATCATAGTGTCAATATTTGGTGCATCACATTATTAAATTTTTAATATCTGTTGCATCATAGTTATATTGTAGGTGCATCACTTTTATAATTATTGGTGTATTGTATTGTCAATATATGGTGCATCACATTATTAAGTTCACATTTATTATAGTTTAATTTTTTTTTGTTTTAGGTGATGATGATAAGTTGGTTGGGCTTTTTGGGTGATGAAGAAGCTATTAAAGACTATGCTTCTTTTGGTGATATAGTTTCTTTTGATGCGACATTTCGATCAAACAAGTATAATCTTTTGCTTATGATAAATAATATTTTAAATATATTTCTATTTTAAAGAGATTTTGATTAAATAAGTATAATTTTTTATAGGTATGAGATGGTATTTGTTCCTTTTCTTGGTATCAACCATCATAACCGTTGCCTTACATTTGCCTCGGGTTTGCTTGCGATGAGAGTGCCGTGCTTACATATGGTTACTTGAACAATTCAAAGAAGCTTTTGGGAAAGAACCGAAGTTGTTATTCTTGATCAAGATCCATCAATGAAAATTGCTATTGAAGAGTGCTTCCCAAATCGAGGCATCGTTTGTGTATGTGGCATATAATGCAAAATTGACTACAAAGGTATTTTTATATCCATTTTATGATGCGATTGATTTAAAATTCTAATGCGATTAATTTTGTATATTCCATTCCAATTTAACTTAAGATGCACTATTTTTTAAACCGATGCGGTTGAATTTTGTATTAACATTTTTTTTTTTTTTATAGGTTGGTACGCACTTTGTAATAGGATGATTTTAAACAACGAATTTGTGATATTGTGTGGATGGACCAAATATTGCTTAAGAATTTGAGACAGTGGGATAGGATGATTAATGATTTTGAACTATCGATAACAAATGGTTAGGTGATATGTTTAATATGAGGAAAGATGGATACTGCGTATTTACGTGATGTGCATATGGCGGGACTTATCGTACTACTTCAAGATCGAAAAGTGAGAACCATTTTTTGGTAAATGGACCAGCCCTCACCTTACTCTAGTTGAGTTCTTAAGTCATTACGATCTTGCTATTGAGTATCAAAGGTACATTGAGCGTAAGAATGACCATGATTCAAGATATAAAACTCCAAAATTCAAAGCAGAGCATCCTATGGAGAAAGAAGCATGTAAGCTATATACTAGGACACTATTCTTTGGCGTGCGGGATGAGATTCTTGGTTCTTATAAGTATTGTATTGGATTGAGTGTTGTTCAAGCGATAATATGGAGAAATATGAAATCCGTGATCTTGAGTTTCAGAATAGAAAGAGTGGTGACAATGATTTTCTTTGTTTATCGGTATGTAATCGTGATGCACTAAAATTAACATTGTGATGCACTATAAGCGATAATATTATATCTTGTAATGCACTTTTAATTAACATTGTGATGCACTATTTTTATACATTTTAATGCACTAGTATTTTTATATAAATTTATCTACTAGTGCATCACATCATCATATCTATTGCATTATGTACTATTGCATTATCACACCATCATTATCTTAATTTATTGTATCATATTGTAAATATTTCTTTATTTGTTTTCATTTATTTTTTTGTAGGTTGATTTCTGTAAGTCTGAGATGATTGTTCAATGTTCTTGTAATCGGTATGAGTCGTATGGGCTTTTATGTCGTCATGCATTCTATGTTCTAAGGATGAACAATGTCAAGGAGTTTCCTCGAAATTACTTAAAAAAGAGGTGGTTAAAGAATACCAAGCCTTCAAGATCTGCTATTCCAAGAATAATTGGTGCATCAGTTTAGTACGGAATGAAGTTCTAGATATGTATGAGATTTTGAATCTCTTGTTGATCGTTTGGTACATGATTTGAGTAAGATGCATATATACAAAGACAAGTTGCAAGAGTTATTCAATCAAGTCAGAATTGATATTCCAACAGTTCCAAAGTGTGATGGGAAAGGCGTGATGAGTTCTATGTTAGGTGTGAAAGAACACGAAAAAGACAATGAACAATCCGAGCAAGAGTAAAACTAAAGGCTGGTTGTTTTCAAGGTTTAAGCCTATAGTGAAGTATCTGTTGAAGAACTATCAAAGAGAAGGGCGTGTGGGGTATGCGGACAAAGGAAGGCCATAATTCTAGGACTTGTACAAGGCAAATGGTAGAAACTACCCCATCAAAGAAAAAAAAGACACAAGAACGACCAAGAAGAAGGTTTGAGACAATCTAAGCGTAAAATTGATTATTCTTTTCTATATTCAAAGCACACGTAAAACATGAGTATTCTTTTTCTTACCTTTTTTTTTAAAATAAAGCACTTGATGAATTGTAAAGAAAGATAGGTATAGCATACTGATTTTAATTGAAGATTATATTAGTTCTGATATTTTTTGTTGTTTATCATTTTGCGATAAATTTTACTTTGTGATGCAATAGGTTTAACACAATGATGCAATAGGTTTTACATTTGTGATGCACTATGCATACATATTATAATGCATTATTTTTCTAATTTTTCTAATGTCGTTTCAATTTTCAATGCATTCACATATGAAGGTGGATACTTCAATCATCTTAAACTTACAAACATCACCAACAAGTAGATAATTCATGTTTAATATATACTTTGTTTGTTGATGTTTTGTTTAAATTGATTCATGAGTTTTAAAAGCATCGATAGTGTCCACCTTCCATTTACGGAAACATTTCAAGTAGATATTTAAAGTCGGTGCAATAGCGAAATAACGATGAGAATATGAACTTTGATGCGATAAAGATAAAAATTGATGCGATAAGTATTAAATATAAACTTGATGTTACCATTGTATTGTTGGTATTACGATGGGATATGAACTTGATGTTACCATTGTATGTTGTTATTCTGACTTAGTAGTACCGACAATCTGTTTTCCTCTGACTACCGTCGGCTACAAATCGCGGTAGTCATCATTTTATATGTAAGAAACAACCAATAGCGATGTCACCGTCGGTCAAATCTGCTAATGTAGGATGTAAACTAATGTACATTCCTTGTAATCACATTACTTATATAAATATTTTCATGATTTCAAACTGTTATGTACATTCTATATGACATCGCATTATTGGCCCATTTCATGGACACTATCACGAGATACATCTGTGTCGTTATTTTCAAGCACAACATTTAGTTCGAGAACGATTACTATCTATTGTCTTTGAAATAACGATATGACAAAAGTACTTTTATCGAAACAAGTCGAAAACCAATGACAAAATTTTCGCAAATATAAATGTCATGTGAATACACATTCGCCTAATATACAAACAAGTAATGGTGCCGCGATCATAAGCCAACCTTAAATCACCAAGCGCGACAACAAACCATGTGTAATACTCAACACAAATCGGTCTAACACACAAGATTCAAACAAAACAAATAACCATAACAACAATTTAAACATACATAAAACCAACACTTATATTAACATACTACACGTCTGAGACGAAAGTACATAAACACTAACATCCAACAACTACAATTACATACTTGATCCACAACCTACACCAGCAAAACTACCAAACACATACTTTATTCTAGATAACCAACTAAGACAAACAACTACATGAACATGCCCGACTTTTCCCAAAAAAAAAGCATAAAAACCCATTCGACATCTAATCACTGTCATCATCATAATAATCCATGATACTGATGTGCCTCTCCTTCTCTTCCATAGCCTCCCTAGCCTCTGCCAATGCTTTTTCCAAGTTGTCAAGCATCTCGCGCTGCCTTTGTTGAGTCTCATAAATGCAATCAATGATGTCATTAGCAAGATCGTGAGATGCACCAAAAGTTTCAAGCTCAAGCACTATTTCCTCATCCTTCTCGATCTTCATATGTAAATTGTTGCAGTCCTGTTCAAGCTTTTGAATATAGCATTCTTGTTCAGTCGTTTCTTGAGTGAAAAAAAACTTGAAACATTTTTGGAGCTCATCAGATCCGGACGACCGCTTGAGCTCATTCAAGTTTGGACGATTGGACATGGCTTATCGGCAATGGTAATATGTGAAATGGCGGCTAAGAGAGATGTAAAACCTAGAAAACCTAAGTCGCTATTTATAACCACTCACAAAACCCTAATCCTTTGAACTAAATTGCTACTGTTGTGACCAGTAACCATACAAACAGTAGTAACCAGTTATATTTCCATGCATAAAATAATACTCCCTATGTCCTATTTTTGGTATGTCTCAAATTTATTTGTCCCCTTCTATAAATGTGTAATCAATATAAATAAAGTTTACCATATATTTTTATTGTCCATGTTTCTATAAACACTTATTAAAGTAGATTTTAAAGTCTGTGCGGTAAAGTTAAATATTGATGCGATAAGTATTAAATATAATTTCAAGTATAATTCTTGCATCAACGTGTTATTCTCTTGCATCACATAATTATTTTACTACTATATCATTTACTTGATAAATGTAATCAAATTCAAATAATAGATAAAATCAATAACAAAGACCGATCATTATAAGTAAAAGTACTTAGTTTTCAACATCCATTAACTAAAAGTAAAAGTACCATACAACTCTTGATCCTTTTGATTAATCTAAGCGAAATTTCACATTAGCCTTCAATTGTCTTTTCGAGTTTCTTTAAACTTTTGCATCAAATTTTGATCCTTTTTACATCAATATGACTTAAGATCTTAAATGTTTTCCTTGATTCTTTGCAAATGCTTGTTTGCTTTCATTACTTCCTTCTTTTTGAGATTTAGATCTTTGAGTAATATCTTTGCCAAGTACTTTCTTGAAGCATTTTCGATTGTCCTCTTTGAGCTTGACTTCCTGTTTAGTTCATCCAAAATACTTCTTGACCAATATAGGTTTCCATATGCCTCATGACAAAGATACCACGATCGACACTATTGTAGATTGTCTTCCATTTTATATCCACTAACCTTGGTCCGCCAATAAAATCTCTTCAATTTTGGGTGGTTTTTCCTTTCTAGGTAATTGATAAATGAATCAATCTGTGAAAATAATACGATCTGATTAAATTAATTTTAGTTTCTTAAATGCTCAATATATATAAATATGATGCAGTAAAAATTTTGAAATTTAGTAGTTTATAACACTTTGATGCAGTAGGAAAACATTCTTTGTATTTATAGTTATACTTACCACAGCATTTGCATAATCCCCATATCTATCTGATATATTTTCTATACCGTCGTCGATGTTGTCAAGGATGTCTATATCACCATTCTTCAGATTAAAGCAGATGAGATAGTAATGATTTGATCCATTTTCAATCATCTTTATACAAGGAAAGAAAACACATTGTCATTTTAATGCATTAACATCATTGAAATTCATGTTAAGAATCAAATCAACGAAACTTGAAATAATAAATCTATTTTTATCTTACCAAATTAACATCATTGAAATCCTTCACTCTTGCAGATTCTAAAACACTTTTAACATTTTCATCAAAACTTTATTTCTTTTCTCCACATCCTTTCCATCTTCAACCACATGATGAAATTTGTTTTCATAAACATGAAATGTTTTATAAGCATTAAAAGTGTGAACTAAATTTAGCTATATTATTTAGATAAATTTCTCACGAATCGTTGTACTACAATAAACATTTACATTTCCGAAAAGTTTGTCTCGAATTGCTCTTCATCGTTTAGTACAATGCTCCATACATCAATTATACTTGAAGCAACTCTCATTTCGGGATAAAGGCTCAAGAAAAAGTGCACATTTTAATTCTAATCCTTTTCCATGGAAAACAATCTCCTTTGCGTTTATGATTCAATAACATTTTAGTATTTAATGCATTAACATATAATTATTGATGCGGTATAATCTAAGCATGATGAAGTAACATATATACATTGATGCGATAAAATATAGGTATTGATGCGATTAATAATATAAGCAGTGATGCGATAACACATGAATATATATGCGATAATTATCAAATATCGTATAATTAAATTTACCGTCGGGACACTTGTCACTCCATATGTATTCAACAAGCTTCATATTTGCTTGATCCATTTTTGAAAATCACGACTTTTCTATCATAGAATGGTGATACCATAGCACTAGAGGGCTTACTTATCGCTTTTCATTAATTATTTCAACCTCTTTAGCTTCTTCCATAGCTTTTGCGCCTCTTTTTGGCCTCTTTTAGGTTTTTCGAATCCACTTTCACCGATTTAGGCTCGGCTTTTTGTTGGAGCCTTTCTAACTTTACCCATTGCCCTTTTGCTGTTCTTTGTTTGTTTCGTGTTTTACTCACTTCTTTTGATTTTGTTGCGACATCGATGTATCACATTTCCTTGTATTTGATTTTGTTGCGACAATGCTTTTTCCTTCGATTTTTACGAATGGGAATGTATTTTATTAGGCGCAACGGATCTCACGGGGACCGCATCAAGCACATTAACAGTTGATTCCTTTGTTTGCATCGCAGATAACCCTTTGGTGCATCTGTGATATCGGTGGAACACAATAATGGCGGTTTCATCACTTTGTTAATCATCTCACATTCGTTCAAGATAGCTTCGCTGCAAATGGAACAATAGCATTTTCAAATGGAACAACAACATTAAGTTTCTCTCCATCGCTAGTTTTTCTCCAATAATCTTCTCAAAGCCATCTTTTTGTTGTTTCCTTCAATTCATCATTCTTTTCATTTTCGGTTCTTTCTTTGTTCCCATCATTATCATTATTTCCACCATCTAAATTTTTACATCTACCCATTTTATCATTCGATCATTTTCATCATCTCGATCATTATGATTATCCCCACCATTTCCATCATTATCCTCATCAATGTCATCTTTCTCATCTTCTCCATCATCACCATCTTTATACTCATCGTTCTCATCTTTATCATCATTTTATCTCCATTTTATCCCCATCTTCCTTATCTTTATAACCATCATGCTCATTTTTTTACCACCTTCATCAACATTATCCCCATCCTCCTTATCTTTATCACCATGTTCCTCATCAACAATTTCCTCATCAACATTTTTATCATAATTTTTTTCTCCATCTTTATCCGCATCTTCCTCATCTTTATCACCTTCAACAACATTATCGTTCTCAACTTTATCGTCCACATTTTTTTTACCACCTTCATCAACATTATCCCCATCTTTATCCCGTCCTCCTTATCTTTATCACCATGTCCTCATCAACAATTTCTTTATCAAAGCTATCTTCTTTATATGAATTAGCAAACAAATCCTCTCTTATTTGAATCAATTTCTTCATCTCCTCGTCCTTAGGGTTTAATCTCCAAGCTATCCTCAACTTGTAATCAGTATGCAACATCAACTGATTACATAATATAAAACTGTCTCTTATATCACCTTCATTTCCTAAATATTTTAAAAGAAACAAAGTTAGCTAAATGCATTATAGTTTTTTTAATTCAATTATATTGCACCAAAGTTTATTAATGTACTGCATGTTAATTTATTACTAGTGCATCAAAATTCAGAAATTACTGCATCATATTTCTTAAAGTTTAAATGAATTATATATGTGTTCGAAATCTAGTGCATCACAGGGTACAATGTTTTTTAATTTATAATACCTCAAAAGTTTTTGCTTGGAATTCTCTATTTGCTTCATCTATATCAATTGTTCCATATAGTCCTGTTAATAAATCAACATAGAATTCAATTAGAAATAAACAACTTTTACAAAATTAAATAAATTTTTATTTAATATACCTGTTTCACTCTTATTACATTTTTTAATCAATTTCTTTTTTTGAGCCCTTTCTATCTTTGGTTCAATCACCTCCACACCTTCTCGCAATTGGTAGACAACCAAAACCCAATTTAAGCTCTTCTTTTTGTCTTTGATACAACATCTTGAACTCCATGTTTTGAAAGTTTGGAGCAGTTTTCTCAACTTTTATGGTCTCGGATGTTGTTGAATTAACGATATGATCGCAAAAATAAATGAGTATTAAAAATATAATAGAAAGTGTATTTTATTTTGTTTAATATGTATTGCGTACAGTTTAACATTTAGTGCATGATAGTGTCAAATTTAGTGCATCAATGTTTTATGTCTCTTGCATCATAGAGTCATAATCATCAATCGAGTTTTTATATTTCTTGCATCCTAGTGTCATAATCGGTGGCTAATACTTTTTATTACTAGTGCAATTAATGATAAAAACTTCTGACCAACAAAAGTAATGGTCCACTTGTAATATGAATTTGGTTTAAACCCGGTACACTCCTTCACCATACACTCTAAAACATATGAGCACCAATCCATCTTTGAAACATTATCGGTGTTAGAGAGATTGGTATAATTCTCTCATTTACACCCATCTTTGTTTCCTTGACCAAAAGCAGAGAAGAAGAGGACAAGGAAACAAACTTGAAATTCCCAACCAACTTCTTTTATATCACTCAAATGTTCCTCCAACCTTTGTATATAAATTTTCTTTTCACAACAATACTATCCAACATTTCTCTCCATTTTGCGATAGTCTCTTCTAATAGATTTTTCTCTTCAAGTGCTTCAACTTTTATCTCCCCATTGGAATTCCAAGCATATCCACGATCGGTTCTCGAGTAATTTTGATCTTTCTTCCATTTTCATTTTATCGAGCAAGTTTACGTATCGAAATTTCTAACAACCCACATTCCTAATTGTGACGGTATTGAATCAAAATGGAAATTTTATAAAATTACCAAACCCAGTTTTCTAATTCCTTAACACGAGGAGTCCTCAATGTCTCAAGAACTTTTGTAGATTTCTAGGTGACATTACATTCTTGATAGATATGGGTTCGTTCTTTCTAACCACTTCTTTTATATCTTCATCCTCCTTCTTAACCTTCTTTTCTTTTTAGTTGGGTTGTATCGAATCGAATCCAAATCTGCGGCGGATCTTTACCCTAAATTTCCTTTTACTTGTCTTTGATTTACATTGCGGATCTTTTCCTTTAAATGCAGCACCTTTAGTTTTCTTCCTCGATGTTACGAAACAAGGTGGTAAATAATTCATTCCATTTCTTTGCAGCACCTTTTAAAGCGGGATCAATTAATGTGGTGTCTTCTTCATCATTTCTTGCTCATCTGTTTCAATATGATCAATTGTAACTCGGTTCAACTTTTAGTACATCACGAAACCATCAAGCATACAAAATCTCTTTTCTACATCACATAGGCAAGCTACATTTATACTACTTTACACACATGCGCAAATTAAAGCTCTCGCATCTCAATTCAACCACTAGTACATCACATAAAACACATAGGCAAATTAAAGCCTATTGCATCTCAATTCAATCACTATTGGCTACAATTATTATATCTTACACACACACGCCGTTAATTAAAGCCTATTGCATCTCACTTCAATCACTATAACATCACAGTACAAACACTAGTACATTACAAAAACAGTCAAGCATTCAAAATTTATTTCTAACTTCACATGTGCTTCATTTATCGTGTATTACGCAGACATTCTTCAAAATTAAAAGCTACTGCATCAGTCTAACTACATTTAACCAAAATTAAAAGTTATAGCAGATTAAAATCTATTGCATCACATTTCAATTCCTAGTGCATCACATAAGGTACATTTAACCAAAATTATGCTCATATTTCAATTCCTAGACACATAATAACTCCTATTGCATTATATTATTTAAACCAGCTGTTATAAGTCATTAATTCATTAATCCTACTGCATTTCAGTACAAAACCCAATGCATCTTTCATACGACAATGCAAACAATACATAACATTTTACCTTCAACCTTATTCATCCTTATACATCATAACAATATCAAAATTTAAAACTTAATTGATTTTTACTTCAACTTTATTCTTTTTTTCAACAATGATCGTCTTTATGCTCTTTTTATTTTATAAATTTATAAAAAATAAACTATTTTAGAAATTTAAAACATTTTTGATGAAGAAAATCATGATTATCGATTAAAATACACTTACTTGGTGGTGAATTATCTTTGCTTTCTTTTCCTCATTGAAAATCGATAATTTTTGATAATTGTTTTTAGGGTTTTGAGTTTTTGAGAGTACGAGAGAGATAGAGAGAGAGAGAGAAAAAGTGGTTGGCGTGTTTTTTGTTAAATTTGATTGAACGAGTTTTCTTATTAGTGCTTTTTTTGATGTTATTAGATAGTGCATCTTTGCCCCTCAAGTTTTCAATGTTTTACAAAATTCACTAGTATTCATAATTATCTTTTTTTGCAGATAGGCAAACTTTTTAATAACAAAAATTTCATTGTGATGCATCACTTATTTAAACTGTGCTGCACTTGATATAAGCATTAAACAGCATTATTTAAATTTAATAAATATCAAAGAACGACTTTCTTCATTAAGAAGTATTATAATTGATATTTAAAATTTAGTGATCCAAACTATTACAATCAAAATTTAAAACATCCAATAGTATTTTATCAAAATTACTTAATAATCTAACATCTTTAATACACGTTCATTCATTGTTTTGAACATCTCTTGAGAAACTTTGACATTATCGTCCATTATGATTTTAAAGGCCTTTGGTTGTTTCTTCACATATTCTTCTGCTTCTTTCAAAACTTTTGGCTTTTCTTCATTAAAATCCATAAGAATTATCTTCGTCAAGTACTTTGCGCGCAACAACTTTAGTTGTACTTTTTGTCCAACGCTTTCTTTCTTTAACTCGTGCAAAAAATTGCCACGGCCGACATATGTTTCCATATGTCTCATCACAAATATGCCACAGTCCGAACTATTGAATGTCGTTCTCCAATGCATATTTATAATTGTAGGTACAGCTATCAAGAAATCGACATATCTAGGGTGGTCTACTCTTCCCAGGTAGTTAACAAATGCGAATATCTGTAAGAAATATAAAAAAAATATAAAGTCAATGATGCACTAAATTTATAACAGTGATGCAGTGATTTTCAATAAGTTGCAGTAACTTTATAACTTTTGTTGCACTAAGCATGTCTGATAATATTTTTTATAGTGTGATGCGAAATGTTATGTAATGATTTTTACGGTAACTTTTGTTTCAACTCGATTGAATAAGAAAAAGAATTGTATTATACTTACCACGGTGTTTGCATAAGCACCATATCTTACGTCTAAATCTTCAAGATCATTATCTATGTTGTCAATGATATCTATTTCCACATCTTCAAATTAAAGCAAATCAAGATAGAAATGATGTGATTCTTTCGATATCTTTATCATAGGGAAGAAAACCTGTAGATATTTTAAGCGCATCAACATTTTTTAAAACTCATAATTAATAGAATGTCTGTATCAAATTAATAAGAATACTTACCAAATCAACATCACTTAAACTCTTGTGAGGCGATTGTCTCAAAACAGCATGCATGTTTTCATCCATTAGTTTTGATATCTTCTCTTTTGGCGGTTTACTTTCAATCAGGTGATGAGGCTGTTTTAATCAATAAATTATTATGACACACAAGTATGGGATGTAATAAAAAGTCTATGATGCACTAAAATTTATAACTGAGATGCATTAACTTTATAATTGAGATCCAGTAACTTTATCCAGTGACTTGTATATGTGATGCAGTACATTTAAGTTTCTTAAAAGATAAACCCTTCAACAGGAAATGGCTAAAGTTACAGTTTACAATTACTTATATAGTGTATTTAAATCACTCACCAACATTACGGAATGACAATATACATTTGCACCTCGTGAAATCTTGTCTCTGTATCGCTCTTCGTGGTTTAGTACAAGGCTCCATATGTCAAGTATATTTGCAGCAACTTGGACATCAGGATAAAAGCTTTGGAAAAATGTCCACTCCATTTCCATGTCTTTTTTCTTAAAAACAATTTCACCGTGATTCAAGTAAAAATAAAGTAATTGACATTCAACAAATTGAGATGCGAAACATTAATAATAGTATGCGATAATAACTATAAGGTGATGCGATACTAAATAAAGCGTGATGCGATCGAGTTGTGAAATTTTTATACCTTCCATCATTACTTGTGCTCCATATGTATTCAAGTACTCTCTTTTCTTCTTGAAAAATGGTTTGTACAAGATAACTTTCCTTTCATAAAATGGAGAAACTAAAGCACCGAAGGGTTAACTTCACGTTTCTCCTTTGAATTCCAATTGCGGGAGGAGCGGTACATTATTGGAGATGCATCAACAAAATCTTCATTCTCAATAACTTCGTGTTTTCCGTTTACGTGCGATGGGTTTTTAACTTTGGTGATTTAGAATTCCTTCCTTCAATTTTGAATTTTTCACCGAAGTTGCTTTTTGCACATTTGACTTTTATCTTTTCCACTTTTGGTTTCTCGACTTGTTTCTTTTCAACTTGTTTCTTTTGGCTTCGCCTTTTAGCTCTGCCTTTTCCACATTTGGCTTTTCGACTTGTTTCTTTTCGACGCGTGGCTTTTTAGCTTTTGGTCTTTCTTCCTTTGACTTTTCTTCTTGTTGTTTTTAGCTTCTCTTTTTTAGCTTTGTGGCTTTTAACATCTTCGCTTTTATTAGTTGACGATCTACCTTGTGCTTCATCGGTTTGTCTTTATAAAACTTTAGCTTCACGCTTTCAAAGATTCCTTCACTTGTTTTCACTAACCTTAATTTGGTACCATTAGATGTTTCGTAGTGCCTTCTTTACGTATTTCATGATATCGAATCTCACTTGGTAAATCTTCTTGTCTCTCTTTTGAATAGGTGCGGTGATTTGATAGTATGTTCTTCACACACTCTAGATCATTTACATCCAACTTCAACTTTATACTATGAAAAGATTTTGGGATTCCTTGTTTTGTTTTCAATAATTTTTCGCATCTCACCGACAAATCCTTGTGTTTGCAGATTTTCTTGGGTACACATAAATGGGCCATCTTTTGCAGATTTTCATGGGTACACGGTGGTGGTGGTGCGAGAAGAGAATCTACTAGATCCATTCTAAATCTTTTCATTGAAGGATTTTTCATTTTGGAATTTCCATTGAAGCTTCTTGATGAGGATTTCATTCAAAATTCCATCAATCTTATTTGAAACTAAATCATACTCGCAATCTTCTACAAATCCATCATCTGTTTCAAAAGATGATGCAGCAAAGATTATGATAAATAGAATGCAATAACCAAGTACATTTGATGCAGTAACCAAGTAAATGTGATGCAGTAACCAGGTATATGATAAATAAATAGGTTTGATGTAGTAACCAAGAATATGTAAAAGTTTAAATTTTCATAAAATTTTATTCAGTACTAATTTAATTTTGATGCACTTTTTTAATTTTTTTCTTGTGATGCGATAAATAAATAACCATGATTCAAAAATATTATAATAGTCTTGCATCATATCTAAAATTCAACGCATCACGATTATAAAGTTTAAAGCCTAATAGTTTATTTTATCCTAAAACTTTAAGCGAATTCATATATCCAAAATTAGAATTACGGTTTTTTTCGAATTCTAATAGTTAAATTAGAATTAGTTAAGTTATTACACATATCCAAATTTAGATAAGTTATTACACATTACTACATATTTTTATAATTGTCTTTGATGAAGTGAAATTATTTCACTTCTTGGGTTTGGATTTCAATACTTTTATCTATGATCCCACCTTCATCAGACCCCTTGTTTTCTTGACCTTCATCACACCCAATCTTTGCTTCACTTTCATCTGACCCAAGCAATGCTTGAACTTCATCATACCCAAGCAATGCTTGACTGCTCTCTTGTGATGTCTGAGATGAATCCAGAAAAGATGAATCATACACCACAATAGCAAGATTTTTGTCAGATTCTGTTTGATTGCCATCGACCTTCTGTTTGTCTCCTTCTTTTTGAAGATTGCCGGTTTCAACATCGTATGCATTCTTAACTCCATCGATAACATTCTCAGATTGAACAAGATTTTCAGCATCTCCTGTAACGTTTTCTTCTTCATCATTATCTTCTGTATCATTCTTAACTCCATCGATAACATTCTCAGATTGAACAAGATTTTCAGCATTTCCTGTAACGTTTTCTTCTTCATCATTATCTTCTGTATCATCTTGAACATCATTACCTCTATCAGTATCTTCTGGAATCATTATAAACGATGCATCAAGATACTTGTTGATAAGTGTATTTCTCTCCATAAGAATTTTGTTGATATTCTTATCTTACGGATATTTTTCAATGCTAACATCGACTTATCATTGGTACGCATCATTAAATCTTTGCTCTGCCCAAATATCTTGTAAGCGATCATCATTTCTGCATGTTAAATTTTTTTTAGTTTAATGCATCACAATATATTAATTTACTGCATCAGTACTTATAGATATAATGCATCACAATGATACATGCATCACAATATATTAATCTACTGCATCAATTTGTTTTAAATGTATTGCATCATAATATATTCAAAATACCTCTATCGATTTTGTCTTGAAATCTTCAAGTTCTGCATCTCGGTTCATTTTTCTATCATTCTCCTCTGTTATTATTTTAAAAAAAGAATAAACAATAATTAGTACTATATTATTTTATGTTTTAATGCACCTGATATAACAATAATATTTACAAATTTATTTTTTATAATTTATACCTGTTTCAATCGTCTTGTTTTTCTTTTTTTTCAAATTCTTCTTTTGTTTTTTCTTTGGAGTTTCAATAAATTGCATTCCTTCAACAATTGGAAGTTGACCAAAACCTCCTGCAACTTCTTCTTTCTCCCTTTGTTTCAACAACTTTGAACTCCAAGCTAGGAAGCTTTGCATCTTTTCTATCCACCCTTGTAGTCTCGAAGCAGTTGAATTGGCGTAGATAAGCTTCAAAATAAAAGAAAGAAAAAAAAAACATATATTAGATTTAGAAAAGATATATTGCGATAAAGAAAAAGCGTGATGCGATGATTTATAAAAGCTTTAAATAAATTCTTGTTCTTGAATCGACAAAAGTAATAATGAATATTCGATGCATCACAATATATTAAAACTAATTGCAAGTATAAGTCATTGCATCACTATATTATTATCTTGCATCACATTATTTTCTCTTGCATCACATTATTATCTGATAACAATTAAAGGGAGATGCGATAAAAGGAATTTTTATAACTTACCGTCAAAAGAAGAATTGGCCACGAGAAAAATAATCTCGGTTTAAAATTCTTTAATGAATCTTGCGAGACATTCAAGGCAGTAAGTGCACCAATCCAAACTTCTAATATTATCAACGTCTTCAACGGATGGTAGAAACCTTTGATTCTTGATCCATCTTTGTTACCATATCCAAATATAGTGAAGAAAATTACCAAGAAAGCTACTTTGAATGCCCAACCATCATCTCATACTTTCACAAATATATGTTTCTAACCTGCTTATTGGGATTTTCTTTTTATGTGAAGGTCCATCAGGATCATATACTTCTAAAGGTAGTGTTTGCCTCCATTTTACTGTTGTTGCATCTGCTGTTGTTGTTTCAGGAAGAGCATCAACCTTTGTATTCCCCATTGGAATTCCAAGAATTTCATGAATTAGATCCCTGGTGATCTTAATCTTTCTTTCATCACTCAAAACCAAACAACAACTTTCTGAATCAAAATTTTTACATAACCACATTGCTAATACTCCTGGTGTTTGTTCAAATTTGAATTCTCCACAATAATGTCCAAACCCCATCTCTTCTAAAGCTGTAAACTGACTAGTTGTACAACTTCCAATAACATTCTGCAAAACTTTTGGAGACCCTCTTATTTGCAGATTTGCAGGATCATACTTTTTACCATCTTCTCCTTTTTCAGATTCTACAATTTCCGATTCACATTTTTTACGTTTCTTTCTGACGGTATTTTAACATTGATCTTCTTTTTGGAGTCGTTTTCTTGATTCTTTTATCATGACTACAATGCTTTTATCGATATGATTCAATGACTTTTCCTTTAATCTTCTTTTCGGTTTCTTTGATTCCTCTTCTATTTCAAACATTTCCTTAATTTCCTCTCTTGTTCTTTTACCTTTGATTTTACTACTTACTTGACTTGTTCATTTGTTTGATCTTCATTAGTTCTACACATAAAATTAAAGCTACGGCATCAAATCATGAAAACATATTTAAAATAAAAATAACTTCATTCAATAACTTCATTAGAACTACTGCATCACTTTACAAATTCTACTGCATCACTTCATCATTATATCTTTATAATTGTATGCGAATAACTTAAACTAAACTCATACCCCACATTAAAATTACAATTGCATTAAACCAATTTCATTAATAGCACAAAAAAGACTTTTCCAATTGCATCAATAACACATCATCATAAATTTTCATCTTAATCTCTACTATATAAACACATACTATTTTACAGACAGGCGTACAAACATTTTTACAGACATCAAAAAAGCTACGCTTACCCTTAATGACTAGATCACATTCCCCAACAAGTGAAGTTAAAAACACATCCCCTTCCGACTACCCCGGGCGTTTCTTTTCGGTACTTTTTAGATTTTTTCTCTTATTACATCCACGAATTCCGGTTTACGTATCAAGTACAACTCCTTCATTAACTAATCTCAAAATAACATCATTCACTTTTAAATCATAAACTACTTAATCTCTTATTTTTAAATCACTTCATTTTGCATTCATAAATTCATTCTAGTAGATTTCAAAACAAGGGTTAATGAAACACATTCATTTCAAATTCATTTTCACACGAGGCGTAGACTACATCTAACATAACTCATGCTCATCGTTGCAAATTAAAAGTTCTGCATCGAATTAAAAACTAGTACATGATATTAACAATCATGCATACAAAGTCAAATTTGCACATAACAAAGACTACATCAACCCTAACTCATTCTTATCTGTTGCAAATTAAAAGCTATTGCATCTCGGTTTAATCACTCGCATCGGATAAAAATCAAACATAAAAACTCATTCTAGCACATGTCACGAGACCACATCTATCCTAACTAATACTCATACACCGCAAATTAAAAGCTATTGCATCTCGGTTCAAGCTCTACATCGCATCGGATAAAAATCAAACATAAAACTCATTCTAGCACATGTCATAGACCACATCTATCCTAACTAATACTCATACGCCGCAAATTAAAAGCAATTGCATCTCGGTTCAAGCTAGTGCATCGGATAAAAATCAAACATAAAACTCATTCTAGCACATGACATAGACTACATCAACCTTAACTCATACTCATACGCCGCAAATTAAAAGCTATTGCATCTCGGTTCAAGCGCTAGTGCATCATATAAAAATCAAACATAAAACTCATTCTAGCTACATGACATAGACTACATCAACCTTAACTCATACTCATACGCCGCAAATTAAAAGCTATTGCATCTCAGTTCAACTGCTAGTGCATCATATAAAAAATCAAACATAAAAACTCATTCTAGCACATGACATAGACTACATCAACCTTAACTCATACTCATACGCCGCAAATTTAAATCTATTGCATCTCAGTTCAACTGCTAGTGCATCATATAAAAAATCAAACATAAAAACTCATTCTAGCACATGACATAGACTACATCAACCTTAACTCATACTCATACGCCGCAAATTAAAAGCTATTGCATCTCAGTTCAACTGCTAGTGCATCATATAAAAAATCAAACATAAAAACTCATTCTAGCACATGACATAGACTACATCAACCTTAACTCATACTCATACGCCGCAAATTAAAAGCTATTGCATCTCGGTTCAACTGCTAGTGCATCATATAAAAATCAAACATAAAACTCATTCTAGCACATGACATAGACTACATCAACCTTAACTCATACTCATACGCCGCAAATTAAAAGCTATTGCATCTCAGTTCAACTGCTAGTGCATCATATAAAAAATCAAACATAAAAACTCATTCTAGCACATGACATAGACTACATCAACCTTAACTCATACTCATACGCCGCAAATTTAAATCTATTGCATCTCAGTTCAACTGCTAGTGCATCAGATAAATTTTTTTTAACCTAACTCATACTCATACGTAACAAAACATAGTCTCTGTATAACCTAATTCATGTACATTATAGTATACAAAACATAAGCTAATGCATCTCTTCTTTACTTGTACTGCATTAATCTTTCAAAAACACATACATGCACATTTACATAACTAAATCTCATTATGCTAGTATAAAACTTACATATACTTTGCAAAACAAAAGCTATTGCATCACTTCTTTAATACTACTGCATTAATCTATCAAAAACACATACACGCACATTTCCACAACTAAAACTTATTATGCTAGTCTAAAACTTAAATATACTTTTCAAAAGATAAGCTACTGCATTAATCATTCAAAGACACATTCACGCACATATTCACAATTAAAAACTCAATATGCTAGTCTAAATCATACATTATACTTTACAAAATAAAATCTAATGCATCTCTTCTTAAGTATTATTGCATTAATCATTCGATTATACTTCTTGTCGGAGATAGTAATAGTTTTTCGGAGATGTTTGATTTTTCTTACATATCCACCAGTGACAATTAATCTACCACTTTTCTAGTAGCTAAATCGAAAAATTAAGAAACGATTTGATGAAATTAAAATCACTATGATGCGATGGATTATAAAAATTAAAAAGGATTTGACAACTTACGAGGGGTATAAACTTTTCATAATAGTTTTCATCGATCGTAATTTTGATTGCGTCAATTTGATGCGATGTCTTGAAAATGAGATCTAGGGTTTTGATTTTGTTTTGTCAGTTTGATTAAACGTACACAAAAGATACTAGCGTTTGTTGTTTGTTTAGATTTCGCCCACAAGTTTCCAAAATTTACAAATATGCCACTCCGCGTTTTTAAGATTGAAATCTAATCCAATGGTTGAGATGGCTTCCCATTCTTTTCATTTTAAACATCTTTTCATTTAACCCCACCCTATATATATATATATATATATATATATATATATATATATATATATATATATATATATATATATATATATATATATATATATATATATATATATATATATATATATATATATATATATATATATATATATATATATTTGGGTAGGTCAGAATGGCCCATTCAAAATGGGTAGCACAGTAATTTTAGCTTTAAAATATATAGTATGATTTTTGTTTGTTACTTGTTCAAAGCAAAGGTAGTTAACACTTTTATATAACAAAAGAAAAAGAATGAATTGTGGGGTTAAGACATACCCCTTTTCTGCATATGTTTCACCAAAAATTGATATTATTATGAGTTATGATTATAATTTGTTAATGTTAAGTTGTGATCCTTCCAACTGTTGGGTTTGATAGTTGTTTGTGGAGCTAATTCAGGAAACCAATAACAATTGTTAATCCCGTTTCCATTTCACACCTTTTTGCTTTTTGGAACCAATGTACATTTTAAAAAATAAATAAATAACATTAGTACACCCTCATTTTCTGCATATTGTTGCCATTTGAATGATTTGTTTATATAAAGATTCAAACTTTATGTTTCTTTTGAGGTTTTTAGGTGTTTTCTGAGGTGGGTTTGTTTTTCAGACACCATATATGTTTGTTGTTTTGTCTTTAAGAGTGATATTGATGATACAAGGAGAACATGATCTAGGTTGATTAGAATTAGTGTTTTTCAATAGATTTTGAGATAATGAGCAAAGCGCTTGTAGGCGTTTTGAAGGCCGTTGAAGCGAAAGTTAAGAAATCTCATACATTTGCTAAGAAAAGGGCTATTAGTATTTGTACAACAATGTCTGTCGCCCACGTCGATGACGAGGTTAGCGGCGGCGATTTAGAGGCGTTTCATACTGAAAAGATTTTCTCCAATGGTGATATTTATATAGGTCAATGGGGTACGGATTATCCTCATGGCAATGGGAAGTATCTATGGTCAGATGGTTGTATGTATTTTGGTGATTGGTATATGGGTAAGATTCGCGGTAAAGGGAAATTTAGTTGGCCTTCCGGTGCTACGTATGAGGGTCAATTTAAGAATGGTTATATGGATGGTGATGGTACATTTACAAGTTCTTTGAATGATACTTATCGAGGTTACTGGGTTATGAATAGAAAACAAGGGAAAGGGACTAAAAGTTTTGTGAATGGGGATCAATATGAAGGGGAATGGAAAAGGGGATATCATGAAGGGCAAGGGAGGTACCATTGGCATAACGGTCATCAATATATTGGGCAATGGAAGAATGGGAAAATGAATGGTAATGGAACCATGATTTGGGCTAATGGGAATCGGTATGATGGTTGTTGGGAAGACGGATTGCCGAAAGGAAATGGTACGTTCCATTGGCAAGATGGGAGTTTCTACGCAGGTGTATGGAGTCGTGATCAGAGAGAGCAAAGTGGTAAATTTTATCCTTCAACCTCGATAAATCCTCATGACGATTGGGACCCACATCAGCTGTTTACTGTTGAGATGGGTGAATGTTTGATTTGTGAAGGTGAAGAAATTACCATATTCCCTTCAGATAAGGTGTTTGTTTGGTCGAATAATGAAGAGAAGCCACCACTAAGAAAGGATTCCAGGGGTATGAGAATGTCAGTCGACAGAAAGCTTAGCAATGGTGATGATCTGACAGCAGATGGTAGGTCACTTAAGATCAAGCTACAGCCTGCAAAGAGGCAAGGTGTGACAATATGCAAAGGTCATAAGAATTATGAGCTTATGCTCAACCTACAGCTTGGTATAAGGTACTAACTAGTATTCTCAGAACATTATTTTTGTGTTACGCTTTTGGTGTTTTAGGCTAAAATGCTTACTCGTAGAAGCTGTTTTATTCATGATTTTTAGTTATATCATATCAATCTGAAGACATATGTTTTACATGTACATAGGAACTGAGTACTGAAACTTACTACATGTGTTTTCCTGTTGGCATGCTCTTACCCTGATCATTCAATATATTTCGCTATCATTATGATAGCACGTGGAAAGAGAAAGAGAGTTAGATAACTCTTAAATGGAAAACTGGTGATACATTGGTGCCTTAATAGATACTAATTTTCTGTTATGGGAAGGATGCATTTTCGTAGTTATGATATTTTGTGTGATTAATTATTTGGACATATGCTACAGAAACTAAGATGCAAAGAGTGGCACTGCCTTGATAAGTTGTCTTGATAATGATTTCATTCATTGCGCCGTTTTACCATTCTTATGATTGGTAAATAAGTAAAGTGAAAGAAAGGAGCAACTGAACTTTTAAATATGCATGCGCTAAGTGCCCGTGCTTGTTATTAATTAATGGTCCAATTCCAGACATTCTGTAGGAAGGCCTGCTCCAACTAAATCTCTTAAACTGAAGCCTACAGCTTTTGATACCAAGCAAAAGTTATGGACCAAATTTCCTCCCGATGGTTCGAAACATACTCCACCTCATCAGTCGTGTGAATTTAAATGGAAAGATTACTGCCCATTGGTTTTCAGGTTAGCTCTTCAACATTGTTAAATGAATATTTACGCTCAGGGTATGTTCTTGAATGATTTCAGTTTTCTGTCATATATCTGTTTAATCCCATAGCTTTATTACTTAAACATGGGCAGGTTAGGTGGGTTGGGTAATGTGTCATATTAGGTTTGGCTGACTCGCTAATTCTATTACAGGTCGAAATGGACCAGCAAACATTTTTTTTTCTTTGGTCCATTTTCAGCTCGTTTAGAAATAGTTTTTTTTAAAGGGTTTAAAAATAGTTAATCTACTAATTAATACTATAAAAAGGCAACACTAACTGTATTATCAAATAAAATGATTCAGGACGTGCTCATAATATTATTACACTTTGGATGAGTTTTAGCTGGTTTAACCCGTTCCACTTTTAGCTGAATAGTTTGATATGAGCCATTTGACCTGTTTGAGATAAAACTCCAACCAAATCAACCCATTCGTTAAGTAAAACAGGTCAGAATTGCTACCTCTGAATTAATGAACTTCTCTCATTCGCAATGATTTCAGGACTCTTAGGAAGTTATTTAATGTGGATCCAGCTGATTATATGCTATCTATATGTGGAAATGATGCTCTTCGGGAGCTCTCCTCTCCTGGAAAGAGCGGAAGCTTCTTTTATCTAACCCACGACGACAAGTACATGATCAAGACAATGAAGAAATCAGAAGTTAAAGTGAGTCGATTTCAATGCAATTTCTTTTAGTTCTCTCTTTTAATTAAATAAGCAGAATTTAATAGTTTTCATAATGAATACTACTTCAGGTTCTAAAAAGAATGCTTCCAGCATATTTTGAGCATTGTAAATCCTTTGAGAACACCCTCGTGACAAAGTTCTTTGGACTCCATTGTGTGAAGTTGAGTGGACCTATCCAAAAGAAGGTATGATTGAGTAAAACGTAAAGATTGCTAGAGGTGGCAGTTTCAACCCGATTATTTCATGAATATGTCGATTCTAGTTATGCTTTATATGTGATGGGTCAAACGGGTATGGTAAATAAGAGACCTTAAAATGGAAACGGGTCAAATGGATTATTTGCCGCCAAAGTGAAATTTTGAAGCATTAAACAAGCTAAATAATTTCTTTTGACACCTTTCCAATTTCTTTTGAACAATACAAATCTTTTTAATCACATCCAATACACGTGTTATTTTTCAAAAGCTTAAAATGTTAAGAATGTTGGACGAAAAGTGATTCGGGTCAATCCAATCCGACCTGTACCAGAAAATAGCCTGTTTTGAATCATTTCCCAACCAGACCATATTTGGCACCTTTTAAAAATACTATGATTCTTAAGATTTTGTTTCAACCCGTCAATGAGTTCCCTTATTATATATTTGGATTCATGAGCCAGGTTCGGTTTGTTATAATGGGAAATTTGCTGTGTACCAAAGTACCTATTCACAGACGCTTCGACTTAAAAGGATCTTCCCATGGCAGAATAACAGATAAGCCCGAATCGGAAATTGACGCAAACACCACATTAAAGGATCTTGATCTCAAATTTATCTTCCGGTTGCAGAAAGATTGGTTTCAGGAATTCTGCAGGTAAATTTTATTGCATTTTCGTAGAATACTTGGTGTAACAAAGTTAAATACCCACTTCTCTCATTAGCATTTGTTAGGGAATCAATATGCCTTTTCACTGGTTTATCTATCTCTCATTTTATGATCGTAAGTGTCATCTATCCTATTTGTATCATTGCTTATCCTTCAACTTAGTTGGTGAACAAAACATTGAAGAAAAATAAAATATAATAGAGATACTCGCGTCCCAGATTGAATAAAGAGGTTTACCGTCCCATTTAGTTACTTGTGGATTATCAAAGTTCATAAGACTTGAGAGTTATTATCATTTGGAGCCATTGATTGCTCTCAAATAACCAAAATACTTGAAAAATTGTGATAGAAGCACTTAGTGAGATTAAAAAAATAATAATAATTAAAAAAATAATAATAAATAAATAAATAAATAAATAATGGTAAAGGAAACATTGATTGTTCTCAACCACACGTTTGTTGATCGTAGAGGTGGCATTTTTGACCCATTTACTTATGAATGGGCCAACTCCAGTTATCTATTCCACTCTAATAGGTAAGATGGAAAAATTGCTTTAAAGGGAGCGGATGGAACTGGTCAAGAGTTTCCACAGTTAATTTTACTGCATAAAACCTCCTAACTCATTTTTATTGAATTAGTTATACTATTATGGAAATAATATAATATTTGTAACTGTATATGACACACTAATGCACACAATTTTCAGAATTAAGCATGGTTTACAACACTTTAATGCACACAATTTTCAGAATTACAACAAAGTAAGCATATTGTACAACAAAATAAAGCGTGGTGTCATTTTAAGACCAAAATTCTATCAAACAACATTAATGTTATTAAAAACACGCATTCACAAAAAATTACAACCATTTAAGTACAATGTACAATAGTTGCAACCAATTTTCAGATTTACAACAAAATAAGCATAGTGTACAACAAAATAAGCATGATGTAATTTTCAGACTTACAACATTAATGCTATTAAAGTGGTCAATGTTATTAATGACTATAATGACTACTACTTACAAGAAAAGAAACATAGTGTACAACACTTTAATGCACATAATTTTCAGACATACAAGACAAGAAGCATAGTGTACAACAAAACACCACATTAATGCTATTTAATGTAGTCAATTATTTAACTAGTCAATAAATACAATTAATACAGTTATTAAAACAAGAAAAGAAACATAGTGTACAACACTTTAATGCACATAATTTTCAGACATACAAGACAAGAAGCATAGTGTACAACAAAACACCACATTAATGCTATTCAATGTAGTCAATTATTTAACTGGTCAATAAATACAATTAATACAGTTATTAAAACACCCCTTACATAAGAAATACAAATTATCAAACATATTGTACAACCAAATTAAACACAATTCATGCATTAAATTTCACTCCTACAAATAATAAAGTACATTATACAAATATTCAAGCCCGAACGGGCAGGCAGGCAGACAAATTGGCTTGAGCCGAGCAGGCGCGGACCAAACGGACTCGAGCTCGGCGGAACCGCAGACCCACGGGTTCGAGCCCGAGCAGGCGCGGGCTATCTGAAATTTTGATATCCGTAAATTTATGGTTAAAAATAACATAATAAACTAAAATACATTATTCATCGAAATTTTTTATTTGGTACCCGCCATGCATTTATGTGCAATTGGTACCTAGTAATCTATATAAAACATTTAGGACATTCTAATTATAGAAGTCTTAAAAAAATTAAGACCAAAAACATTTCTTGCTATGGAAGGATTTCAAAACTTGTAACCTCAAAAGTTGTAACTTTTGTATTAATGATCAAATAAATGATTTAATGAGAAAATAAATGTGTAACCACCATACCAACACTTACAACCATTTAATCTATCATTATCATTGTGATTCACAAAAAAAAGTCTAGACTTTTATTACTTTTTAATGCATACGTTATAACTATAATTCATTATAAAGCCTCGTCGGTCGGCTCCAAAATTGACGAAAGGTTCATCAACTCGACCGATAAATCACTCAAAAAAAACAAAAAACAAAAAGGGTACCGTTACATTATTAATGATCGCTTCTGTAGTTTTAGATTGAGCAGGTCAGCTCGATTTTTCGGTTTCAGATATATTTTGAACACACCTATCCATAAATCTTAACTTTATATAAATCATGTAGTCATTTTAAACAACGAAAAAATGTTGCTTACTAAAGTTATTGTTAGAAAAAAAAACATATAAATGAAAAATATTTGACCGCCACAAAATTTAGTCACAGGGTACCCGCCGCCGCATTGCGCGGATACCCTTCTAGTATGTATATATATATATGTGTGTGTGACACACTAATTCCACAGTTAATGTCTTCTCGTTGACTCAAGAGTCAAGACATTGGAGAGCGTGCTGCTCATCATATTTTTAGTAGGATTAGTTTTGCTATAGCTAGAAGAGTGGGAGCCCAGTTACTATCTCGGCTCCCCTCTAATTTCTTGTAACTCCTATGATTTTCTAATGAAATGATGTTTTATAATAAATAAATAAAAAAAAAAAAAAAAAAATATAATGATAATGATACTGATAATGATAATGACTCAAGCCAGCTTGGACCGTACTAAAAATGACCATATACCCAACCTGCATGACCGACTCATTTTGCTACCTCTAATCTCGATTCAGTTGTTAAGAAATCATGTGGAGGTGCTGCATAATTCTCAGAGTGTTTCTTTAAGCATACAATGTTTCTTCACAAGCTCACGTAGAAAGAAAAACACATGAAATATTCAAATGTAAATTGAGTTTTATGTTGATATTATCTACCTTACTTTGTCTATTCTATAAGCTGAAGTCGTTTGTAATTGATGCAGTCAAGTGAACAAGGACTGTGACTTTCTTGAACAAGAGAGAATTATGGACTACAGTCTCTTGGTTGGTATTAGCTTTCAAGAATCCAACAGGGAAGCAGCTGATGGTATTACACAAATCTCTCTTTCACACGCACATATACAGACACCAACTTGTTCAATATATGGAGCGGATGATGTAATGATTTTGTGTTTCTCATTTCAGGGAAAGCCGGATGTGATAGCACAGGATCAACTCCTCGAGTTTCAACAGATGGAGATGCTCCCCTCAATGCTGCACGGTAACTTACAAACTTGTGATAATTTGTTAAATGTCATCCATAACTCCTGGGTAGAGGTAGCTAAATGGTTTTGTCGGGCTTTTTGGGTAATGGATCGTCTTGGATTCAGGTCAAAATGGGCTACTTTTCCGTATGGATGAAATGAGTCGGGTCAGGTTAACCAGTAAGCACTTGTTTTTCTTTTCTTTTCCTTATTTTATAAATTGTAATACTTGTTTTAACATGACGATTCAGAAGTTTTTCTACATTTTCAATACACTTCAAGCGAATTTTGAACCATTTGACCCGTTTTTAGTTTAGCTAAATTATTTACTTTACCAATTAGACCCGTTAACCTAAAATGGACCCGTTCGTTTACAAATGAGTCCAGATCGCCACCCTTCACTCTATTATAGTACAACAGTGTTATATATATGAAACATAGTTTTTTTTGGGTAAAGGTTATATATGAAACATAGTTATAACAAATTCCCGAATATTAGTCATTAGGCAATATATTATTATATCAAATCTCTTATTTCCCTTTTATCTTGAACTATCTATTTAGGTGTCGTCCCTTCTGTTTCTGTATGGCTCATGCTTTAAGATATACATGAACTGTTCCAGTTATCTATAGAAAGACTAAAAGTTACCAATACTTTCTACTTAAAAATGCAATATTGCAGGTGGACGTGTGTACGGCTAGGCATTAACATGCCATCACGAGTGGAATTTACAGTGAGAAGTCACGAAACTCAAATAGTTGGAGAACCAACTGGAGAAATGTGTGATGTCATCCTTTTCTTTGGTATAATAGATATACTACAAGATTATGACATAAGTAAGAAGCTTGAGCATGCATATAAATCATTTCAATATGATTCTACTTCCATCTCTGCTGTTGACCCAAGATTGTATTCTAAACGATTTAAAGATTTTCTATTTAGAGTTTTTACAGACGATACCTAAGAGTTACAGGATTTGGCTCATGTTTTGCAGTTTAAGAGCCGGTAGGCATCAAATGTCAGCCGGTCAAGAATGATATGAGTGTTAACTGTGCTTACTGGCAACTGTAACATGAGTTGTAGACTAGGTAGTTTTTAGAGCTTACGTAAAGATATAAATAATTTATTATGGAATGGTGTTGCTAGTTTCAGTTTTGTAGTTTATGTTAGTCGTAAATCATTGAAGTGTACAAAAGGCTATTGGGTTGATGTTCATTGAGTGTACAAAAATAGACCTCTAAGCTAGTTTCAGTTTTGCAGTTTATGTGGAGTAAGATGTCATTCAATAGAGACAAAAGTTTCACATGTTGAGTGCATTTTCTTTCCTCCTTGATTTTGTGTGATTGTGCTTCTATGATGCAATGTTTTATGGCTGCAAACATTTTTAAATACAGACCAAAACGAGTCAGCATGGGTTGAGTGACGGTTTGGGTCTAAATGGTTCAGTTTTAAAAGAACGTCAAATACCTACCGGCTTTTTCTGTATCCTTTTTTGGAATTCATAAATCAATAACGCCAAATCAATTTTTTTAATAATGAGTATAATAAATTTATAATGCCAAACTCATTTTTAGTATCTCACAAATAACAGGTTATGAATGGTGCTTCCCACAACAGAGAGTAATTAAAAAAAACTAGACACTAACAAACTGTCGTGCAGCAGATAATATATGGTGATTCTGTATACAAACACGCCATGAAGAAAGTGAATGCACAGCTCCAGGGGGTGATTTACAAAAGTAATGTCTAATTGTTTATTTTTTTTGGTTGAATTGCATATATATCCCTCCAAAGCTTGATTATTACATATATATCCAAGTCAAAATCATAATTGCATATATATCCTTTCTAAAAAAATAGAGGAAGCAGAAGTCAAGATGATACGTATCAACCCCTTTTTTTGCGCAAAAAATCTTACCGTTTTCGAAGGAACTGGAGTTCCATATCTTTTCCATTTCCATTCAAGAGTTCTTATGTGTGCCCTTGACTGTCCTTCGAAATCTGTATGACAGTCGACTGCTACATTGAAACCTTCAGGCTGGGGCATAGGTATAAGTGTTGGAGCATAGCGATAGAGGGCTTCAATTCAAAGTTTAAATATTGCATATGTATCCAATCAATTATTATTTTATATATAATTAAAACTTTGAAATGTATAATATTTAGAAAAAATTACACGTTTGGTCCCTATGGTATACCCCAAATAACAACTTTAGTCCCTAAGTCGTTTTTATTACACCATAGATACCTATTTTTGAAACCTTGCACGCATTTAGTCCCTATTTTGGATGGGCGTTAGTTAAGTCCGTTAAGTATTTTGTGATGTTAGTCCTTCGTTAATAATTTTTGCACCGTTAGTCCTTATTTTTTAAAATATAGTTTTCCCTAGTTAGTCCCTCCGTTAATAATAGTTATCGCCGGTTTTTACGTTTTGTCCATTTTATCCGTTTCGTTCGTTTTATCCGTTCCCCCCTTTTTTTTTTTTTTTTTTTTTTTCGTTTTAATAGTTTTTACGTTTTATCCCTTTTAAATCTGTTTTATATGTTTCGTCCTTTTTTTTTTTTTTTTTTTTTACGTTTTGTCCGTTTTATCATCTTTGTCGGTTTTATCCGTTTTATTGTTTTTACGTTGTTATCCGTTTCGTCCATTTTTTTACGTTTTCGCTCATTTTTTCGTTTTATCCGTTTCGTTCGTTGTTTATTCGTTTCGCTTGATTTTTACGTTTTGTCCGTTTTTTCTTTTCGTTTTCGCCCGTTGTTTTACGTTTTGTATGTTTTTTCTTTTGCGTTCGTTTTTATCCGTTTCGCCGTTTTTACGTTTTATCTGTTTTATCCGTTTCGTTCGTTGTTTATTCGTTTCGCCATTGTGTTTCGTTTTGTTCGTTTTTCCCATTTTAGCCGTTGTTTCGTTTTCTATGTTTTTCCTTTTGCATTCGTTTTTATCCGTTTCGCCGTTTTTAAGTTTTTGTCGGTTTTATCCGTTTTCGTTCGGTTTTTTCGCAAAAATTCCAAAAAAAAATTGGAATTTTTCACAAATTAAAAAAAAATTCCAAAAAATTTGAAAAAATAAATTGAGAAAAAATATTTTGAAAAAAATAAAAATTTTGAATAAAAATTAAAAAAAATTTGAATAAAAATATTGAAAAAAACGGACATATTTTTATTAAAGACTTTTTAAAAAAATTTTGAAAAATTTTTAATTCAATTTTTTTGAAACTTTTATTCAATTTTTTTTTGATATTTGATTTTTTTAATTTTTTCATTTTTTTTTTCAAATTTTTTTTTCAATTTTTTTGGAAATTTTTTCCAATTTTTTTTCTTTTGGAAAAATTTTTCAATATGTTGAAATAGTACAAAAGCGAAGAAAACGGACAAAATGTAAGAAAAGCGGACAAAACGGATGAAAACCGATAAAAGCGTAAGAAAAGCGGACAAAATTTAAAAAGCAGACGAAAACATATAAAAGCAGACGGCGTAAAACAACGGGGAAAGCGGGAAAACGAACAAAAGCAGACAAAAACGTAAAGAACTGGCGAAAAGATTAAAAAGCGAGCAACGGATAAAAGCAGACAAAAGCGTAAAAATGGTGGCGGATAAAACCGAGCGCAAAAGAAAAAGCAGAAAAGCGTAAAACAAAGGCGAAAAAAAGCAGAAAAAGCGTAAAAAGCGGCGGCGAATAAACAACAAACGAAACGGATAAAAGCAGAAAAGCGTAAAAATGGGCGGCGTAAAAACTTACAGCGGTTAAAGCGTAAAAAGCGGCAAAAGCGGACGAAAACATATAAAAGCAGGGCGAAAGGAATAAAAGCGTAAAAGCGGATGAAAACGAAAAAAGGGGAAGCGGATAAAAGCGAGCAAACGGATAAAAGCGGACAAAAGCGTAAAAAGCGGGCGATAACTATTATTAACGGAGAGACTAACTCGGGAAAACTATATTTTAAAAATAAGGACTAACGGTGCAAAAATTATTAATGAAGGACTAACAGCGCAAAATCTTTAACGGACTTAACTAACGCCCATCCAAAATAGGGACTAAATGCGTGCAAGTTTTCAAAAATATGTATACGTTTTTTTGGGTAAAGGGGAGTAATCCTGCACCCTGGTAAATATATAACCAAAAGAAAAGTTTAAGTACAATGGATATGGGTGAAATCCCATATCTCAGCCCGTTACATAGGCGAAAGAGCATACATAACAAGACACTACCATTTCTTAATAATAAGAATTAGACCACTACCACAGAAACAAAACAAGACTATAAAAAGATCAACTACTTCCTAGCACGACCTTGGAGTTTGATATCTTCATGAAAAGCACCGAATTTACCCGGCAGATCGTATAGTTGATCCATGTAGTCATCATAATCATAGTAATCTTCTTGATCACCTCCACCACCTGTCGATGAGAACGTACCCATAGGCATATCGAAGTAAATTAGCAGACTCATCATAAGTGTTAAGAACCTCATCCTCACTATCCGAATCAACAATCTCACCAACCTTAGAAAACGGGTTGGTTCTTTTATTAGTAGAAGGAGACGTATAAAAGGAGGAGTTATGCATAGACATTCCTACCTCCTTATCAAGAACACTTACAGGCGGTTCAACCAAGCTAGCATTAATAGTAGAAACCTCATAAGGTTTCACATATTCCAAACCTTCCTCCAACGCAACGGTACTGGGGCTGTTAGAAATCTCCTTATGAATGTGCAACTCAGATCCATCTCGAACATCCCCCACATTAGAAGAGCTAGAAGCAATATCAAGAACCTTATCCGCTTGAGACAATTTCTCCATAGTACTCTAAGTTCACCAAGATTAATGCCATCTCCAAAGTAACCATACTCATTCTGACCATGAGATAGCGTGTTAGTCACCAAAGGAGTACCAGTTGGTCATTATGATTCTTCTCATTAGTGATCTTAGGAGTAGAATTCAGCGTATCACTCCCAACCAGCTTATCACACGCCAAATTAATCTCCTCCATATGAGTATTCATAGAATTATCCTTATGTGTGGAAGTACTAACCTGATCCTTTGCACTAGGCTTAGAAACGGGTCTATAAATAAGTTTAGGCTTACCAGACACCTTAACCTTGGTACCAGCCTTTGAGTAGCGCTTATTATTACCAAGACCAGCATCCACACTCATATTCCTATTAACTTCCTTCAGCTTCTTATGGCATTCCTTATCCACATGATCAAAAAGTTTACACACAGAGCAGCGGGGGGGGGGGGGGGGGGTTTGTATTCAAACTCAATAGCAACTTTAACCATCCGATGCTCTTTAGTCTTTGGTATAGGAACAGCCACAACAAGCGATTCCACAAAATCATTATCCGCTGAAATTTCAACTAAAACTCTCGCATACGAATTCATGCCCCACGACTTAAGACACATATTACTCGTGTGTTCATCAAACATAATAATTCGTCCCAATTTAGCCGTGATCATTTTTAGCCCAACCAGCGAATATGCCACCACCGGCACATTATACAGTTTAACCCACACAGGGACCTTCTTAATATCCTCTTTAATCAAATCTGAATTAGGATTCCAAACATGGAGTATTAAAGGGATTGACCTAATTCGCCAAGGACCCTGATTCAGAACGTTTTCCATACCATCCCTAGTGGAAAATTGAAACATAAAGAACCCTTGATGTATCATGACATGCATAAGCCCGTATTTCTTCCAAACATTACTAACAAAGTTTTGTACCACATGAAACGCAGGTCTTTGTCCAGCAAAATAGCCATAAAGTGAATTATCAAAACGTGAAGAAATAATTTCTACTTCTTCCTGTGGTAGAACTACATCAGCCAAGGAAATATCAACCAAACCCGTTGTACCAGCAACAATATGGCTAATATCATTCACATCAGACGTGGTTCTCAAACACACCACCTCACAACCATCCATCTTGTCGACACTACCTGCTGTATCCACATTGTTATGAGCCTCGCTATCCTTTTTTTCCATGACAACAGCAGCATCATCAAGTTGACCAATAGATGGTACTTTGTTTTTTACACAACGATACGGCATCATAGGTTTACCATCTTTGCCCAATATCTTACCATCAATATTTTTAATCCGTCTTGCCAAGTCACTCAACATTGAACTGCCATCATGCATCCTTGAAGCCCTATTCGAATCGTTGAGAAAACCTTTATTCATCTCTCTCTAACCCCAAAGCAAAATCAGCACACAAATTAACCAACCTCACGGCAGACACAAACCCAAGGGATAGGGTTATGGACCAATCGATAATAATATAACCAAACCTTGAAAAAGATGTAGTATGTCGTTAAGTACACACACCCAGGAAAATAGCAACCAATTTAACTAGAAAAAACAAACCCTAAGAAAGGGATTCTAAGGTAATGATTACCAGCAAAAAGCGCACCACCAGGAAATCGATCGATTATAACCAACCCTTTAGTAATAAAGGATTGAAACAACTGACCAAACAATAATAATATAGTGCTGCGATCTGAGTAGAAGGTCGGCAAAAAAACCAATATGAGATCAAAAGAAACCAAAAACCCTAACAGTTGATAGATCCAAAAAACCCTAAGGACGATTGTTAAAATCAGAAAATATAATTTAGTAGATGATAACTTACTACAGAATCAATTCGCTGAATAAAACAAAAGATTAGAGCAGTTTTGCATGCGATAGGAATAGGTTAGGGTTTTTCTTTTTTTCGCCACCTAGAGAGAAAGCGGGTTTAGAATTATTCGTGGGTACAAGGCTTCAACAAACATACAATAAGTATTCAATAAGTGATATTATAATTTTGGATATCGTTTAATTGAAAAATAACCATTCATTTCTATAGCAATTACATATTATTTAGGGTTGTAACTTAAAATAAACAAGGAGTGAATGGGTGAGTGGCCCCAACAATAGCATGTGACGATTTGATGATCTTATTTTGGTTTGTGTTTGGAATAAAATAATTAGAGAAGATGAAAAAGGACATAATTGTCAAATTATAACTAGATGAGAAGTTTCACATATTTTAATGTTTTAATTTTGTATAAATTAATCATTAGGATATATATACGATATTTAATATTTAAAAAGGATATATATGTATTATGATTTTAGATTGAATAAATATGCAATTTTCAAGCTTTGAAAAGATATATGTGCAATTTTTTTTTTTTTTTTTTTTTTTAATATTATGGTTTGAATCCTAATACATGGCTTATCTTACGAAAGTACACTTATTATCAAGCTATGACATCAATATCATACATATGAAAGTCATACCAGACATTAGGGGTGAGCATGGTTCGGTTTGGGTCGGTTTTTGGTTAAAACCGAAATCGAACCGAGATATTCAGTTTCTATAAAATCCAAACCCAAACCTTTTGGTTTTTGGCGGTTCGGTTTTTTCAGTTTATTTTCGGTTTCGGTTTGGTTTTTCGGTTATTTCGGTTTTTAACCGTTTATATTTTGGTTATTGTTGGGATATGAAAGTCAACGTACTGAAGAAGTCAAAGTACTGAAGATTCAAAGTACTGCTAAGTTAAAGTCAAAGCTTCTTGTCAAGTCAAAATCCTGCAAAGCTAAAAAACTGCTATATTCATTTATGGAAAGCTTTGTTATTCTAGAATATTCTTTGTTTAGATTACTTGTCGTACAAGGTTACAAATTGTAAACCGACTAGGGTTATCCTTAAGCCTATAAAAGGATCCCTAGGTTGGCATTAGAGAATATATGTTTTAGAATCCTAAAGTACGAACGAGTTTTTAGAGTTTTAGAGAAGTACGATATTAGAGTTTTAGAGTTGTTAAAGAATCTGCATAACAAGCAGATTTAGAGTTATTAATAATATCGTTGAAAGTTAAAGTTAATTCTTCTTAGCTTTGTTAAGTAAATTCCGCATACTTAATAAAGTTTGCTCATTGTTTCATTGTTAATAACTTAGGATTTATCCAAGGTTATTAAATCATTAACAAGCTATATAGTTAGTTTGGTTAGAGTACATCGATCCAACAAGTGGTATCAGAGCTTGTGTGGAAACTCTGACTAAGAAGAAACCCTCAAACTTACTTTACAAAACCCTAAAGATGTCGATCAAGTCGCACCACCACCATCAATCACCTCACTAAGAATACCAATTATCAAGAAAGGAGAATACGATCTATGGAGCATGAAGATGAGGCAAGACATTGCAATTCTGAGACCATGCACGTGGAATGTGATTGTCAATGGTAATGAAGTTGTGGAAGAACCTGTAGACATTCCCGGACAACCTAAAGCACCTAAACCCATCTTGCCAGCTGCTACAATAAGGAATCAAGAGAAAGCTCTCAACATTCTCTTGTCTGCTATTCCTGATGGTCACCTACTCAAGTTCCATGATGCTAAGGATGCAAAGCAACTATGGGCTGCTCTCAAGACCTGATGGTCACCTACTCAAGTTCCATGATGCTAAGGATGCAAAGCAACTATTGGCATCTTCAACAGATTTCTAAGAAGATGCACATAAATCTGTTGAAGCAACAGCTTGAAACTTTCATTGTTGGTGAAAGAGAAGGTATTGATGTCGCATATGATAGATTCCAAAATCTCCTTAGCATGCTAGAGTTATACAAAGGCGAGGTATCTGTGAAGATGCCAATCAAGTTCTTAAGAGTTTGCCATCTACATGGCATGTGATTGCTACTATGATCGAGGACAACTGGATTGGATGTTATGGACTTTGACGATCTCTACAACCATCCGAAGGTGTATGAGCATGAGATGAATGGCCGACAAGTTCAAAGTCTCACAAGATAGCTTTTGTGTCATCCGAAAAGAGAGGCGGTGCTTTCCACTAAAAGTATTGCTCACCCTACTCAAAGTCTTGTTGCACAAAGTCATCGGCTATCCATTCATTCTATCACAACTATGACCAACCCCACATCATCACCATCAAGCACCATCCATTCTGATGAAGTCGTATGCTCATTCTTTGCACAACAAGCTACCTTACCTGTTACTTATGAAGAAGATTTGTCACAGATTGAAGATGATGCTCTTGAAGAAATTGATATTAGGTGGCAAGTTGCTATGATCACCGCAAGAATCAAGAAGTTCATGAAGAAAACAGGAAGAGGCATTGACTTCAAGCCTAAGCAGGGTATCACTTTTGACAAATCCAAGATTGAATGCTTTAACCGTCGGAAGACCGGACACTTTGCAAGGGAGTGCGGGTTTGCTAAATATCGAGCAAGCAGGATGGTGAAAACCAAAGCTTGAACTAAAGGAAATTCCTATTCTTCAAACAAAAGCCTTGGTTGCTCAAGAGAATCTATCGAGGTTGACCGAGTCTTGAGTTTGATGATGAACCAAGAACCCACTTGTATGGTAGCAATGAAGGAGTTTGATTGGAGCACAACATTTGATGAGGAACACGGATTTGTTGCTATGGAATCTAGAGATGGTTATGGAAGCTTATTTGGAGCATGGAGAGTGAAGATGATCTGTCATGCTTGCTATGGTAGCCACTTCACCAAGTTCATCCCCTATCTCTGAGGTATGTTCTAAGTGTCATAACTTTTATCAAAAAGTGCTTAATGATTATGTGACTGAAAGAGATAAGTGTAGAACGGCTAGGGCTAAAGTAGCTGGTTACCAAATTACTTTAGAATCTATGGAAGCCAAAATAATAACACATGAAAATAATGAAATGGCTTGGGCAGAAAAGTATGAACAACATGATTATCAGTTAAAACTAAGTGAATGGAAGTTAAATTGTAAAATTTCTGAAATTGAGAAACTGACTAAGGAGAGAGATGAATTGTTAGCAAAGTTTGATGCTTGGAAAGAATCTGGTCTTTCTCATGTCACTTATGTTGAAAAGCAGAGAAGGGCTTACATTAGAACTGGCCTAGGTTTTGGTATGAACTTTAATAACACAAAAGAAAACCCACCTAGTGATAAGGATGACCTTGATTTTGAGGATATAACAACTAGTGATGATGAACTTATTAACTATGTAGACACATCTAGTAATGAGGAATCACTTAGTGAACCACCTCCTGAATATAAGAAAGACAAAGGTTATCATGCTGTCCCTCACCCCACTGGTAGTCATCAACCTATTTGACCTGATGTTTCTCGTTTTGGTGTAGACAACCTAGACTTTAGGAAAAAGCTTACTAGTCAATCTAGGTCTGAAACCCCAAAATAAACTGTTGAAAAATCTAAGGATAATGATGTTAAAAGTCAAGCAGTACCTTCAACTCAAAGTACTGCTACATGTTCAGCAGTACCTTTAGGAAAACCTTTTCAAAATACTGCTAAACCTTTTTGGGATAATTTTGGTCAAAACAGTTTTAATCATTCACCTAGAAGACATAATAGTTTTGGTCATAGACATAGAGGAAGCAATTTTGGGAGTTTGGGTCAAAAATTGTGTTTTGTTTGTTATAGTCCTGATCATCTGATTAAGCACTGTGACTTTCACTCAGAGTACCTAAGTAAATTCCCAAAGAACAGATCAACCAACCATAAGCCTAGAGAGAATAAACCAGTCTGGAATCACTCAAATAGGGTCAACCATAGCAATTTCTCACAAGACTACAGGTCCCCTCACCAGAGAAGACCTTTTTCAAAACCTCCAGTACCTTCAAACACTTTCCAAGGTACTGTTAAGCCAAAACCAGTACTTTCTCAAAGTACTGCTCAGTTTTCACCAAACACCTTTTGGAATAGGAACCCTAGGAGATCTAATTACTATCAATCTAGAAGGCGTTACAACTGAAAGAAAATAGATAGATCAAGGGACTCTACACCAGAAGTTAAAACCAAATGGGTTAAGAAGGAAAGTACTGATGGGGAACAAACATTACTTTCAGTAAGTGAAAATGAAACTGAGATTTTGTTTGATAATAATAAAGACAACTTGAATGAAAAAGAGATTTTTATTGAAAATCAAACACAAGTTTTGGAAAATTCAAAGATAATTGATCATGTGCTTAAAGGCGATGGCAACTACATACTTAAAGAATTTAAGTATGTAACTCCATAAAGTACACAAGTCGATGTGGCTTGGGTTCCTAAAATTAACTAACTCTTTATCTTTGTGCAGGGCAACCCAGAAGAGGAGCTTAAAGATCATCTAATTATGGATAGTGCTTGCTCTGGAAGCATGACAGGAGACAAGGAGATTCTGTCAGATTTTAAGTCATATTGTGGAGGAAGAGTTGCATTTGGGAATGATGCTAGTGGAGGTAGAATTAGTGGGAAAGGAACCATCAAAGCAGGAAGCATTGATTTTGAGAATGTTAGATATGTGAAGGAGCTCAAGTTCAACCTGTTGTCAGTATCTCAGATCTGTGACAAGAAGTATCCTGTGCTATTCACTGACAAAGAATGTCTTATTCTTTCCCCTGAATTCAAACCTGTTGATGATCACTTGGTAATACTTAGAGTACCAAGAACCAATGATGTGTACAGTCTTGATATGAGGACTCTTATCTCTTTTGAAAGAGCAACATGTTTAGTGGCAAAAGCAACACTAGAAAAAGCACATCAGTGGCATAGAAGATTGGGCCATGTAAATTTCAAGAATATCAACAAATTGGTCAAAGGAAATTTAGTTAGAGGTTTACCCACCAAAACTTACAAGAATGATCACTCTTGTTTGGCGTGCAAGAAGGGTAAACAACACAAAGCTTCATGCAAGAAGCTTGAAGAAAGATCTATTAGAGAACCTTTGGAGTTGCTGCACATGGATCTATTTGGTCCTGTTTCTGTTACTAGTCTAAACAAGAAAAAGTACTGCTTGGTTGTGACAGATGATTGCAGTAGATTTAGTTGGGTCTTTTTCTTGGGCTTTAAAGATGATACTTTTGATGCAATTCATGATCTAATCATAGCCCTTGAAAATTAGTTGAGACTCAAAGTAAGAGGAATTCGATGTGATAATGGGACTGAATTCAAGAACAAGCTTATGGATGAATTTTGTGCTAACAAAGGAATCAAGAGGGAGTTCAGTATTGCTAGAACTCCACAAATGAGAATGGTGTTGCCGAAAGAAAGAACAGAACTTTGATTGAAGCGGCGAACAATGCTTGCGATTCATTACTACCTATTCAATTCTGGGGTCAAGTCGTAAATCTTGCTTGCTATGTGCTTATGAGTATCACCACCAAACCACGATGAAGACACCTTATGAGTTGCTGATGGGAATCAAACCCAACATTCGTTTTCTAAAACCTTTTGGATGCCCTCTGACTATTCTCAACACAATTGATAATTTGGGCAAATTTGATGAAAAGTCAGAAGAAGGATACTTATTGGGGTACTGCACCAACAACAAAGGATTTAAAGTGTACAATAGAGTCACCAAGAAGGTTCAAGATTGTCTTCATGTTGAATTCTTAGAAGATCAAGAAAATCAGAAGGGTAAAGGTCCTGATTGGATGTTTGATCTTGAAGTTTTGACTCCTTCTATGAACTATGTACATGTTAGAGAAGAAAATCAACCTGTACACAACGGAGAAGATTTACAGTATGTTGTTCATGGAGTCCATATTAGACCTAATTCTGTTCCTGATGAAGAACCTATAATTGTTGAGAAGGAGAAAAGTACTGATGAGCCAAAAGCTACATTATCTGCTGAAGAACAAACTATTCAAGATGAGCTTAACAAGATGCTTTTTCAAGATGTCATAGCATAATCTTATGATGATGATCAAAGAAGAGTTTATGAAGAAGCAAAGAAAAAGAACAAGTCTTGATTTCACTCACGATGCTTTGGGTGATAGACTTTCGATCAAAGTCTGCATTGCACTGTTAATGACACTTTGGATGATTTGGATGATCCTACCATGCACGGCTTAGAAGACACCGATGATGAATTTGAAGATGAAGGTATTTTCCATGAAGGTGCTGATTTTACAAATTTGGATGATAATGTTGAAGTTCCACAGACCCCAATCTTAAGAATTCATAAGAATCATCCTACTGGTCAAATCATTGGACCTTCTACCTCTGGTGTACTTACAAGAAACAAAGCTAAGGGTCTTTCTACACCTCACAATGCTTTACTTAGCTTTGTTTATAAACAAAACAGGTTGAATCACAAGGATCATCAAACATGTCTGTTCACTTGCTTTATCTCTCAAGAAGAACCCAAGAATATAGCTCAGGCATTATCTAAAGAAAGTTGGGTTGAAGCTATGCAAGAAGAACTTCTTCAATTTAAACTTCAAAGTTTGGGTATTATGTGATCTACGATGGAAAGAAGGTCATTGGTACAAGATGGGTGTTCGAGTCAAGAGAGATGAAAGAGGGAATGTCATCAAGAACAAGGCAAGGTTAGTAGCTCAAGGCTACAGACAAGAAGAAGGAGTAGATTATGATGAAGTATTTGCTCCTAGCAATTCGAATCTTCCTTGCTTTTGCATCATATATGGGATTTCAGGTTTATCAGATGGATGTCAAGAGTGCCTTTCTCTATGGCACTATTACAGAGGAGGTTTATGTCAAACAGCCTCCTGGTTTTGAAGATCCTGCACATCCAAACAAAGTTTACAAGGTGGTTAAGGCTCTTTATTGGCTTCATCAAGCTCCTAGAGCTTGGTATGAGAGGCTTTCTACTTTCTTATTGCAACATGGTTATAGGAAGGGAGCAATAGACAAGACTTTGTTTATCAAGAGAGATAAGAAGGATATCATGCTGGTTCAAGTATATGTTGATGATATCATCTTTGGAGCTACTAAACAGTTCATGGTTAAGGAGTTTGAGCAGCTGATGCAGAATGAATTTCAAATGAGTTCTATGGGTGAGTTAACATTCTTTTTGGGACTTCAAGTTAAACAGTCAAAGGAAGGAATTTTCATAAGTCAAGATAAGTATGTCTCAGATATACTCAAGAAGTTTAACTTTGATGCTATGAAGCCAGTTACTACACCTATCAAATCTATCAATTCATTGGGCAAGGATGAAGATGGTCAACCTGTCGATGTCAAGTTGTATAGATCAATGATTGGCTGTCTTATGTACTTAAGTGCATCTAGGCCTGATATCATGTTTGTTGTTTGTTTATGTGCAAGATATCAAGTCTTACCTAAGGTCTCTCATATGAATGCAGTTAAGAGAATTTTCAGTTATTTGAAGCAACAACCTAAGTTAGGGTTGTGGTATCCTAAGGATTACCCTTTTCACTTGGAAGCTTTTTCAGATAGTGATTATGCAAGAGACAACTATGACAGAAGATCAACTACTGAAGGATGCCAATATCTTGGAAGAAGATTAGTTTCATGGCGGTGTAAGAAGAAAACAATTGCGACAACATCCTCTCAAGCGAATATGTGGGCTGCTGTAAGTATTGTGGACAAGTTTTGTGGATGCGAGAATCAACTCTTGGATTATGGGTTCAACTTCAAGAATACTCCTATCAACATTGATAATGAGAGTACAATCTGTATTGTGAAGAATCTAGTTTATCACTCCAAGACCAAGCACATTCAGATTAGGCATCACTTCATCAGAGATTGTTATGAGCATAGGCTCATTAATGTTGTCAAGGTACATACAAATGATAATGTAGCTGACTTACTTACCAAAGGATTTGATGTTTCAAGATTCAATCACTTGGTGGTAAGCATTGGAATGATTAATTATTGAGTTACATTTAAGGGGAGGACTGAATGGTTAGTTAGACAGTCTTGTGCTTTGCTTAAGGGGAGGCAATACAATGCCCACATGGAGTGTTTGTTATTATAGAAGAAGATGGAAAAATCTTCTTTGTTTTGTCCTATGAAAGTCTTGCTCTGAAAGTCTTGCACACGTGGAAAGCATTGCTTGTCTTATCAACGTCTTGTTCCAACGGTCAAAAAGAAGGGTAAATTCAAATAACGGTAACTTTGTTATTATGGGCTGTGATTTTTTAAAACCCTACCTATAAATAACTACTTCCCGATTTTCCCTCTCATCTTAATTCGTATCAATCTTTTCCATATTTCTCTCTCTCTCACATGCTTACGTATTCAAGAATTAATATCTTTTACAATCATCCATGACAAACCTACACGCAGTTTCTAAACACAACATGGTGGCAAATTTAGATAAAACGGAGGCTAATGTCATCTTCCATGACATAATTGATTTCTTAACTGGTTCCCAATCAGTTATACGATTTTGGTGGAACCTGATATAATTGAGCCACAGGTGCAGCTAGGTTTGGGCAACGCAAGGACGCATATGGAGAATGATGAATCTTATATTCAAGCTAAAGTTCTTTGGAAGGCTTATCAAGATTCTTGAGCATCAATTCATGAAGAAAAGGAGAATGAACCTCAAAGCTTGAAGCACATGTAAATCTTCAAATCTTGAGCACAAGGAGGCGGTGTTCAAAATCGATGATCAAGGTGTTCACGATTAAAGTCTTGGTTTTCAAGGAACTTCTCGACAAGAATTAATTACACCAAGGGTGTTAGATTTTGAAGAAGAAGCTGGTCCTTCAACAATTCCACAAGAAGAAGAAGTCGATACACCCAAACCAATACACACCGCAAGTGATGATGAAACTATTCTTTGAAATATTGCATGATTTATCAAAACCAAGGATGTTAGCATTCCAAGAGTTCTTGAAGAACAAAATCAAGTTTCTCAATCTCAACCTATGATAGATCCTAAAGATAAAGGGAAAGGTAAAATGATTGAAACAAAGAAGAAAAGAAACTCACTTTAGCACAACTAAGAATTTCTTGAAGTTGCTAGGAATGAGGAAGCGACTAGAAAGGTACAAGTTGAATTGAATGCTAAAGTTGCTATTGAAGAACCTAAGGATAAAGAAGTAGCTAAGAAATTGCAAGAATAATTGAATCTTTGAAGTCATTGTACCATTAAAGACACCTATTCTGTTTACGCTCTACCAAGAATACCAAATCGTGCTAAAGAAAGAAATGCAATGATGGCTTATTTAAAAAGTCAAGGATATATTGGATTGCATAAGTTGAATTATGTTGAGATGAAACAACTGTATGAAGCTGTTAGAGAAGCTTATCAAAAGCTTGTTGATAGTATCAAATATTTTAAAGATGATGATGCTCAGAAAGAAGATAATAGAAAAGGAAGCTTAAAAAGAAAAAGAACAACTGAAGTTGAAGATGATCAGCCATCAAAGAAGGTTGAGTTAAGGTCCGATACAGATGATGAATTAAGGAATTACTTAAGAGTTGTAGAATTTGAGTATTCTAAAGATGATGCAAAAAAGAAAACAGAAAAGAAGAAGAAAAAATCACCAATAACTACTTTTGAAGTTGTAGAATCTAAGGATGGAAATTATCTGATGTTTCATAGAGAAGATGAAAGCTTCAGAGTGTTTAATATGCTATGGGATCTATTGCACATAATAGATAGAGAGGATTTATTTCATTTATATCATTTGGTGCAAGAATATTTTGAACACATTCCATCAGAAGGTGTCGGTTTAATCTTGCTTGGAGATCTCACAACTGTTTGGGAAACTGAAGAATCAAGCACTAATGAGATTTGGAAAAATCAAGAAGATTGGGAGATTATCAGCTGGAGATTCTTTGAAGAATCTGGAGTACATGTTTTAGAATTGGAAGATGGAACTATGATTCATATGTTAGCAGATAGAAGATATCCGCTTACATCAGATCTTATGAGGAGAATGCTAGAACATGGTATGGAGGTTGAAGAAGATAATGAAACTGCACTTATGGTCATCAAATTGTTTATCAGATGGACAACAATGGCTAAGGATGAAGCATAAAATACTGGTATGATGTTTATAATATATAAATTTTTGAAAAACAAGTACTTTATCTAAAGTACTGCTGGAACAAACAATACTTTAACCAAAGTACTGCTTGCAGCATAAACCAGTAAATGTTTTTGAAAGAGAAACCTTTGTTAAGTAAAGAATATTTTGAAACAAAAGTTAACAGCAACAATGGTTTTTGAGATAGTTATAATAGTAGGTTATCAGTTCACCATGTTTACAAAAGAACTGGCTAATCCATGAGCAAACGTCTCTGGTAAAGATATCTCAAATCCGTTATATAGTTGACAACTTGCTAATAAGTTGTATGGTAATCAACTCACCATATTGGCTAGCCACAAGTAAAATGGTTTGTGGTAAAGGCGTGGAAAAACCATTTATATGGTAATTAGTTCACCATTTTGCAAGAACTAACTAGTCCAAAGGTACAACTTTTGGCAAAAGATGGAGATTGTTGAATGTTTACACTGTTGAAAAGAAATTACTAATAAAGGTTGTTGAATGTTCTTTGAAGAATGTTGCTAAAAGAATAAAGATTACTTTGATGATGACAATCCAAGCATAGTAAATACAAAGACAAATCAAGATAAAGACAATTGATAAAGACACAATCTTTCCAAGAAGCTAATGGTTAAAGATAAAGATACAAAGGAAACTTGAAATCAAGCAAGTAGAATGCAAGTTAGGGAGGATTGTTGGGATATGAAAGTCAACGTCTTGAAGATTCAAAGTCTTGCTAAGTTAAAGTCAAAATCTTGTTGTCGAAGTCAAAGTACTACAAAGCTAAAGAACTGCTATATTCGTTTATGGAAAGCTTTGTTATTCTAGAATATTCTTTGTTTAGATTACTTGTCGTACACGGTTACAAATTGTAAACCGACTAGGGTTATCCTTAAGCCTATATAAGGATCCCTAGGTTGGCATTAGAGAATATATGTTTTTAGAATCCTAAAGTACGAACGAGTTTTTAGAGTTTTAGAAAGTACGATATTAGAGTTTTAGAGTTGTTAAAGAATCGCATAACAAGCGATTTAGAGTTATTAATAATATCGTTGAAAGTTAAAGTTAATTCTTTTAGCTTTGTTAAGTAAATTCCGCATACTTAATAAAGTTTGCTCGGTGTTTCATTGTTAATAACTTAGGATTTATCCAAGGTTATTAAACCCTTAACAAGCTATATAGTTAGTTTGGTTAGAGTACATCGATCCAACGATTATTCTTCTTTACCTTTTGTTACTCTAAGCTTAATAATGTTTATCCCATATTTATACAAGTACACGCATTTAAATGAGACAAACACACATGAACATACACATAGGATGATCATTATTACATACGTATCGATATATTGTCAAGTAAACATATGTAAATGGCAAAACGCATATAAATGTTAAGATAAATATATTATAAATTCACCAACAAAATGAATATGAATTTATAAATTTGATTTATTTAATTATTTATTTATATTATATTATTCATATAATAAAATCGGTTCGGTTTGGTTTTACGGTTCGGTTTTGGATGAAAATCAAACCAAACCGAAGTTTTCGTTTTTGAAGAAAGTAAAACCGAATCATCGGTTTTAGTTTCGATCGGTTATTTGGTTTTTCGCTCACCACCGCCATACATGAACTTGATCAAATGTGAGACATCATGAATCAAGAAGAGCAAAACACATAAAGAAAAAGCTAGCAACCGATAAAATTAGCAATAAGCATACTTGGATCAACTCATTTAGCATTACATCTTCAACTCATTCTCGCATCATATCTTTTCACTTGCTCATATTATATTCATAGCAAACCTTAGTGATTAGCATAAAGTGACTAATTTAAGGTTACACATGTGAAAGTCAAACTAAAACTCCGAACACACGGTATAATTGTTGTGGCGATATTAAATTGCAATTTGTTTATAATTTGATAAGTGACTAGAAAACATCGAGATTCAAGAATGCGCTTATAAAGGTAACATTATCGTACACCCCATGTTATTCATGTGATGCTAAAAAGTTGTGTTAGACTCATTTATTCATAATGTATAAGGAAAAATGTGGTGATTACGTATGCGGATCTAGAGCGACAAGTGATTGCGTAATAATATCTTTGTTAGTTCCAAGTGTAGGAAACAATTTACACTTTTATTAATATAAATCACATTACAATAAATAAGATTAACATAAAATAAATAACACAAATTAAAACAGACCGAAAGGAGTAGAAGGCGTGAAGAAGGTCGAGGCACGAGGCTCGTGTTTAACACGATTCCCATAAAAGATTTGTCGCTTGTTTCCCGTGGTACAACGGCCAAAGGCGATGTCTGACCGGATGTGACAAACTTGCCTTAGATTTCACGGAAGCGTTGGCGTGTCTTGATTGAATGTGGAAGCAAGAAAACGCATGGAGCTTTTCTCAACATCTATTATGCGTATAAAATTGAATGAGACATGAGTTTAACTTATAGTGAAAACTTGTCTTGGTCACTAAGATGTAATAATCATAAATTAAACGATTGCAAATCTTATATTAAATAAACACGATTTGAAAATCATTAATTAACAAAACCGGATCAGATAAACATGTAGAGAAAGTTTAAATCAATTACTAAAATAAATTGATACAAATTTATTGAAAGGAAATAAGAATCTTCATAAAAGATTCACACAAGCTCAAATTTTGGAGCTACAATTTGCATTCATGTCTGCAGTCACATGAGTTCACAAGCTTAGAATCCCCATCCCCTTGCGCGCGTGCGGACGTAGGCATTTGAGTAAAACTAACCAAAGGCAATTTGATGATCGATACCAAGATTTCTATATAAACACCTCTTCATTTCCTTTTCCAAGCAATGTGGGATACTCTCCCAATTCCTAGTTTGTGTGTTTCAAGTGCCTCGGTTTGAGACATGATATCTCATTCATATTAACTCCGGTTTGGACACATTTTAGCTCGTTCTAAACTCTTTTCAAGGAGAACACAAACCTAATAACCAATACAAATATATATAACATATACATATATTAAATAGTTTTCAAAGTTTGCAAATAATCATTTTGCAAAACATTTTCCAACAATCCCCACATAAATAGAGATCGGTAAAAACACACGAAAGTTTCAATAAATTTATGTGATTAAGCCATGCATAAGATAAGTAGGTGTGACCCTTTGAACCTTCCCTTGTGAAATGAAAGTCTCCTAGTTGTGAATAGACACGATGTCCTTGAACTCTACATTTTTTACGTGACGACATTACACATCACACAAGACTCTTCCCGACCTTGTCAAGTCCTCATAGTCATTTTCGTTATGGTCAAGAACACTAGTCCGGTTCGCAAGAGCTCTTAGGAATTGTGCCCCACACCGCTCAAGCGACCCCACTTCTCTCTCACGTGGGTGATTTCATCATGAATCATTAAAACATATGCTTTATGATTTCTTCTTGAATCATTAAAGCCATATATTAAACCTCACAACAAGTCACATTTGTTATGGGAATGGACTAGGGAGTTACTACCGAATTATGCGGACGACGAATATGTCTATACTTTCCATTATACATTATACTATGAGCTCTACCAATTGTCGATAGACTATCACAATGTACACTAATGGTCGTTACCGTTTTAGGCCACCTTGGTATATCCTCTATGAATTGACGTAGCCATTCGCCTCTTCTCCGCATTTATATAACGCGATAAATTATGATTCCATCATGGACCGAGCTATAAGCTGTTTTCCTAGAAGACTTCCAAGATATAGTTGCCCTCATAGTGTAAATACATATCCACTAGTCGATCGAGAACCTTTATGTCGGATATCCATTTGCATCATCAGATCCTTCGATAATGATATGTGCAAAAACACATATCATTTCTTTTCAAATATAAACCCAAAATAACCAAGAAAGAGCCGTTTATTGATAATATTTGTTGTTTTCTTGAGTTTGTGCTTGTGCAGGTACGGATATGTCAAAACGCACAAAAGATAGCCAAATCTGACAAAAACCCGAGCACGAGAGATAAAGAGTGCTAAAGCTGAGCCTGAAGATCAGAATTGTGCATTTGTGAAGATTTCTATGCTAAGAGGATGATTTGTGAAAGATATGATCAAGTTTGAAGAATTGTCAGAATCAGTCCCTCAACTTTGAGCATTTGGCAGAATCTACCCTCAAGTTTCAGAATTGGCAAAATCAGCCCTTGGTTTATTGGAGAATGACAAGATTGGCCCTTGGAAGACATTTTCAGAATTACATGTTTAGTCCTCGAAAATCGACGGCGCTTTAGTCCCTAAGTTACACCTTGGATACATATCAAGTCTAGTCCAAATCCAATAATAATTCACCATGGTCCAAGCCCAAATAAACAAACCAACCCGGTCCAATCCAATCCCCAAAACCCACGGTTCAAATACTTAACCCGTTCCACCCATATACCCAGGTCAACTCCACTTAAACCCGGTCAACACAAATCAAAATATACTAAAAAACTCACGCCAAATAATCCCCCAAACCCAATCCTAGGTATGAACCCTAATATACCCCTACTCCCAATTCAACAAATTAGCCAAAATCAAGGGCATAATCGTCCTTTCCCGACACATTATGACACCACGACACATGTGATCGCCGGTCACTAACGTGTGTCATTCACCTAAATAATGCTCTCGATTGGAGGAAAGTATGTGGCATGTGCAATCCAAGTGGTCGAGATCAAATGGGATACGTGGAAGATGATCCAAGGGTTCTAAATGCACTCAAAGAAGCACGATGATGACATTCCGGATCCTTCCAAGGCATAAGCTAGGCTATAAATACCCTTTCATTTCTCATTTGTAATCCGTGTAGAATTTGAATAGAATTAAGTAGCTTATAAATGTTTTATGTTTAAATTTCATTTCAGATTTCTAAATTTCGCCCATTGTAATCTCAAGTTTTATTAATTCAAGTAATTTCACTTTTGTCTTCAATTAATTTCAATTCTTGTTTAATCGTTTTGTTAGCTTATTAGTGTTCCATTTACTCAATCTAGCTTATCTCAAATCATTTCCGACTTATTCTCTATCAAACAAAATCACAAAAATAAGAAAATATTTTAAAAATAAAAATATTTCAAATCTGTTATTAAGCTGCAATCAGCTTGTGTTTATGTTTCCATAAGATCTCTTAAGCTATCCTATAGCTTAATCAGTGCTAGTTTAGACTACTACTCAGTTCTACATAAAATCCAGTTCAATTCAGTTAAAAAACCTTTGCATTTGATAAGTGGAAAGCATAGGAAGTGGCTGTAAGGGATTAGCCAGAAGGACTTATACTCTAGCTTATTAATAAGCTAGAGAGCTTGTAGCTGCTTTAAATAGGTGATCTCTGTTCAGCTGAGATCTAAGTTGAGTTTCTCTTATTTTTTAGCTTAAAATTGCAAATCGGTGTTTTATTAGTGTAGATCTGATAATAATATCTTATTATTGTTTGTTTTGCTTATTTGGATCTATTTGTAGCTTATTATGTTAGATTAGATCATATTTTACTCAATTCTTAAACCTGTAATTGTTTCTGTGTTAATCTGAGTAATTGCTAGCTTATGGTTCCTGTGAGTTTTTGTTATCAAACTCTCATCAATTAGCTCTAATTTGATCTTGTGAATCTGTTTGAGAAGTGTTTAAGCTTGTTTCACTGTTTTGGTTTAGTAAGTTTTCAAAACAGTTAGTATAATAGTGTTTGGATCAGTTGGTTATATTGAGCTTGAGGCTTGGTTTGTGATTTAGATCAGTCAACCTAGTCTCATTTAGGACATTTAGACTTAATTCAGTCATTCACTAGCATCTTAGAATAGCATAAGTCAAAATTGCATCTCATCTGCTTTAATTCCATAATCTGTTTGAATCAGTAGCTTAGTTTTTGCATATAGGTGAAGTAGTAGTTAAACTAGCATAAGTGAGATTCAATTAATCATAATTCATCATTTCAAATCCATTTTAGTAGCTTAGAAACTCATTTTAGTCAAACTTTGCAAATTCTGGAAAATAGTCAAAAGTTTCAAAACCAGTTTTCATCAAACTTTGTGGATTTTTCCTTGATTCATTTCTGAGTAAAATTTGTTGAAATTTTGGGATAACAAAATTCAGTTGGTCGTTTAGTAATCTCATTTTGTGGAATTTTATCTAGCTTCAGAAGCTCTAAATCGCCTTGTTCTTAGAGTCGACTGCCTGCTCACACCCAAAGATAACTGAGTGTGAATCAGGCTCACTTGTAGGTCTTGCATTGGATTCAATTTAAATCATTAGGCCCTTAAATTTGGTCCAGGTGATCTTTGGTTGGTTGACTAGAGAGTCCTACTTCTGTTTTTCACTATAGCTTATTAGATAAGCTTGTGCTTAAGCTTAAATATAAGGGGTTAGGGCTGTTTGGTTTAAGTAGTAATTAGTATAGATTCTTAGTAGTTTGCTTATTAGAGGTTAAGATTAGTTGCAATTAGGTGTTTTAAGGTAGTTGTAGCTTAATATAGCTTCTTTGCTCAATTGGTGCTTTCTAGAGCTTGTTAGCTTATTTTATAGTGCTTATTCATAAACAGTTTACACTACAGTTTCATTTTCTCACACATAATCATAGTTTTTTATATTTTTTTATAGATTTATAATATAATTTTAGACTTTTCCTGAAATTTTCAGATTTTTCCAGCACTATTTACTATTTTTCCTATTTTAAAACAGTTTTTAGGACTTTTTTTAAAATAGTTTTTATTGCTAATAAATCAGAAAAACTTCAAAAAATAATTTTTCAATTTTAATAGATTAAGATAAATATAAAAAGCAAAAAAATAATTTTTCCAGATTTTTTCTAGCTTAATTTGTAATTTTAGCCATTTAATTAGTTTTAAATAGTTTTAAATTCGTAGAAAATAGAAAAATAATCAGAAAAATACAAAATTAGTTTTGATTATTCACTTTAGTTATTTTAGATTTTTGAAAAATAGTTTCATAATTTTCCCCTTAATTTTCATAATTTTTAGTATTCTAATTTAGTTTTAAAAGTTAAAAATTAGATTTTAATTCAAATAAATAAAAGAAAAATCATAAAAAAATTGTTTTAAATCTTAATTAATTTTCAAATTGCATTTTTAGAGTAAAAGTAATTTTAGGTCATTTTTAGGAGTTAGATTAGACGTATTTGCATTTAATTCGCGTTTCATTTATTACGTTTTAGTATAATTTGCGTACTTAGGATTCCCCGTAGTGTAATTTCCCTTAATTGCTTTCCCATTTCCCGTAGTTTAAATAAAATAAAAATCATCAATCCAAAACATCGAGCATTTTAATAACAAACCAATAACGACGTTGCCCATTCACACCTCGTTGGGAAACGACTCGGATTTCCTAATCCGTATCACTATCACTCACGAGATTTGATTCATTATCCTTTTTCCTAAAGGGATTTTAAGTCATTCCTTGTGGATTATTTTTGATATCGATATTGTGGTTTTATCCATACACACGCCCCTAAGCCTACATCGAGAATCAAATTTTGGCGCCGCTGCCGGGGAGGTTGTGTCGCGACAATATCGTTAACGGTTTGACGATTAGTGACTCGAGATCCTTCCTTCGTGAAGTTACTATTTTTTCTAAAATAAAAAAAAGTAAAAATATTTTCCTTTTTCTTTGTATATATATATCATTAAAAATACAAAAGATTTTCTCTTGTGTTTTGAGCTTAAATAGAATACACCAATTATATAACATTCTCAATCGAGGTGTTATCATTAATAAGTTCCGAACTAAAGATAAAAACTTGTCTTTGTGTCGCTTGTGAGTTGATTTATTTCTATCGGATAAACAAACCGTGTGGTGGGTATAAGGACGGCCCGACATTAAATTGCGGTGAAAAGAAGCGGGTTTTAATAAGCTTCACACGACCTAATAAGCTTCTCCGCTCGCTTGTGCGTTTATCTTTTAAAGTGATTTATTCACTGGGATTATTGGTTTAAGTTCACTTTGTTGTTTCGAATACCGTATCATTTTAATTGCCTTGTTTTTAAGTGCATGCTTTCGCTCTCTATCAAGACGACTTGAATCGAATCGAACGTGCCGAGTTACGTAATATGGCGGCGCCAACGTACCACCAAACCTCGGTCTTAATCCTCCTCCCTTAATCAAAATGTAGCTCCCGATCTCCGAATGATGGAGGAGCTATGTCAACCTACAATGTACGGGAGGGAGGACCCATTGCACCGACTAATATTCAAGCTACGGATTTTAGCTTGAAACATCATATGATAGAACAAGTAAAAATAGTTGTCAATTTCACGGTTTACCGATGACGATGCAAACAAGCATCTTGATAAATTTTTAACCGTCACTCGTAGTATGAAACAAAATGGGGTCTCCGATGGCGCCTTCGCCTATATCTTTTCCCGTACTCTTTGACTCATCATGCCACTTCTTGGTTTGATCGACTCAAGAATTCGATTCATACCTTCGAGGAAATGGTTTGAAGTTTACGGCAAAGTACTTTCCACCATCGATGGTGACGAAGTTGAGAAACGATATCGATACTTTCGATAATATCCCGACGAATCTTTGTTTGAAGCTTGGGAACGATATAAGCTTGCAATTGATCGATGTCCGAATCATAACATGTTGCTTGTTACTCAAATTGATCGTTTTATAATGGTTTGGCGTTGAGACATCGTGATACAATCAATGCTGCTGCGGGTGGAACTTTCATGAAAAGACGTCCCAAAGAATGTTACGATCTTATTGAGAACATGACCGCTCATCACAATTATTGGAATTCTACCGCCGAAAGGGGTGAATCATTTAGATCAAATTCGTCTTCTTCTCACGATATGGCTCTTCATAATAAAGTTGATGATTTGAACAAGGCTATGTTGAAAATGTACCAAATGCATCTGTCTAGTCAAAGTGAACAAGTGAAAGCGGTACACCCGACTTGTGAGACTTGTGGAGGTCCGCATTCTTATTCCGAGTGCACAGCCGCCGGTGGCTACGCACATGAGAATGTTTATACTGCTACAGGGAACTACAATCAACCGCAAGGAGATCGAAATCTTCTTAGCTACCGTTCAAACAATTATCTCGGACCTCCTGGTTTCAACCAACCTCAACACCAAAACCACAATCAAAACCGTTTCAATGGTAACAACAATCAAAACCGAGGAACGAATCATGGAAATCAACACTACCAAGCTCCTCCATCTCAAGTTTATCAACAACCTTCTCATATTCAACCACCTTATCAACCACCTCACCAAGTTGCTCCGAACAACGAGTTTCTAACTTACATGAAGAACTCCAACAACACCATTAAAGTTTACAAACTCAAATCACCAAAGATCGAGAATGAATTTGCTACGAGTAACAAGCGGATGAGTGAAATGAAGAATATGATGGCTAGTTTCTTTCAAGCCAATCAACCTTCTACTTCTTATTCTCAACCCTCGGGTTCTGGTACTCTTCCAAGTAATACGATTCCGAACCCGAGAGGTGACATGAAAGCGATCACTACCCGAAGTGGTGTAGCTTACGACGGACCTACGGTTCCTACCACTAATTCTTCTTCTCCGTCTCGTGTGGTAGACCGTGAGACCGGGGTGACAAAGGACCCGGTACTTCCTACTAATAAGGGTAGTACTGTGAATGTCCAACCCACGGTTGTCCAAGATTATGAGCCCGAAGATGCTCCCGTTAATGTGAAGAAAGCTAATCCGAAACCGTCTATCCCATATCCGTCTCCTCTTAAAGATCAAACTCTTCGTGAAAAGTCGAATCATCAAATGGAAACGTTTTCCAAATCTTCAAAGACTTGAATGTGGAGATCGGTTTATGGATGCCCTTCTCTTGATGCCCAAACTTGCTTCTACGATTAAGGGATTACTTACGAATAAGGAGAAACTATATGAGCTTGCTACGACATCTCGAATGAGAATTGTTCGGGTTATCCTCAAGAAACCGCCGAAAAAGTTAGGTGACCCGACAAGTTCCTCATTCCGTGTGATTTTCAAGGAATTGTTCAATGCTCCGCCTTGGCGATCTAGGTGCGAGTATAAATTTGATGCGAAATCAATCTACTATAAGCTTTCGTTACCCCACTTACCCCAGCGTGTATGACCTCGAGCTAGCCGATCGTTCTACGACCCGTCCAAAGGGTATGGCCGAGGATATCTTTGTCAAAGTGGGGGAGTTCTATTTTCCAGCGGATTTTGTTGTGGTAGATTTCGATGCCGACCCTCGAGTACCCATTATTCTTGGGAGATGTTTCTTAAGGACCGGTCGTGCCTTAATTGATGTGTTTGAAGGAGAGATTACGTTGCGAGTTAATCAAGAAGCCGTCACATTCAACATTAATCAAACGACGAGGTACTCCTCAAATTTCGACGATGCTTCCATCATTCGAATCGACGTTATTGATGTTTCTTGTGAGGAGTACGCTCAAGAAGTTCTCGGTTTTGCTAACAATTCTACTTCTTCTGATTCACCTTCTGAACAACCTTCTGAACCAATCATTGCCGACTCTTCCCCCTCTCTCACTCCGTTCGAGGGAGGTGACTTCCTTTTGGAAGAGATCGATGAGTTTCTTGCTTATGATGAATCAATTCCACCGGAATTGATGATGGTGTTTATGATTCGGAGGGAGATATCCTTTATCTTAAGCAATTGTTGAATGAAGATCCATTGCCGTCACTCCCTCCGAAAGAGATCACGATTGAAGAAATCAAATCCGTACAAACGTCTAATGAAAATCCTCCGGAGCCCGAGCTCAAGGATTTACCTCCTCATCTTGAATACGCTTTTCTTGAAGAACCGAACAAATTTCCCGTTATCATTGCTAAAAACTTAAAAGATGAGGAAAAAACCGCACTTTTGGATATTCTTCGAAAACATAAGAGTGCCATCGCTTGGCAAATTTCCGATATCAAGGGCATAAACCCTCGTTTTTGTACTCACAAGATCTTAATGGAAGACGATTGTAAACCCGTTATTCAACAACAACGTAGGGTTAATCCGAAAACTCATGAGGTTATCAAAAGGAAGTTCTTAAACTCCTTGACGCCGGAATCATTTATCCAATCTCCGATAGCTCATGGGTTAGCCCTGTTCATTGTGTTCCGAAGAAAGGTGGAATGACCGTAGTCATGAACGAAGATAATGAATTGATTTCCACACGCCTCGTCACCGGATGGAGGGTGTGTATTGATTACTGAAAGTTGAATGATGCTACACGAAAGGACCATTTCCCGCTTCCTTTTATGGACCAGATGCTCGAACGTTTAGCGGGGAATGAGTTCTATTGCTTTCTCGATGGTTTTTCTGGTTATTTTCAAATTCCGATTGATCCGCATGATCAAGAGAAAACGACTTTCACGTGCCCTTATGGAATGTTTGCTTACCGACGCATACCATTTGGCTTATGCAATGCTCCCGGTACATTCCAAAGGTGCATGATGGCTATTTTTCACGACATGATCAAGAAGTCTATGGAAGTTTTTATGGACGATTTCTCGGTTTATGGAGATTCTTTTCCGTCTTGCCTCTCTCATCTAGACCACATGCTTAAACGGTGTGAAGACACCAATTTGGTCTTGAATTGGGAGAAGTGCCATTTCATGGTTCGAGAGGGCATTGTCCTCGGCCATAAGATATCGAAATCTGGGATTGAGGTAGACCGAGCTAAAGTCAACGTTATAGCTAAACTCCCTCATCCCACTACCGTCAAAGGTATTCGGAGTTTTTTGGGTCATGCCGGTTTCTATCGCGTTTCATCCAAGATTTCTCTAAGATAGCCCGCCTCGACCCATCTCCTCGAAAAGGATGCTCCGCTTATCTTCACCAATGAATGCGTTGAAGCATTTAATTTTCTCAAAAGAAATTAATGAGGCTCGATCTTAGTTGCCCCGATCGGATTTGCCCTTTGAGCTTATGTGTGATGCAAGTGATTACGCAATTGGGGCGCCTTGGGGCAACGTAATCAAACATTTTCAACCCATACACTATGCGAGTAAGACATTGTCCGAGGCGCAACAAAATTACACGACTACTGAAAAGGAATTATTGGCCGTTGTTTACGCTTTCGAGAAATTTCGACCCTACCTTGTCTTATCGAAGACCATAGTGTATACCGACCATTCTGCCCTCAAGTATCTTTTGGCAAAGAAAGATGCTAAGCGACGATTACTTCGGTGGGTTCTCCTCCTTCAAGAATTCAATGTTACTATTCTTGACAAAAAAGGAGCGGAGAACCTTGCTGCCGATCACCTTTCTAGACTTGAGAATCCCCATCAAAGTGTGCTCGAGAAAAAGGAGATCACGGAAACATTTCCTCTTGAGACACTTGGGATGATTGCTAAGAAAGACCCGAACATCCCATGGTTTGCCGACTTTGCAAATTACCATGCGGGCAATTTCATCGTGAAAGGGATGTCGTCCCAACAAAAGAAAAAGTTTTTCAAAGATGTTAAGCATTATTTCTGGGACGACCCTTACTTGTTTAAGATTTGTGCGGATCAAGTAATCCGGCGGTGTGTTCATGGCCAAGAGGCTCTTGATATTCTCAATGCTTGCCATAACGGACCCATTGGTGGCCATCATGGTGCAAGCTACACCGCTAAGAAGGTTTTTGATTCCGGGTTTTATTAGCCTACCATATATCAATCTGCTCATGATTTAGTTAAATCTTGTGATTCTTGCCAACGTCAAGGGAAAATTTCGCAAAAGGATGAAATGCCACAAAATGCTATTCAAGTTTGCGAGATTTTGACGTGTGGGCATCAATTTTTGGGGCCATTTCCATCATCTAAGGGTAATAAGTATATCCTCGTGGCCGTCGACTACTTGTCTAAATGGGTTGAAGCGAAGGCGCCCCACCAATGACGCCCGAGTGGTTGTTAAGTTTTAAAGAATTTGTTTTCCGATTCGAGCACCTCGTGCTATCATCGATGATCGCGTACCCATTTCGTAATGAACAATTTGCTAAAGTTATGGCTAAATATGGAGTTAACCATCGTCTTTCTACTGCGTATCACCCGCAAAGCAGTGGACAAGTTGAGGTTTCCAATCGTGGTTTGAAAAGGATTTTAGAAAGGACGAGAGGAGAAAATCGAGCTTCATGGGTCGATAAGTTAGATGATGCATTATGGGCTTTTCGACCGCATACAAGACACCCATCGGGTGCACCCTTTAAGTTGGTGTATGGAAAAGCTTGTCACTTGCCCATCGAGCTCGAGCATAAGGCATTCGGGCCTTGAAACATGCAAACTTTGATCTTAAGACCGCAGGTGATCACCGGAAAGTTCAATTGAATGAATTAAATGAGCTTAGGATCGGCTTACGAGAATTCTTTGATTTTCAAAGAGAAGACTAAGAGGATTCATGATGCTAAAATCAAAACCGCATTTTCAACGTTGGTGATCAAGTTCTCCTCTTTAACTCTCGCTTGAAGATATTCTCGGGCAAACTCAAACCCGTTGGTCCCACCATTCACCGTTGCTCGGGTTTTCCGTATGGAGCAGTGAGTTTTCTCACCGATGGCCCAAATTTCAAGGTGAATGGTCATCGTGTAAAACATTATTTTGGAGGGACATCGCGTCTATGGTTGTCCGGATCTCCAAACTTTCCCTAAGGACAACTGAATTCGTGGATCGAGTCAAGCTAGCGACTCGGTGACCAAAAACGATGGCGCTTAGGGAGGCACCCCATGCTTATCTCTATCTTCTTTCCATTTTCTAATAAGTGACGTGAAGGGTTAGCCTCTTCGATTTCTCGTGTTTGGTTGTTTGTGATGTTGTGTGTAGATTTTCCCGATATGAAGACTCTCGTGCTCAAGTTTGTCTTTTCTCCACTCGAGTTTCATGATCGTTGCTGAAGGAAATCCGATACCCGAAATCTTATCGACTAACGTTTATCTTTTAGCATACTTAATAAACGGCTTTTAGATTTTCGTTGATACCCTTGCCTTTAAACATTGAGGACAATGTTTCGTTTTAGTCTGGGGTGGGTAATCTTCGATTTGATTTGACCGCACTTGCTTATTTTTTGCCGTGTACTCTCGCAACCCCGTTTTTCCTTAGAAAATGAAAAATTGTGCTAAAAATGAGAAAATTTAAAATTTTTTTTGTAAGCTTTTGCTAGTTTTATGATCGAAAAGTTCTTGCTAGTCTCTTAGAAGTTTCTTTAAATATGCGTTTTTCTTGACCTAGCCTTTGCCAATTGCTTAGACAAGAGGCTATAAAATGCGATTCTAGCTCACAAGGCCAAGATTTTGCAAGTCTCCCTAAGTGATTTTATATATGCGAAGCTTAAACAAGAATTTGCGAGTTTCTAATAAGTGACTTTGAAAATGCGAGACTTGAGATTATCAGACGAAGCATTTGCTAAGTTAATATATGTTTTGACACCTTGTTGGCTTTCTGCTGGTGAGAGTAGGAATGGAATTCTGACTTGACCGGGCGTGTTGAGCCCTAGCTTGTTCCCTTAACCATAGGTAATCTAAAAATTATCGGCTAAGCATCCGCGGATCTCATTATTTGGGATTTTAAATTTGCGGAGATCGAGAAATGATAGAGTTACTTATGAGTTTAGATGCTAACCGTGGAGTAGTTGGTTCTCTTTAGAGCCCATCAAGGTACTTATGGCTTTTGTTCCCACAAAATTGTTTCACCCATATCTTTAATAAATAATTAGAGATGTTGAGTTTTTGGCGATAGTTAGTTCTTTATCTTCTTAAAAGAATCTTTCTTTTAAAAATTGGGTACACATCAAGGATCCGTAATAAATAAGTAATAAGTAATAAGTAAAGTTATGAGTCATGCGGTTCGAGATCGGACCCTTGGATCTTTAGCCGGATTGGGTGAGGTCTTGGTCTAACCCATCGATCCTCATTTCATGAAGCCTATAGTCTTGGAATTACCCCGAAGCTCCGTAGTTCATAGCTCATATAAGTAATAGTATAAGTGCAAAAAAAAAAAAAAAAAAAATGAAAAAAAAAAAATTGATGATGAGAAAAAAAAAAAGGAAAAATAAAAATATAAGTGAATAAAAATTCCTTGATGTGGACCTCATTTTTGAGACAATGGTTCTTGAGAAGATGGATAACTAATTAGCGACTTAGCTTTGTATCTTTATCTCAATAAAAATTATCGAAACGAGAAATTTGAAGAAATTCAATTCTCAACAAAAATTAAAAAATCTAGAGGAAAATAGGAAAATGGGAACAAACGGTAATTACACAAGTAACTTCCATGGGTAGCGTTAGCATCTAAAATCATATTTAACAATGAGTTCGATTTTACGCTTAGTTTGGGGACTTGTGAAAAATCAGGGACGATGTATTCTATCCGTATGGTCACTTCACGATGTGTTGTGTTTCTTACTCCGTGATCCTAACGTGTCGTTTAAAAAATGTTGGAGTTATTGATCGACATGAAAGTTCAACAAACCGTCACTCATAACCGGAATATGCTTAATCGTAATATCTACATGTGAAATTAAAAGGTAAACGGGGCGTTTTTAGAATTAAGGCTTTCTTAATCTCTTTTGAGGAATCTTTGCTACTTCTTCATAGGTTTAGTAGAAAGAGATTGAAATCCTTGGTTTTAGAAGCGTGAGTTGATTGCATTGCGTGGGGACATGACAATGGTCTCGTCTGGGGTATTTTGATATGTGCAAAAACACATATCATTTCTTTTCAAATATAAACCCAAAATAACCAAGAAAGAGCCGTTTATTGCTAATATTTGTTGTTTTCTTGAGTTTGTGCTTGTGCAGGTACGGATATGTCAAAACGCACAAAAGATAGCCAAATCTGACAAAAACCCGAGCCCGAGAGATAAAGAGTGCTAAAGCTGAGCCTGAAGATCAGAATTGTGCATTTGTGAAGATTTCTATGCTAAGAGGATGATTTGTGAAAGATATGATCAAGTTTGAAGAATTGTCAGAATCAGTCCCTCAACTTTGAGCATTTGGCAGAATCTACCCTCAAGTTTCAGAATTGGCAAAATCAGCCCTTGGTTTATTGGAGAATGACAAGATTGGCCCTTGGAAGACATTTTCAGAATTACATGTTTAGTCCCTGGAAAATCAGATTTGGCAGTTTTAGTCCCTAAGTTACACCTTGGATACATATCAAGTCTAGTCCAAATCCAATAATAATTCACCATGGTCCAAGCCCAAATAAACAAACCAACCCGGTCCAATCCAATCCCCAAAACCCACGGTTCAAATACTTAACCCGTTCCACCCATATACCCAGGTCAACTCCACTTAAACCCGGTCAACACAAATCAAAATATACTAAAAAAAACTCACGCGCCAAATAATCCCCCCAAACCCAATCCTAGGTATGAACCCTAATATACCCCTACTCCCAATTCAACAAATTAGCCAAAATCAAGGGCATAATCGTCCTTTCCCTGACACATTATGACACCACCTGACACATGTGACTGCCAGGTCACTAATCTGTGTGTCATTCACCTAAATAATGCTCTCTGATTGGAGGAAAGGGCGTGGCATGTGCAATCCAAGGGCTGAGATCAAATGGGATACGTGGAAGATGATCCAAGGGTTCTAAATGCACTCAAAGAAGCACAGATGATGACATTCCAGATCCTTCCAAGGCATAAGCTAGGCTATAAATACCCTTTCATTTCTCATTTGTAATCCGTGTAGAATTTGAATAGAATTAAGTAGCTTATAAATGTTTTATGTTTAAATTTCATTTCTGTATTTCTAAATTTCGCCCATTGTAATCTCAAGTTTTATTAATTCAAGTAATTTCGACTTTTGTCTTCAATTAATTTCAATTCATCGTTTAATCGCTTTCGGTGGCTTATTAGTGTTCCAATTACTCAATCTAGCTTATCTCAAATCATTTCCAGCTTATTCTCTCTATCAAACAAAAATCACAAAAAAATAAGAAAAATATTTTAAAAATAAAAAATATCTCAAATCTGTTATTAAGCTGCAATCAGCTTGTGTTTATGTTTCCATAAGATCTCTTAAGCTATCCTATAGCTTAATCAGTGCTAGTTTAGACTACTACTTAGTTCTACATAAAATCCAGTTCAATTCAGTTAAAAAACCTTTGCATTTGATAAGTGGAAAGCATAGGAAGTGGCTGTAAGGGATTAGCCAGAAGGACTTATACTCTAGCTTATTAATAAGCTAGAGAGCTTGTAGCTGCCTTTAAATAGGTGATCTCTGTTCAGCTGAGATCCAAGTTGAGTTTCTCTTATTTTTTAGCTTAAAATTGCAAATCGGTGTTTTATTAGTGTAGATCTGATAATACTATCTTATTATTGTTTGTTTTGCTTATTTGGATCTATTTGTAGCTTATTATGTTAGATTAGATCATATTTTACTCAATTCTTAAATCTGCAATTGTTTCTGTGTTAATCTGAGTAATTGCTAGCTTATGGTTCCTGTGAGTTTTTGTTATCAAACTCTCATCAATTAGCTCTAATTTGATCTTGTGAATCTGTTTGAGAAGTGTTTAAGCTTGTTTCATTGCTTTGGTTTAGTAAGTTTTCAAAACAGTTAGTATAATAGTGTTTGGATCTGTTGGTTATATTGAGCTTGAGGCTTGGTTTGTGATTTAGATCACCAACCTAGTCTCATTTAGGACATTTAGACTTAATTCACCATTCACTAGCATCTTAGAATAGCATAAGTCAAAATTGCATCTCATCCGCTTTAATTCCATAACTGCTTGAATCAAGAGCTTAGTTTTTGCATATAGGTGAAGTAGTAGTTAAACTAGCATAAGTGAGATTCAATTAATCATAATTCATCATTTCAAATCCATTTTAGTAGCTCAGAAACTCATTTTAGTCAAACTTTGCAAATTCTGGAAAATAGTCAAAAGTTTCAAAACCAGTTTTCATCAAACTTTGTGGATTTTTCCTTGATTCATTTCTGAGTAAAATTTGTTGAAATTTTGGGATAACAAAATTCAGTTGGTCAGGTTTAGTAATCTCATTTTTGTGGAATTTTATCTAGCTTCTTTAAGCTCTAAATCAGCTTGTTCTTAGAGCTGAATTGCCCTGTTCACACCCAGCATAACTGAGTGTGAATCAGGCTCACTTGCAGGTCTTGCATTGGATTCAATTTAAATCATTAGGCCCTTAAATTTGGTCCAGGTGATCTTTGGTTGGTTGACTAGAGAGTCCTACTTCTGTTTTTTACTATAGCTTATTAGATAAGCTTGTGCTTAAGCTTAAATATGCGGGTTAGTAATGCTTGGTTTAAGTAGTAATTAGTATAGATTCTTAGTAGTTTGCTTATTAGAGGTTGAGATTAGTTGCAATTAGGTGTTTTAAGGTAGTTGTAGCTTAATATAGCTTTTGTGCTCAATTGGTGCCTTCTAGAGCTTGTTAGCTTATTTTATAGTGCTTATTCATAAATAGTTTACACTACAGTTTCATTTTCTCACACATAATCATAGTTTTTTATATTTTTTTATAGATTTAGAATATAATTTTAGACTTTTTCTCAAATTTTAGATTTTTCCAAAGACTATTTACTATTTTCCTATTTTAAAACAGTTTTTAGGACTTTTTTTAAATAGTTTTTATTGCTAATAAATCAGAAAAACTTCAAAAAATAATTTTTCAATTTTGATAGATTAAGATAAATATAAAAAGAAAAAAAAATAATTTTTCCAGATTTTTTCTAGCTTAATTTGTAATTTTAGCCATTTAATTAGTTTTAAATAGTTTTAAATTCATAGAAAATAGAAAAATATTCAGAAAAATACAACATTAGTTTTGATAATTCTCTTTAGTTATTTTAGATTTTTGAAAAATAGTTTCATAATTTTCCCCTTAATTTTCATAAATTTTAGTATTCTAATTTAGTTTTAAAAGTTAAAAATTAGATTTTTATTCAAATAAATAAAAGAAAAATCATAAAAAAATTGTTTTAAATCTTAATTAATTTTCAAATTGCATTTTTAGAGTAAAAGTAATTTTAGGTCATTTTAGGAGTTAGATTAGACGATTTGCATTTAATTCGCGTTTCGCTTATTACGCTTTTAGTATAATTTATGTATTTAGGATTCCCCGTAGTGTAATTTCCTTAATTGCTTTCCCATTTCTCGTAGTTTAAATAAAATCAAAATCATCAATCCAAAACATCGAGCATTTTAATAACAAACCAATAACGACGTTGTCCATTCACACCTCGTTGGGAAACGACTCGGATTTCCTAATCCGTATCACTATCACTCACGGGATTTGATTCATTATCTTTTTCCTAAAGGGATTTTAAGTCATTCCTTGTGGATTATTTTTTATATCGATATTGTGGTTTTATCCATACACACACCCCTAAGCCTACATCGAGAATCAAATTTTAATTGTGGATTATTTTAATTGGATATCTACTATAATGCAGCCCATAATCACGACTGTATCTCAAATAATGAAGTACCCTAGTCATAGCTTTCCATTATGCATCACTTGGATTACTAGTATACCTACTTATCCTGCTTACAACATATGCTAAGTGAGGTCCGATAGCTATAATTAAAAACATTAGCATGCCAATAATTCTTGAATACTCTAATTGGGCAACACCTTCGCCTCTATTTTTAGATATATGCTTACTAGCGTCAACTGGAGTTCTAGCTAGACTGAAATTCCCCGCATTATAAGTATCAAGAATTTTGTCCACATAATGTGCTTGACTTAATACAAGTCCATTTTAAATTTTTATGATCTTTATTCCAAGAATCACATCAGCCAAACTCATATCCTTCATGTCAAACTGTTAGGAATTAGAAAATTCAGTCATTAAAGAGTCGGTCACCTCAAGTATATGTATTCATTAGAAAGCTCGTAGTCGTAGTCTGGTTATATTATTAAGTAGTTTGTTATGTAACACCGTGGAGGACTGACGGTCTTTACCCACCTGTATGCCCGATCCACACCGTAGGTGGCGTTTTTGTAAGAAACTATAAATACCTCTACCTCCCAAGGTAGAGGGTTGAGCTCAATACCATTTTTCTTTGTTTTCACGTAGTTCCCAACTCTCTTCCCTTTCTCTCTAGAACTTTCTCTCTAAACATACTTGAACGCCCACTTTGATCATGGTTTAGTGTGTATGTGAAATCCTATATCCTACAATTGGTATCAAGAGCCATGGTTTGATCACCATCTTTCATGCTCTTTGTTTTGGTGGATTTCATAAGGTTTTGGGGTATTAAGTGTTTAGAGAGTTTGAATCATTTGGACAAATTCTAGTGTTAAAGTTTGAATTTTGCTTGTACTTTTGTGTTTAGGATCATCATATGTGTTTAAGTTTTGAATTGGAAGGCATAAATCATTGTGGTTTGGTTTTTTGATTGATAAAGTGGTTATTTTGAACTTTGTACTAAGCGAGTTGAGTCTCGGATATACATTTCTTCGCGAGTTGCTTTGTTACCGGATGCGAGTTGTTATATGCGACTTGGCTACTTAGCGAGTTAAGCTTTTAAGCGACTTGTCGTTTGCTTAGTTGTGTCTGCTTTGCGACTTGCTATTGCTTGAGTTGATTATTAAGCGAATTTGTTTCATTGCTTAGTTGATTGTGTTGCGAGTTGGTACTAAGGCGAGTTGGCTATTTAGCGACTTGTTTCATTAAGCGAGTTGATTGTGTTGCGAGTTGATACTAATGCGACTTGGCTATTTAGCGAGTTGATTCCTTAAGCGATTTGATTCTTTGAGCGAGTTGGTTGTTTAGCGAGTTGATTCTTTGAGCGAGTTGGTTGTTTAGCGAGTTGATAACTAAGCGAGTTGAGTGTTTAGCTACTTGTCTATTTAGACTTGTTACTTCCTCGTGATACATTCTTACGGTTGTTCTTTTGGTTTAGTAAAATCCCGTGAAAGAATCAATTTCCCGGTTTAATCAAAGAATAGTAAAATCCAGTGGAACTTGTAATCATGGCAAACATCGTTCCTACTATTGTCTCTTCCGAAGTGAGGACGCTCAAGTCGCAGGTCGATACACGCCCACCTATGCTTGACATAACCGATTATGACTCATGGGCACAACGAATCCGATTGTATTCTTTGGGAAAAGAAAACGAGTCAACATTCTCAAGTCAATCGATGAAGGACCTTATCGATTGAGACTACTAGAGACTTAATTGATACAATTGCAGATGGAACAATGATCTATGGAATAGATGCACCAAAGACGTATGATGAGCTCAATGATAAGGAGAAAAGAGATTCGATGCGTATATCGTGGCTTCTAACATTATACTTCAAGGTCTTCCAAAGACATCTACAAGCTTATTAATCACAACATCAAGCAAAGGTCAGATGGGATAATGTCAAGATGCTTCTTTCTCGTTCTCAAGTAACTATGGAAGAGAGAATCACAACTCTATGATGAATTTGAGCACTTCAAGATGAAACCGGATGAGAGTGTCTATGAGTATTACGTGAGATTCCACAAGCTTGTTAATGACATGAGGAACATCGAATGACTATGCCAAACATTCAAATTGAACTCAAAGTTTGTGAACAACATGAATCACGAATGGCACAAGTTTGTCACCTCGTGAAACTAACCAAAGGATTGAAGAATACAAACTATGAGCAACTCTATGCTTTCCTTCTTCGATTGAGAGACATGCTATGTTTGAAAAAAGATTCTTGATCGCCAAAACCAACCGTGGAGAGACAAGCTCATCAAATGATTCAACCGCTTTCTACTCAAAAATTGGAATTACCACCAAAGCATCTCAAGTTATACCCATGGGTAATGGTAATCACAAACTCATTCCCGATCCAATGTTCAAACAAGTCGATGCCGATGCACACGGGAAACTTCATTAATAAACCGGCTCTCATGATTAGTCAAAACATGAACTCTCTCCACACCAACAACAACCTCGTAACAACATCCAATCCACACAATCAAGCCACCGTCGAGATAGAAAGTTTATGGTACAACCAGCTCAAGAAAGGCAAGATGAACAAGGAGAGGTGGAGTCGGTAGAGGATATGTGGCAAATCGTAATAGGGGAAGGAATGGAAATCAAGGACAAGCAAAGCCGATCAAGTGTTACAACGTGGTGGTGAGGACATATTGCAAGGAACTACACATCGCCAAAACGCCTCGTAATGCATAGTACTTTAGGGATAAGATGTTGCTTGTGCAAGCTCGGGATAATGGTGCACTTTGGATGAAGAGGAGTTGTTGTTTCTTCGAGGAAATGCCAAGACATATGATGAGATGTGGATGAGCACCAATTCGTGAAATAGGCCACAATCATCGAATGCCTTTCAAGTCGCCGATTGTGATGCATACGACTCGACGCTGATGATGAACCCATCGCACAAACAATTTTCATGGCTAGCATTTTACAATGGTCCCTTCTAAAGTCTCTTCATCACCACAAGTCGCTCCATCCAAAGACAAAATCATTTCTGAGGTATTAAAACTATACGATGATGCTGATGTGCAAAAGATGCATAACAAAGTACAATCAACTGAAACTATTGAGTCAGATATTGAAAATATGGGTAATATCAATGTTGTCCCATATGATCAATATGTGAAACAAAGTGAAAGTGAGAGTGTACCAAGTGATGCATCCTCTGCAGTCAATGATGACTATGTTTTTGATGAATACACTGCATGTGCCCCTGATGATTCTGTTATCTCTAAACTTAATGCCTATAAAGAACGAGTTGCCATTTATGAACAACGTGCTAAGTTTGAGTTAACCACCCGTGAGCAGGAAATGGATGACCAAATGCGTACAACTATTAGAAAAGGTAAGTTTAGAGAAGAGGTATTAAAACAAGAGTTAAACTCCTTACAAGAAAAGCTTTCTAAAACTGCTAAGCAAAAACAAGAACTTCAAGAAAATGTTAAAATGCTTAAGCAAGAATTCAAGACTAAGGAATCAAAACTTTGAATGAGTTTTCAAATCTAAAACCTTGAAAACAAGCTCGAAAATAAGTTGTACGCACAAGGAATACAATTCGATCGCTCACATGATCACGAAGCATAGAGTTCTCACGATAAGCATAATATACCCATTATAAAGGAATCCAACCCTGAGTATGGTAAGACAGCAAAAGCAACCCAAAGTGTTATCTATGATGGCAATGAGATTCTTAAACCTAGACAAACACCTAGTTGCATTGAGTGCACTGAGGAAGATAGAAAATTAGATGATGCATCTAGGGTGAAAATGAATAAGAAGCTAGAAGATCCTGAATGTAAAAATAATAACATAACGATCAAACCCCATGATTACAAGAAGGAAAACTGGATTTCCTTGAACAAGTTTAAGCCTCAAACGTTGTTACCTCCCGAACAAGTGTTCTGGAAAAAGGATTTAGATAAGCAAAAAGTAGAGAATCTTGTTGTTACAAACCCTCCCCTTAGGAAAATGACTTCAGCGACTGTGTATCCTCCAAATACACCAATGCATCTAGTTCCAAGAACTATTGCCACTAAGAGCAAGACCTTAATCAGTCAATATGTTATATTTCAATTATTTGTTGACTTTGAGAAAACTTGTAAGAAAAGGATCACACCCACTAGGATAATCAAGGGAAAGGGTTTTGAGCAAACAAAAGAATGTTATTTAATCGAGGTCATGCCCTTCTTTAAACAACTAAAAGATCAATTTGAGAGTCTTAAAAAGGGGATAGATATAGATATTTAAGGAATGGAAAAGGAATTTGATGCAATGATTGTTGAGGTTAGTGACTTTAAGCGAGAATTAAGATATAATGAGATTGAGAGGAAGAACTTGCATACACTGAATGAGAATCTGATTTCCGAATGTATTGCTCAAGATGTGTTTTTCACTGCTACAAACTGTTCCATTAATGCTTCTCAATTTCATGAATTATCTGTTGCTCTGAAAGTCTCCCATGATCGTGTCATTGAGCTTGAAAAGACTAATTCTAAACTAAATGAGAAAATTGATCTGGATGATCACGACAATTTGGTAAAACATCTTTCTAAACTAGAAGTTGAGCATTTTAATTTACAATTAAAATATAAACATCTTAAAGAAAATGTCAAAACCTCAAATATCAAGACATCTTCAGATGCTCTAGAGTTTGATGCAGTTTTTCAGATAAATAAACGTGACAAACAGATTCAAGCTCAGTGTTGCACGATCAGAAAGTTGAAAGCCCAAATTTCTCAATTAAAGGGTGAAAAGAACAATGTGACTGGTTCCCAAATGCCTCCTCCTTTAGATTCTCAGTACTCTCAAACTTTTCATCTTCAAAACTTAGTAAATGCTTTACAAAAGGAAAACGAAAGCTTTCTCGAAGAAAATGAAAAAGTTAAACGTCACTTTAAAGAGTTATATGATTCAATGAAAGTCACCGTGACAAAAACAACGAAAAATAACTTCTTTACAAAAGGAAATTGAGAATCGAGGGTCGTGAAAAGGGAAACTGCCACTTGTGTTTAATGAGAAAGTCGCTTCAAAGTCATCCTCTGAATGCAAATATACTATGACTGTTAAATACATTCCTCCTCATCTTAAGCATAATGAACTTGTGTTTAATAACTATTGTGCTCACCTTAAGGATAGTCTAGAATGTCTCCATGAGATTGTGGAAGAGGACTTCATAAATAAGCCTCTTGATAGAGAAATTAGGTTTGCTTGCATTTGTGCCAAACGATCTCAGGAGCTGCTAGAATGCTTAATTGCAACATGTCCCAATTCCTTAGGTGCAAAAGGTAAAGCTGTGATGCCTTGCTCTATGTCTAGTGCCAAGCATACAAACCATTCCATGCCCAGTTTTAAGAAAGTAAACACTAATGTGCTTCCAGTAGCTCAGATCCTTGCACATCTAGTTCAGGAATGCAAAAAGTAGATCAACCAACTAATGTTCCCATAATTCCTCTCAGAGTAATCGGTGACATTACAAGCGTGTCAAAGCCTCCAGCAATACCAAGCAAGATAGGACCTCGCAAGCTAAAATGTGCATTGGAAGAGAGTAGAAGACCAACCTAGGAACTTTAAGTTTGAGTTGAATAAAGCGAATCGTGTTGATTCTAGTATTAGCCATAGGCGCATCGTAATTAATTCGAATTCGATACTATCGCAAACCATGTAATGATGTCTCGCTTGAATTCATTGCTAATCATGAATGTGGTGTGAATGTTTTGTCTAATGTCAATTGCCCGCTTATAATTGTTAATGCAAAAATCATGCTAAGAAGGCTAAAAGGCAAAGACGAAAGAAAGTTAGAAAACAAAGGAAACCCACAGAAGAACATTTAGTAAGATAGGTTATCAATGGATACCTTTTGGTCATAAGGCTAATCGATTGCCCTCAATCGCTAAGACAATGCCCACTAGAAAATGGATGCCTACCGGTAGAACTATTCCTTTAAGAAGTGAACATACTTTGAATAGATCAACACGGACACCAAAGACTACATCTATTCCTAATGACTCCATTGCTTCTATTTTGATATGAATGTTTCTATTTCGATGTGGGTGTTCCAATCATCAGTTATTAACCAAGTGGAACCCATTATTGCATGGGGTTCTCAATTATCCGATTATCCATTCTTGTCTCATGTTCAACCGCAGATCGTTAAAATCGCTCGTGGTACATGGACTCAGTCGTTCCAAGCATATGATTGGAGACCGGTCACGCTCATGAACTTCGTGAGCAAATTTATCGAGACGATTAGATTCGTGAATGATCATTTCGGTGCAATTATGGGTTATGGAGATTATGTTGTTGGTGAAAGTGTTATCTCCAGGGTATATTATGTGGAAGGTCTTGGTCATAACCTGTTCTCTGTTGGTCAATTCTGTGATTCTGATATAAAAGTAGCCTTCAGAAAACATACTTGTTTCATTAGAGAACTTGATGGTAAGGAACTTTTAAGAGGAACTCGTGGTTCAAATCTATACACCATCTCTATCGAAGATATGATGAAGTCTTCTCCAATTTGCTTATTGTCAAAGGCTTCGAAAACAAAGTCATGGTTATGGCATCGTCATCTCAATTACTTGAACTTCGGCACCATCAATGATCTCTCCAGAAAGGACTTAGTTGTAGGTTTACCTAGACTTAAGTATGAAAAGGATCATCTTTGTTCAGCATGCCAATTGGGAAAAAGCAAGAAGTATGCTCATAAACCCAAACCTACGAACTCAATTACAGAAGTTCTTCATACTATTCACATGGATTTATGTGGACCCATGAGAGTGCAGAATATCTTTGGGAAGAAACATGTGTTAGTTGTGGTTGATGATTATTCTAGATTCACCTGGGTCAAGTTCTTAAGGACAAAGGATGAAACTCCGGATATCATCATCAAACTCATCAAACAACCGCAGTTCGACTTAACAAAACCGCCGAATCATCCGAATGTACAATGGAACCGAGTTTGTTAACAAACAACTTAGTGAGTTTTATGAAAGTGTTGGAATCACCATCAAAGAAGTGTTCCACGAACTCCTCAACGAACGGTGTAGTTGAAAGACGAAATCGAACTCTTGTGGAAGCCGCAAGAACAATGCCGATTACTCAAAGGTTCCAATGTTTCTCCGGGTCAAGCCATTGCACCGCATGCTATACACAAAATCAATCCTCGATTCACACCGCTCATGGAAAACTCCATATGAACTTGTCCACAATAGAAAACCTAATTTATCATTCCTTCGTGTGTTTGGTGCATTGTGTTATCCAACTAATGAGGGTCAAGACTTAGGCAAACTTAAACCTAAAGCGGACATTGGAGTATTTGTAGGATATGCACCAAACAAAAGGGATACCGAATCTACAACAAAAGAACCCGAAATATCATGGAAACAATTCACGTTCGCTCGATGAGTCGACCGTCCAATGGCTCTGGACAATACAGCCTCGACCCGCACTTCAAAACAAATCCCATTGGTTCATCCCTTGTACCAAATCCTCTCCAAAGACTCCATATGTACCTCCATCAAGATGATTTAAGGAAATTGTTCGATCCAATGTTTGATGAACACTATGAACCAAATGTTGATGAAATGTCAAATCCATCAACAGAGGTCGCCCTATCCTCGTGAATGAAGTCAACCCTTCGCCTCAATATCATTAAGTCAAGAAGCGCTGCTGCCGATCACTCTGTCTCATCAACAAATCATCAATCTTCGAATGTACATCATGGAACTGCTTACGCATCAATGGTGAAGTTAATCCTTTGCTACCCTCGAAGATGCTCCGTTTGAAAATATATTTGCTCCTGAATCATCATCAGAACCATCTTCATCAGGAGAAATCGACTCAGCTACTTCAGTTCCTCAACAACAACCACATGAACACCTTAGGAAATGGACTCATGATCATCCATTGGAAAACATCATTGGAAACCCCTCTCGACCAGTATCAACACGGAAACAACTTGCAACCGATGCCTTATGGTGCTTCTTCAACTCCGTACTCTCCAAGGTCGAACCAAAAGATGTTAAAACTGCCATGAATGAAGATAGCATGTTCAATGCCATGCAAGAAGAAATTCATGAGTTTGATCGACTTGATGTATGGGAATTAGTACCTGCTCCAGATTGTGCTATGATCATTGCTCTAAAGTGGATCTTCAAAGTGAAGCTTGATGAGCATGGCGATGTATTAAAGAATAAGGCTAGATTGGTTGCAAAAGGATACCGTCAGGAGGAAGGTATTGACTTTGAATAATCATTTGCTCCTCGCTGCTCGTGACGAGGCAATCATAATCTTCTTGGCTAATGCTGCTAGTAAGAACATGGTAGTCTATCGATGGATGTAAAGATGGCGTTTCTTAACGGAGATCTTAAAGAAGTCGCTCACGCCGCCCAACCCGAAGGCTTTGTGAATCCGAGCATCCTACTCACGCTTATCGCTTGAAGAAGGCTCTTTACGGTTTAAAGCAAGCTCCAAGGGCATGGTATGATACGCTATCAAAGTTTCTTCTATCTACCGATTCAACAAAGGAGCGATTGATCCAACGTTGTTCACCGTGAAGTCGTGCAAACATTTAATTCACGTTCAAATTTATGTTGATGATATCATCTTTGCCTCGACTGACCCCAATGAATGTGATCATTTTTCTAATGAAATGGGTTCCAAATTTCAAATGTCTATGATGGGACAAATGTCATTTTTCTTGGGATTACAAATTTCACAAAGTCCCGGAGGCATATTTATAAATCAATCTAAATATCCAAATGAGATTTTAAAGAAATTTGGATTTGATTCTAGTGACCCTGTTGACACTCCCATGATTGAGCGTACTAAACTGGATGAGGACCACTCAGGGATCATGGTAGACCAAACGAAATATCGTAGCATGATCGGATCCCGATGTATCTCACAACCAAGACCCGATATTCGTCATTGTATGCATGTGTGCTAGATACCGTGCTAAGCCTACCAAAAGCACCTTAAAGCGGTTAAACGGGTCTTCGGTACCTTCAAGGAACCATCAATATGGGACTTTGGTACCAAGGACACCGTATGTCACTAACGAATATCACGGATGCACGAGATCATGCAGGTGTCAAGATACTCATCAAGTACGTCCGAAGTGCTCAATTTTGGGTGATAAGCTTGTGAGTGGTCGTCAAAGAAGCAAATGAGTACTTCTATTTCCTCTGAGAGGCTGAATACATAGCCATGTCATCCTGTTGTGCTCAAATCCTTTGGATGAGATCTCAATTAACGATTATGGCTTTGAATTCAACAAAATCCTCTGTCTCGTGATAATAAAAGTGCTATTGCTCTCTCATGCAACAACGTTCAACACTCAAGAGCAAAGCATATCGACATTCGACATCATTTCATCAGGGAACAAGTGGAAAAAGGTGTGGTGGAACTCTATTTTGTGAGGACTGAATACCAATTAGCAGACATCTTCACCAAAACTCTTCCTAGAGAACGTTTTGAGTTCATCCTTTCGCGTCTTGGTCTAAAGAGCTTACAACCGGAAACACTCAAGCGTCTTCAAGAGGAAGACGAGGGGTAAAGGTCTTTATTCATCTATCTCTTGTATATATTTATTCGAAAAGCAAAATACAAAATTTGAAAAACCCTCAAAAAGAAAATATAAAAATATAAAATTCTCAAAATCCATAAAAATTAGAAAATCTTGAAAAATTCCAAAAATATTGTTATTTTGTCATGTTTTTCCTTATTCGATATCATCTACGAACTTTGTGTTGACATTCAAAGAATGTCACGGGTTTTTAGATGTTCTTCAAATGCACATAGTTTTTTTTTGAAAAATTCCAAAAATATTGTTATTTTGTCATGTTTTTCCTTATTCGATATCATCTACGAACTTTGTGTTGACATTCAAAGAATGTCACGGGTTTTTAGATGTTCTTCGAATGCACATAGTTTAAAAAAAAAAAAAATAAAAAATAAAAAAAATGAGGCGGAGATAAATGGTGACTTATTGTCATTTCAGGCAGTAACCCGTTTTAAAAGAAAGAACAGAGCCATATTTTATCTCATGATTTAAACCTAATGCTCTGATTCTTAAAATAAATGTCTGTCATTAACAAGACAAATGTTTAATCTCAAATATTTTTCCTTCTAATGATTCCTCTGAAAAATATTTGCAATCTTATGAAAACTCAATTGTTTTGAAAACACTTCGGACTCTATTTTTGAAAATCAAAAGAACTTATCAAGTGTCAAAATCTCAATCCTTCAATCAACAACTTTCATCATTGATGGGAGAATGATTTTTCAATTAAATCAAAAATTGTTCTTTTCAAACAATTTGCACTTAAATGAGCAAGGTCTACTCTAAATGTTTTTTTTTTTAATATTTTACACAATTGGTTCAAGACCTTGGTTATCATTATGTTTTCAAAAGATAATCATGCATGTTTAATCAATGGAGTTTAAAGTCTCAAAATCCAATCCTTATCAGTTAAAACGTTTTTCATAATCAAGTCACAATTTTCCTTAAAAGCTTTCAAAATCAATTTAAATCTACAGAGATCACAAATCTCAAATGATTTGATAATTGTGATCGGGGGAGAATTTATGATTTAAATTGGATTTAAACTGATAACTCGATAAATGGTTTCATAAGTGTTTAGCATGTTTGTCAATGGAGCTTTTTTTGAACGGTTTTTCGTCATTCAAAATCACACGCGGGATGTTCTCCAACCGCATTCCTAAACCATCGTCAGCAAATGAAATCATAGACACGATTCCTTCTTCAATCTCAGTGAACACCATACACGATCCAACCTTCAGTCCTTCCAAAAAAACCAGTAAATCCCATCCAACTCCACTAAAAACATATCCGTGTGTGTTACCAGGAAGAGCAATGCGATTACGTGTGACGGTCATGACCAATCTACCACTCACCATAACTCTTACTCTCTTAATTTGAGGCATAAATTGCTGAGGAAGCAGCTGCATAACAAAGTAAATATGTATGAAACATAGCATATACAATTTTAATTAAAGTATGACAATCAATAAATTAAGGGAAAATAACTTACATCTGACTGGTCAAGCCTTCCCAACATACCAAAACAACGCCTTTTACGAGTTCCTACATCAGCATTCTTATATCCACCAACTTCAGCACCTGCATTATCATACGCAGTTACATAGTACATGTCTTCTCCTTGACGTATGAAATGTAGCATTGCCACATTCTGGTAACGACTCTCATCAACAAATTGCTTCCATTCGTCCGAATACAGTGCATAAAGGTTACCGGGAACTTTTTTGATCCATACTTTGTGCATTGTACATTTGTTGTGAAATAAATCTGACCACGCACCGCCTGTGTACTGACTCATTCAGAAGACACTTGGTAGAATCGCATTCAAGAACGTACAACGAAATTAATTTCAAGTTTATTTATATCCATATTGGAAAATTTAGTAACATATATATATTATAAGTAACAACACTAAAAATTACCCGTAGTGTTCTAAAGTTTCGTGTGTTTGCCAAGACGATAAATTGAGTCGTCATTCTATTTAATCAAAAACAAACGTCTATTAGAAGAAACTCTCAAGTTTTCAAAAACTACAATGTTATACTACAAGCATGCTTCAATTATCCATCATATACAACAATGTTATTTACAAACAACTGCCTATAATTCAAAAAAAACTATTTACGTATTAATTTATGTTACAAACCTACAAACACAAGTACTAATCAGCTAAACCTAACTAGCAATAACAGTTCACTTTTATTGGATTTTAACCATATGAAACATCTACCATCATTAACATAATCATTAACTCATACAACATGTTTCATCATCTGATGATACTAATAACGAATGAAATCTCGCCACTAATTGATCTTCATTAAAAAAAACTATTCCTTCAACTAAAATCATATACTATAATAACAAAGTTGTTAAAAACAAATCATAATCTAAACGAAAAAATCATCAGTCATATTACAAATTTCAACATACATCTTCATTCAACCAAATATCATAACTCAACAATTGATCATCATCATTATTACTAAAAACCATGTTTCTTGATGAGTAACCACGAATATGATAACAAACATCTTTAACTTTTCTGCTACACTACGCATGCACTCAAGATCGGAATATATATCGCAGATTAAAGATCATCTTAATAATCATTCTAACAATGCAATAATCATACAAAGATTCATAGATCAAGTAAAACTACTATATCAAAAACAAGGAAAAAATTTTAAAAAAAAAGGAACACATATGATACCATTAAACCAAAACTAACCGGTTCTTGATGGCTTCTTCGAGAAGAGAGAGTAGGTGGGATGAAGAGAGTAAACCAAAAGTCAATATATATAATAGACGGAAAAATCATACCGATAATCTTTCTATACACTAATATCAACTTCTTCTAGCAATGATGATATGCATTGATAGCAGTAATATATTTTCTTTTGTGTATTATGTACAATTATTTAAAAACATACACACACAAAACAAATACATCTTTTAAAATTGAGTGGTATTTTCTAACTTACAAAATGATACGTAATATACAAATATAATAAAATTCCATCTACTAACTCGTAAAAAATCGCAAACGTGAATTTTATAAGAATGTGTTTATGTTATAGTTTTACATGATAGGTATTATACAAGTATCGTAATATACATGTCGTATTTTCTAACGACATGTGTTTGTCATTCGTATCTCAATATATTGTTTTAAGTCTCCGAACAATACGTTTATAAACAACATACAAAATCCTTTTTCTACATCATATTTATACTTATGACGGTTATCTTATTTAAAAAAAAAAAAAAAAAAACTAACAATGTTTTTTAAACAAGTCTCAAAAGCTTCACATTAACTATATAAGAAGTTTAGTTAAAATTACTTTAGTAACACACTTTTACATGATAAATTATAAGTTGTTTATATTTTAAACGTTATTCAACATATTTAAAATCAAATATTTATGTTACATACTTAAAATTTACATATAAAAACAAATACAAACACACACTACACTATATATTACGATTATACTATTCAACATATTTAAAATCAAACATTTATGTTACATATTAATAATTTACATATAAAACAAAATACAAACATACACTAACTATAATTGTTTCATTACGTTTCTATAATTTACATACACACAACAAATAACATAATTTATAAATATTAACAAAACAAAATTTAAAAAAACAATAAAATCAAAACAAAATTATTTAAAGGTTTTTTTTTAAACAATTCTAAATAAACCTTTTTAATTCACAATGAATAACAAACAAATAATTATAAGTAATGCCCATATATTGGGCGGCAAATCTAGTGTATATATATATATATATATATATATATATATATATATATATATATATATATATATATATATATATATATATATATATATATATATATATGAAAATGTTAATAAAACTATGAAACATAAATAATAAATGGTTTTTATACCAAAACCTTCGATAACAAGACTTGTCTTGTTATTCACTATTTTAAATGAGAATTAACGACTAAAAACGGGAAGGTTTTCTAATTAATAAGTATTTAATGTTTCGAGTGCACGTTTATCGAAATGTGCCATTTATGAGCATTTAATACTATTTTCAAGCATTTAATTCTATTTACATCTTGTGCATGAGTTACGGATGACCTAACATTAATAGCGTCTATCCACGTGGATAGCGGACTTATTAGGTTGACGAATCTAATAAGAGCCCGCTAGGTACGTAGGATAACGATATTAATGGGTGAATTATCCTTATGACTCGTTAGGATGCGACCGGTTTCTGGGATAATAAGCGACATGAATAAATGATTGAGTTTATCGAATTGACGAATTCGGTAAGGTCTAACTATTTATTCCGAAACTTATTGGACTATGGAGTTTATCGGTTAAACATCTCATTGTGTTGCATTGAGTCACAGTGTGGTTATTTGAGTGCATTCATGATATCATGTTGAGTCGATACACACACGCGACGATACCAAACGCTAAGAATAAACGGTGAAACAAGACATTTTTGGAGATAAAGAAAAAGAATACATTGGGGTAGATAACGTTGATTTTGGGAAATATATATTAAGAATTGGTTTATATTAATAGGTTGTGCCGAGTCAGTAGTTGTTGAGCCGTGTTAGCTGTTATCTTCATTGCTAGTGTTGGGTAAAAGGGTTATTCACCCCGGTAAAATTCAATACACCAAAAAACATTGAAGTACAAAGGATGAGAGTGACTTCCCTCATCTCAGTCCCTTAGGACACTTACAGACTCTCATATAAGAATGACAAACCATTCTTATAACTTACAAAAATGAACCTACCAATAATGACAAAAGTAAATAAAACATTACAATACTACTCAAGAAAGGTACTTGAGCCCTCTAAATCACTATAGCGGTCCATCTACTTCCATGAAGAAACCTCCAACTTGCCCAATCAAATCCATTTGTGCTTTATTAGTATTATGCACGAAGCATAATCTAATAACCTGATAAGAGTGCAATACATAGCAAATCAAATTCGAGACATAAACAAGGGTATAAATGACCTCACATCCAGCATATGACATCTTGAACATGTAATCTTCCATAGCAGCTGCAATCCATCACCCAATGGCATGCAAACACAAAACCAGCTGAAACGAAGCTTAATATCCAAGAACATAGTGATTCACTCTTTAACGTAAGAATAAAATCATGATCATAGGGTGTAATGAAATCCCACCATATTCTATCCATGTCCTAGACGAACAAAGAAGTAAGAACATGTATGAAAATGTCACAAACCCTAACTTCCAAAGATCACCACATCCACAACGATCCAAACCAAAGCAGATAGAAATTATATTGCAAAGCAGGATCATGTCAAAACAATCATAGAGCTCTTTAATAAGAACCCTAACTTCCAAAAAGGTAGCATCGATCCATCTAAGGTACCATCCGATTGTCTAGATCGATCCACCCAACAATAGGGTTTTGAACAAGTTACCCGAAAACTTAACTTCCATCTCTCCCAAACCCACGCTCATGGCAAAGAATGAACACCAAACAACCCCTTGCCAAGGATTGACTTCCAAGAAAACGACCAGATCCAATATCACCAACATCCACAACAGATCAATAATATACAAAACCCTAAAAAAGGTTTCGTTAATCAGTAAGCACATCAAACACCCATAACGCACCATGTTACGTATAATCGATCATGAAAACCAACTGAATTCACAAGCATGAACATGCTGCGTTCACCAACCAGGTATACGATTGAAAAATAAAAGTAATCGTTAAAGGTAAAACCTCAATCGATCACCCATATATAGATGCATGAATCGTTTAGGGTTAATAGATAATCAATAAAACTAAACCCTAATAAAGTGTCGATCAATAAACCGACTAGACAAAAAAACGATTAGGGTTTAGTTTGAGGCATCGATTCCACAAGATATAGACAATAACCAAGACATAACCCTTCCCATATAGTAACATCCATCAAAACCGATTGCATATTATAAAGAATAATAGAGAGGCGGTTTGAATGGGATGATTAGATCTGATTGGAAAAGGGGGAAGGGGTTGGCCGGAAATCGCCCCTTAGGGGAGAGAGTTTAAAATTTTGTTCACATCTTCATTGCTAGTGTTTGTTTGTGCGTTGCTTGCTTGAGGTGAGTTTCATAGCCCCACTTTTATCTATGTTTTTAACTAATTTGGGGTGAGAAATCATGCTACTCTTTTGGACCTTTTAAACTATTTTGATTTGCTTATGTGCTTGACTGTTTAGATAGATATGTGGTAGCTGTTGCCTTAGTCTAGGGTAGCAATCATAATTTCTTTGACACTTGCCTAGCTAAGTATAGACTTCTACCTCGAACTAGTCCAAGGTAGCAATTGTTCTAGACTTTGCTACGACTGCGCTGGCTAGAGTCGCTTAGGGCCCTACTATGACGTCAGATATGTTATTGATGGTATTGTTGATTGTGATATTGGTATGTCATTGGTGTGATATTGTGTATCTATCTTAGGTATCGCATAGCAAATAAACTCCTACATGTTCACTATGGAATTTAAATTTAAACCTATGAACTCACCAACGTTAGCTCACCTTTTAGCATGTTTTTCTCAGGTATTTAAGTGATGTTTGGAATGCTTATTCTGTGGAAGCTTAGCAAGGAGGCATGGTTGAAGGATCATACTTAAACTCTGATAATATTATGCGGACCTATTTTATAAATCATATTGGGCCTTACATTTAACTCTTTTGGAAAGATTGTATTGGATAATTAAATTTGGGATTGGTTTTTGAGTTATAAATGGCTATCTTGTTTGCTATACTTGTGTGATGTACCAATCCATGTAACGCCCCGAAAACTTGATTAAGTCTTCCGCTGTACCAAGATTTGGGGGTGTTACAGATTGGTATCAAAGCCAGGGTTATAAAGAACTAGGTATTTAATAAAACCTAAACTATAACCACTTTTTAAAAAAATTGATCCTCGACCGACGCATGCCAGCCTGCCAAGCCGAAGCTTCTTTATTTGAGTATGGTATGAACTGCGATTTGATTTAAAGAGATATTATGAATTGTGAATTGATTTTTGAGATGTTATGTTTTGAGATATGATTATTGATTTTGGGGAAATGTGAATTGATTGTCGAGATATTATGAACTTGATTGGATTATTGATATGTTATGATTTTGGGAGATTATGAGCTTGATTATATGATTGATATGATTTGGGATTGTATGATGCGTGGATTATGTGATAGAATTGAACTTATGTGTTTTGTTTAAAGGCATATTTTGAGTAATGCGGTACCTCTATTTTAAAGTTGATGCGTTTATTAGAACTAGTCATTTTCGAACACTTATACCTACCCTATGCCTTTGTCACAGACCATGCCTTCACTAGCTTATGATGTGTCTGAGGATGTCCTTGCTGCTGCTACTTCCGCAGCATTGACTCTGATGACTGTTGCGCAGGGTGAACCCTATGTGATTACCCGACACTCTAGTTCCACTTCATCATCATTTGATCGCCCTAACTCAACTAGGCAGCTCACATTGCATCAGGTCTTAGCATGAGCCCAGACTCCTAGACTTACTCGTAGTACTGCTCGTATGTTTGTACGACCACCATCATCACCTATTCACCTAGCAGCCCTCTCTCTTCTGTCATCACCACCAGCATCACCATATCTTAGAAGACCTAGATCCCCTACTGTACCACCTCAGGATTTACCCACATAGAGACGCCGACTCATGGACTCCCCCTCTGAAGATGAGGGCGATGAGGAGCATGAGATCGAGGAGGAGTATGTAGATGAGGATGAGGATCCTCAGGAGGAGGATGATGAGGATATCCCAGAAGGGGGTACTCCACCATTGCAGAGTCCTGCGCATTATGCGCATTCTCCAGGACCAGGCTCTCCCTTACCTTTTCCTGAGCCTGATTCTCCGGGGTAGCCATTTGACTTTGGCTCACCTCCACATTCACCTGAGATAGGTAGCCCACTAGGTTCAGAGATACCATCAGAGATTGCTTCAGAGCCCGAGGAGTATGGAGGTACGAGTCTGATTTGGGAGAGGATTATATCCTAGAATATTAGCCTTAGTCAGTTGTTAGATCGACTAGATGGAGTGACGAGGACTGGTGTAGAGGATTTGAGAGTAGATATGAATAAGATGGTTAAGAAGTCGATGGCCTTGAGAGATGGCATGTTGGAACTCTATGAGCAGGTAGGGAACCGGCAAGCAGAGTGTTCGATAGCCCAAGAGGTAGACCAAGCGCTTTAGCGCAAGGTCGACGAGTTGGAGGAGGAGGTCGTGAATCTTATGAAAGTTCGCGACTCTCGGCGTCTAGAGGTCTTGTCACTATGGAGAGTGATGGACGATGTTTGGAGATCATTTAGGAGTGCCCGTAGTCGTGGCTAGATTGTGTTAGATTCATAGCATTGTACCATCTTGAAACTGAGTAGTCTCTAGTTCGAGATGTAGATCTATCCTAGTTATCTTGTTAGTATCGTTGTTAGGATCATTTTTTATTTCTCCGTATCCTTTCATGTATTCCACTTCGAAACCTATGAGTTATGGTTATTAGAATGTGCATCCTTTAGTTATGATTCGGTCTCTACTTGTTTCGTTATGATGTAGTGTTGTCCTTGTTAGCCTTTATTATGTATTTGTGCCTTATTCGGTGATCCTTGGAACCAAACCCAGTCTTATAGAGCGTGCATTGCGAACTTATGAAACTATTGTTTTAACCTTCAGATCAATGGCACAAAGACGAAACTCGCCTAGGACCAACCGAGCAGCTCCTGCTTTTGTGGTTACTCTTGTCCGTCGAGGTGGTCGTCCGACCTCGACTACTCCACCTGCTGAGAACCAGAATACTGGTAACCCCACTGTTGGGAACCCAAATGTGAACGACCGTGCTGAAAATGGTCCTGTTCCACTAAACCCTCCGCCTTTGAATCCATCCCACATCGACCAGCTTGTGACGCAGCGTGTAGCTGAACTGCTAGCTAAGTCTAATCTCTCTAACACCTCTGGTGGAACCTCACCGCTTAATCGAGCTCGAGGTTGTACCTACAAAGAGTTTCGATTCTGTGGTCCCATCGACTTCGGAGGAACCGAGGGAGTGGTTTACCTAACAAGGTGGATGGAGAAAACTGAGTCTGTGTTTACCGTTAGTAACTGTGAAGAGGATTGTAAGGTTAAGTATGCAACGTTCACCTTGAAGGACGAAGCGTTGACTTGGTGGAACAGCTATCGCAGATCCGTAGGAAGTGATATAGCCTATAGCATGACTTGGACCCATTTTAAGGCTCTCCTGATCAAGACTTACTGTCCTAGGAATGAAGTTAAGAAGTTAGAGATTGAGTTCTGGAACCATAAGGTTAAGGGTACCGACATGACGACCTACAATTGTCGTTTCCAAGAGTTGTCGTTGCTTTGCCCAGAAATGGTTCACACTGAAGCCCTTAAGATTGAGAGGTATACTGATGGAATGCCCCTAGCTACTAGGAATGATGTCATTGCTGCAAAGCCAGCTAACTTACATGAGGCAATTACCGTGGCTCAGCGTTTGATTGACTCTTATGTGTTAGAAGGAGGAGATAAGGGTAAGAGTGATAAGAGGAAGAGGAATGAGACTGTTAAAGAGAATGGCAACAAACGACAAGAGACTGCCAGGATGTACGCCATAGGAAATGGAGAGAAGAAGGGTTATGAAGGTAGCAAGCCCTTGTGTAGTCGTTGCAACTGACAACACCATGGACCGTGCTCAATAGTGTGTAGGAATTTCTCTAAGGTAGGACACATGGCCAAGGACTGTAGGTCCCGTCCCCTTGCTGTGGCTCAAACTGCACAAGGAGTGGACTAGAAGGCCACTGTCACCTGTTTTGGATGTGGAAAGAAAGGGCACTACAAGAATGAGTTTCGAGAGCCGTGGATGAAGGGAAACCCCGGTAATGGATGAGGATTTGTTAACCGAGGTGTGGGAAGTAATGGCCAAAACCCTGTGAAGCGAGAGGTTGTAGGGAACCAGGGAAATCAGGGTGCTAGAAATCAGCAAAGAGACATGGGAAAAATGCGAGTGTGTGCCATTGGGAAGGAAGCTGGTGAGGACCCGAACGTAGTTACGGGTACGTTCCTTCTCAATAATCGCGATGCTTCCATACTGTTTGATACTGGTGCCGGTATGAGTTTTGTATCCACCACCTTTATGCCATTACTAGGAATTTCCCCAACACCTTTAGGGTTAAGTTATGATGTGGAGTTAGCTAACGGAAATAGGGAAATGATTGACAATGTAGTCCAAGGTTGTACCTTAAGTTTCCTAGACCACCCGTTTAGCATAGACCTATTGCCAGTTACCTTAGGGATTTTTGACGTCATCATCGGAATGGATTGGTTGTCGAAGAACGGCGCACACATCATCTGCGATGAGAAGATCGTGCGTGTACCGTGTGGCGAAAAGGTTCTGAGCATACAAGGAGATCGGAGCGACTGGGGAGGTCCCTCCCGGTTGAGCATCATCTCTTGTATTAAGGCCCAGAAGTACATCGATAGAGGAGGTTGTCTTTTCTTGGATCGAATTTCTGAAAAGAAAAGCGAGAAGAAGAGCGAAGGATACCTCAAGGATGTACCTGTTGTTAGAGAGTTTCCGGATGTGTTTCCCGACGATCTGCAAGGGATTGCACCTGTCCGACAAGTGGAATTTCAAATTAAGTTAATACCTGGTGCTGCACCTGTAGCCCGGGCACCCTATCGACTTGCTCCAAGAGAATTGGAGGAACTGTCTAAGCAGTTGGCAGAGTTGTCAGAGAAGGGATTCATTCGACCAAGTTTGTCACCGTGGGGAGCACCGGTGTTGTTTGTGAAGAAGAAGGATGGATCGTTTCGGATGTGCATTGATTATAGGGAGTTGAATAAGCTGACGGTGAAGAACCGATACCCGCTACCTAGAATAGACGAACTATTTGACCAACTCCAAGGAGCTAGTGTCTTTTCCAAGATCGACTTACGGTCTGGTTATCACCAGCTTAGAGTTAGAGAAGAGGATATCCCTAAGACGGCGTTTAGGACTCGTTATGGGCACTATGAATTCCAAGTGATGTCGTTTGGTTTGACCAACGCGCCAGCGGTATTCATGGACCTCATGAACCGAGTGTGTAAGCCATACCTGGATAAGTTTGTGATAGTATTCATAGACGACATCTTGATATAATCTATGAATAGGGAGGAGCACGAAGAGCATTTGAGGCTCATTTTAGAGTTATTGAGAGAAGAGAAGCTGTATGCCAAATTCTCTAAGTGTGAATTTTGGATTCCGACCGTGCAATTCTTAGGTCACGTGATAGATAGTCGAGGAGTTCATGTTGACCCAGCCAAGATTGAGGCCATTAAGGAATGGGCAGCCCCTAGGAACCCATCAGAAGTCCGCCAATTTCTATGTTTAGCAGGCTATTACCGGAGGTTCATTGACGGATTCTCCAAAATAGCTAAGTCGCTGACCAAACTGACGCAGAAGGACGTTAAGTATGAATGGGGAGAAAAGGAACAAGAAGCATTCCAACTTCTGAAGGAGAAGTTGTGTTAGGAATTATATTTGAGTTGATTATGACAAAATATGAAAGATGAAGGACTTATGAAGACAATTGATGAAGAAAGAAAGACAAGGGACTTACTTGTTTAAGAAGACTTTATTATTTAGTCCCTAGTAGTCAATTGTAACCCTAGACTCTCTAGTATATAAAGAGAAGCAGGGAATTAGATTTAGTGTGTGTCAAGATGTGAACACCAAAGGTGTGTGTGTGTGTACAGGCGTTTAGGGGACGCCTAGGGTGATGGTTTATTAGTTAGTTCCTAGGCGTATGTTTATGTAAACGCCTAGGTTAGTAGTTTAGAGATGATGACGAAGAACTTTGTTAACAATAACAAACGATGTTTTCTTTTTCCGCTGTGCATTATAATCATTGTTATTGTTATCCCCTAGAGCTCATAAACGATCTTATCAATTGGTATCAGAGCGGGGAGCTCTTGATATAGGGATCTACAAGGTTTTTCGAAGAAAAAGGAAGAAAAATTCGAATCACAAAAATTTCCGTAAGGTTACTACAACACTGTTTTGAAACGATCATAACTGTTTCGTTAACCGTTGGATCGTGACGAAATTTTAGGTGGACATTCTCTATATGATAATCTAACTTTCCACCGAAGGGATTGTTGATCGGAGCTTTAATGTAAAAGATATATGCTGTCAAAGTTGGCTGCTGAAGGAGTTTTTGAAAGTCGATTTTTAAGGTTTTTATGATCTCAACTTCTTTGATTTTGTGCATACTTGTTCTAATTATTTATGGAAGTTGTTTATACATTGTGTGGTGTCTATGATTCATGGATAGAAGCAGCTTTGAATGTGGTTTACTCGATTCGTGATAAAGATTTTAGGGTTTCATAAGTCGGTTTAGTGTTTATGAATCCCTTATCATTGTACTGCTGCGATTGATTGTGGAGTAAGATAGAACAAAGGAGAAGGAGAATTAAACGCAAGTACTGTTGTTTATATTCAAAGTACTGTTCGAGGTTTTGAACTACTGCTGCTACGTTCCTTGGTTTCCTGCTGCTATTTAGTGCTCGAATTAATATTTTTGCAACTCCTTGTTGTCTTGAGCAAGTGATGACGTGAATGAATAAATTGATAAATCTTTGGTACAATATTATTGGTTGAAATAAGGAAACTTAATGTGATTTGACGATGGCTATGTGGGACATTTGGTATGTGATATAAATTGATAGGTTATAAATTGGTTTCACATTTGATGTTACGTGGGACTGGTCATCCATCAATCAAGTGGATTGATTGTTGTTTAAGATACATCGTGGGGCTCATCAACATGGCATATTATCTTTGGTTAATGGAGATTCAATATTTGAATGAATTGATAGGAAAAATTAATATTGGTTGAATAAAAGTAAGTCGGTTTATTGTGCTTTGGTTATATATGGATTATTATTGGTGCGTGAATAAAGGGGTATGCATGGATTATTATTGGCTGTCATGGTACAATATTAATTGGTTTCACATGGGTTTTAAATTGTTTGCGCATCTGAATTAACAGGTTGGTAACAATGAGTATTGCATTTATAGTTTGAGTTGTGAACGTGGATAGTGAAGTGGTATGTTATATGTTGATCCCAGTTGAGCAAACGATCTAATATAGAAACTGACTTGTAACAAAAGCTTATCAAGTATTACGCGGAATTTAATACTTAATCTTAAGAAGAAGAACAAGAAACATTCAACACCTCAATATTATTTATTAATACGAATACTCTTACAAGATTAGGGTTTTGCAACCTTGAAGTGTATCGACCTTAGATATAAAACATACGATATCTAACCTAACCTAGGACCTCCTTTTATAGGCTAAGGAGTCCTATACATTATACAATACGTAACCTACAAGATAAATATCTTTCCATATTTATCTAATACAATAAACTAACCGACTATAAAAACTAGCGTAGTTTACAATATATTATCCGTGGTTACACAATACTACTAGCCGAGGTTGTCTTCATCCGTGGTTACACTCTTCCGTCCGTGGTTATATCAAACCCGTCCGTGGTTCCAAGATTTGAGTAATTCTTGATGCAAGGAACCTAAAACCCAACAATCCTCCCTAAACTTGATAAATTCCAATGTAATTCTCAAGTTTTCTTTAAGCTCAAAATATCCGAATTGGAGGATGTAGCCAAACACTTACTAGCCTTAAGTATCTTTTCATACTTGAAAGAACAAATCATAAGCTTGACCATCATAAGGTACTAACATCTTGATACAACCAGCTTCAACATCCGAGCAATTAATTCATTGATGCTTATTCATTGAGGATAATCACCTTCTACAAGCATATGAATAACCTTTCCGAAAATGCTTAAAACATGAACTCCACAAGTTTGATATAAAACCATCTAGTAACTTGACCATTGTAGAGTCCTTGCCATTCAGGTTCATCATGAGTAGGTTCAAACAGAATCTTCAAATAATGATAAACCAGCCTCTCATGATAATCAGTTGGATGAACTTCACCAAACTTATTCTTGTAAAGTATCCAAAGATTCATCAAATCATCTCTATCAAAATACTGAAGCATCTATGAAAATTTATTATACTCAGAAACTTCATTGTTGAGTCTTTGAATTTTCCAAACTCCTTCACTTCCAATTATAGGCTTAAACTCATAAGAAATGATTTGATTTTCATCATCAACAACTTTCAATCTTTTAGAATCAGATGTCTCCTGAACCTCAGATTTTCTCTTTCTTTTACTTTGAATCCATTCATCATCCTTTTTAATCCACTCTTCTTCCTTTTTAGAATTCATTGGACATAAATCATCTTTATTAATCCTCATACATCTCTCATAAATTTCCAAAATTCTTTCAAATGAGCATCTACTAAGAATAAATGCCTGAATTCTTAATAATTTTCATCAATACATTCCTCATCCGAGCCATAGTAGGAGGTTTCTTTCTTATAACCTGCTTTTTGTTTTGCTAACATTCCTTGCCCATCCACTCATCGCCTAGCTTTCTCCTCATCATCCAACAAAGCCCATTCATGTGCAAGAAACTCATCAAGTATTTGTAAAGAAGCTTGAAGATAGTTTTGTGATTCATACCATATAGCTAACCATTTCTCACTAGCTTCCTCCTCTTCTTTCTTTCTTTTATCCAAAGTCGCTTGTTCTTCACCAACAAGTTTCTTCCGTACTCTTCATCATAAGCTTCTTGTTCGCTTTACTTTTAAACTTCACTGCACAAGAATCCGCTTTCCTTTCCCAATATCGATTTAACCACTTTCTTCTTCAATGATTCACCAATAACTAAACTTTTTCCTTTAGGTTTGGTTGCGAGATTGAACAGATAAAGGATGTGCAATGATGGGTGTAGAAATAGATAATGTTTTGCTCAGATTAATCAATGTACTTGCGCTTCTTTCTCTACTTTAGGCTTAGGTGGTAATATAGAAAGAGTTGTGACAACAGTGGAAGTGGTTATGATAGCGATAGGTATGACGATAGTAGGAACAATAGCCAAGTCCGAAACTCGCATCGGTGGTTACAAAAGTACTAACCATGGTTTCGTATACTATCGCTTGTTGTGTTCTGTACTACTTCAACATTCTTCAATTTTTCAAGAACAACCTCATTCCCATCTTTATCGAAACCAAAAATCTTGATCTCCACTATCAACATCTTCTTCCATAGGTACACCAATGATACATCCATAGCCTCCCACAATTCATGCCATCACCCTCCCACGAATTCATGCCATCACTCCTCCCTGCTTGGATACATCCTTCTCATTCGAGTCAAGAGAGTCCACCTTCTTTACTTTCTTCTCCTAGCTTTCAAAAACAAGAACCCTGAATATGCTACTTGAAAACTAGTTATATAAAATATTGTTACTTGAATGCGTGACGGTTTCATGTCGAAAATAAATACTTTTGAGCTAATGGTGAAAATATAGTTAAAACTATGTAACGGTTTTAGTAATTGAAAAAATCGCCACGCCGGACTTGACGTAATATATATACATAGGAAAACTAACTTCGTTTTAAGGTCCGTTTCCGAAACGTCCGCTTAGGCCCTCAAAACCTTGATTAAAATCTCGACAGCTTACTAAAGCTGTGAATAGTGTTTTCAAGACGTTTTGACTCAAAGTTCGGTTAACCATAAATCACTCGTTTTAAGTCCGTTTTCAAGTTCTTTATATCCACGCCAAGGTAATGAAGAGTACTAATATATTTTTAAACTTGGAGACTTCACAGAAATTTTAAGGTCACTGTTTGGGTCAGTTAAAATTCGGACTGCATGAATATTTTCCGGAAAATTATAGTTTTTAAATCGTAACTTGGAAACCACGTATATTTTCGTTATAATTCGTTTAGTCCGTTCGAAGGCCACGTTCATAACTAAAATCTATTTTCTAAAACTTTAATAAAACTTATAAAATGACTAACTTTTGGAAAAATTATAAATTTCGACGGTAGCTTGCATTTTAAATACCATTTGTTAGCCTTGATTATTTTATTAGAAGTGATGGTCATTCACGATTAGGAACTTTGTGTGTTGAGATATCGTGATAGAATAGTCAGCGGGCTCGTGGATTGAGCTAAGCTAATTGGGCATTAGTTAAGTTAAGCTAGCCTTGTCTAGTTAGTGAAACCCAAGCCCAATCAAGTCCATCTCAAGGCCCATGGCCAAACCTTAGGGCATCCTCTCTTGTACTATATATACCCCTCAAGTATGTCATTTGAGGGTGTGTTGAGATGTGTGTGTGTGTTCTCCTTTGAACCAATATACTACTTATTGCTTCATCTTTCTTCTCTCTACCTCTCTAAACATATACACGAATTATACATCAAGTGACCAAGTTCTAATCTTAATCTTTCTTTCACGTTTTATACGCATAAGGTGTTTGTGCAGTAAAGGTTGTTATTGTGATAAGGTATAAGTGATAAAAGGGGCTTTACAATTGGTATCAATCGCCTAACAATGGTTTAGGAGTGTTTGTGTTTGTTTTGAAGTTTTGGTATTGTCCACGTTAAGCTCACGTTTTACACTTTTGATACGCTTAAAGCTTTCATTTTTTCACCAAAAAATTCAAGATTCTTGTGGTTTAAGGTTTATTTGGTGCTAAAGTTTCGAGTTTTTGCAAAAGTTTGAAGCTTTACGTGTTTTCTTCATTTTAAGCTCGTTTTTGATCTTTGGTCATTTCTACTGTAACTTTTCTAAGCACTTTGGGTGAAAAAGGTCTACATTTTTGGGTTATACTGAGTGTTTTTAAGGATATCCGCAAGCGAAATTGTTTGAATCGTTGGAAATTTTTACGAGTAGGTCAAAACCTAGTTCTACTCGTAAGAAAGTCAACTACTCATAACTTTTCTACTCATAACTTTTCTACTCATAACTTTTCTACTCGTAACTTTTGGTGAAGAATCTTCGTGCTATAACGGTGACTCGGTGCTTCCTCACTTGGATAAGTGTGTGAACACCGACTTTGGATATCTTTTACTGCGTGAAAGTGTAAAGGATTTTTGGGTTCTGGCGTAAGCTTTTTCTGCTGTAAGATTTTCCCACGCAGTAAACTATTCCCACGCGTAACCTCTCTTATTCTTACGCGTAAGTTGTGTTCTCGATAAGAATTTCCCACGCATAAGAATCCTCGCCTAAGCATCCTACGCGCATAAGATCCTACGCTAAGATCCTCGCCTAAGTTTCTACTCAGTAACTTGTGTTTCTCGCCTAAGCTCTCTTTCAACGCATAAGGTTTAAAAAAAAAAAAAAAAAAAAAAAAAAAAAAGACTTTTGGCGAAAACTTGAGTAAAATTTAAATTTTGAGGAGACTAAACGTTCAATTTTTACGCGAGATTCAAATTTTGGTTTAACTGTGAAAATTTTGGTCAAAATTCAAATTTTGGGCCTAAATTCAAATTTTGGTCAAATTTGGCGTCAAAATTGTCATAACTCAAATTTTTCATACGATTAGAATTGATTTTATAGTGAATTTCAAATTTGGTGAAATTTTTAAGAACCGAGAGTTCTGATGCGACTTTAGTCACCTCAAGCTGAGCTTAATCTTCATCAACCACAACTCCTTTATCGTTGAATCGATCCTACATCAACTTTATCGGATCATACCTTCATCAATGGCAACTCAACAAGACATTCATGCGGCGGTGCGAAAACGACCTCCTATGTTGGCAAAAGGTGGTTATCTTCAATGGACAAGTCGTATGCTCCGTTACATTAAGACCAAAACCAATACTCTATGCTTCAATCAATTCAGAATGGACCCTTCCACCTCGACAAGTTCATGTACACAAATCGATGCAACACCTCCATCCCATCCTCTCATCTTCAAGCCAATGAATACAGAGGATCGAAACAAGTCGATCAGGATGACATGGCAATTCATATTATCCATTTGGGTTTACCAATAGACATCTTTCTTTGCGGTGAGCGGTTGTGAAGCCCTTTCGATATGTGGGAGCGTGTTGAGGCGGCTATGTTTTGGAGCAATGGTAAACAAGATATGGAGAACAAGCGCTAAGCGAATGGGAAAGTTTACATCTACACGGGAGAATCCATTGAATCCTACTATGGAAGGTTTGCACTTTGATGAATGAGCTTATCGAAACAAGTTGGCACCAGAACAATCGTTCAAAACATCAAGTTCACGAATAATCTTCCGGAAGAATGGGGCGAATATCATTACCCCGAACCATTAACTAACTCATCGGTACATAACACAACATTTAAAACAAAACAATGAAGCGAATGAAGTCGAGAAAAGAAAAATTGGAAAAATTGGCACTTATTGCTCTTTTCACTTTCTCCAAAACCAATACTCTATGCTTCAATCTCGAATATCATTACCACGAACACATTAACTCAGTACATAACACAACATTTAACTCTGAGACTGAAATTGTATTCTCCATTTTGGTACATGTAGCCGTCAATTCATTTAACTGTTCAAGAATATCCTCCCACTTGACTGTGTTAAGCGGTCCGAGAGGTGGTTCATTGGAAAAGTCATCATGTACAAAGTCATTAACCATCAATTCAATGTCGGTTCCAATCTATCCTCATCACTTGAAATGTTAATCGCTCAGAGGTGAATCCTTGGATATAGTGAACATAGCATCGGACCTAGCTCGATCATCTATGCACCACAGCAGCCAGTTAGCTAGGGATTCCTCCACCTGTGTTAAGTTCCAAAGAACTCTCCACATTAGGAGTTGCCAATGGTTGGGTCTTATTAATGTTTCCACTATCCTGACCAACATCCAAGCATGAATCAGTAGTGGAAGCCCTTCCAATCATGTCACCTCCACTCCATGTGACAGCCTCATCAACATTACCACTAACACTAGCCTGAGGAAGCTTAGTGCCCTGTGTTCTCCTAGTCCATGATGCAAGACCTTCATCAAACTCAGAATCAGTAGGCAAAGTAATAATGTGAGGAAATAAAGGAACATCTCTAATTATTACATTCTGTGGCTGATTCCTCATATGTGCAAAAACCTTAGGAAGCATGTGATGTACTTCATACGCTCGAGTATGTTCAACAGGTTCCTCGATTTGATGTTCCACAATCAGTTGAACAAACCTAGGATACAAATAGTATTTACCCTTCTTCCTAATGTTTTGTACTAACCCCTCATATATCATCCTAAACCGCTTAAACTTCCTTCCATCGAAAAAACAAATAATAGCGGAGCAATTTTTGAAGGAAAGTCATTAAAGCACGTGGTCTTGTTACTCATACACATCAACAAAGTGTGAATCAAAACTTCCATTGTTGTGAAAACAAACTCTTAAAAAATTGTACCTTTTCACCTCTGTGTGTATATCCTAATCTCTCTAAACCAGTAACAATCTCAACATCTGAAAGATTATCAACACCATCAGCATCATCAAGCCTTAAAACTTCTCTAATGATCTCCTCAGAAATAGAAATAGCATTCTCATCCACAATAGTACTAAACACCGCCAAACCATCAACCTCTTCAAGTGTAGCATTTCTCCAGAACTGATGTATGTAGGCTTTAAGAATGGTAGGTTCAACTGTTAAAGCATAGTGAATGGGACTGTGAACAAGGAAATCAATCATTTGATGAAACCCTTCAGATCGAGCATCGTTAGTGAGTACGGCAACTAGGTTATGTGAAGTGGAATACTTTTCAGCCATTGGGATTAATGATGGATATGAAGTGGGTTTTGTGAATAAATCAAAGAAAGTGATTAGGGTTAAAGTTGAGCGCCAATTGGAAGTGGTTTGAAGATCAAATAAATTGATCCATCCGTGATTTTGGGAAGAGATATATACTTTTGCCAAAGTGTCGAAACAACCCATGTAGTATCCAAAACAAAGTACCATACTATCCGCGGTTCCATAACTGCTATCCGAGGTTAGAACATAACATCAGTGGATACAGATGTTCACTCCTCCAAATATCCAAGAGAAAGAGCAAGTAAGTCTGTGTTTAACACAAGAGAGATCTCACAAAAATATGAAGGATTACACAATTTTTTTTTTTTTTTTTTTTATAACTAACACAAGCGGTAACACACCACTCCTATGTATACAAATCCTTCATACTTGCAAGTCAAAACACAAAACCAACACGTAAAAGTAGGTTATTGTTGTCGGTGGTTAGTTTATGCGAAGTGGTTCCAAAATAACTATCCGTGTTTTAAGCAGTAAGTCAATCGGTCAACTTCTAGAACAAATATAATCCAAAGCCCAAGAAACTCATTAACTCTCCAACCACATTTAACCCGCTCCATATTTACTTCCATAGCCCTTATTTTTCTTATAAAAGATCCCTTAATCTCATATAACGCACACACCAATCAAAATCAAAACCCTAATTTGTCCAAAACCCCAATAATGAGCGGCCCAACCCAATCAATCTTTCATCGATGACAATACCTCCTCCAGCAATGATGCGGAGAGATGGAAAAAGAACTATTTGGCAAGTAATCCAAGCAAAGGAGAGAATAGCTCTTCTTTAAGTTCGTATGTATCACCCTATGAAGATACAGACGAAGAAACATCTCCATGGCGGTCGGTGCACCTCCACAAGAATCCCATCCATGGCGATTTGACATACCTCCACAAGAACCACGACCATTAAAATCCCCATTTCTTCCATCATCAGAAGATGATAGTGTGGTGAATCCAAGTGATGCTTCTGAAGACTCTGATGACTCTTCTAAGAAGAGGACTTTAAACCCCAAACCTTCATCATCCAACCCCCAACCAAGACCACGAGCAAGAAACCCACCACTCCCTAAGGACAGAGAGGTGGTTCTTGGTCTTTGTGCACCAAGTCGCGGTGCTTCTTCACACATCGTAACAGGGAAGGGAAAAAGAAAGAGGGAGTAAGTTGCTGTATGGTGGAATAAGTAGATGGAGCACAAGAAGAATATCATATCATCCATCTATCTGCCACAATCAGCTTCAGCTTCTTCGTTTGCATCAATCCATCCTTCCCATTTTGATCCTTAGCTGCTTGGTCGTACTGGTCATGCATATGATAACTGCATATCCAACATTTAAACAATAGAAGCAAGGATAGTAGTAGTAGAAATATTAGTAGAAAATCATGTATAGAAGTAGTCTTTAATTAGCACTTGAAGTTTCATTGTAAGTCGTAAGTCAGAACTGCTTTGTTGAATGAACAATGTAACTTCGAAGACTTCTTGAATCTCTATAATGACTTGTCTTTTATCCGCACAATGGTTAGTGGAAACACGTAACAACTAGCGGTGTTTTGAACAACTCTATCGGTGGTTAGAAACAACACTATCGGTGGATAGAAACACAAATAGCAATACTAAGATTACATAATAACAAATCAATACTTATACAGATCGATACAAAACAATTTGAGAATTTAGAGATTAATCATTCCAATACTAACAACAAGATCTCGAAACCTCCCACATCAAAAGGTTTGGTGAGAAGATCGACAACATTGAAATCGGTATGGATTTTTACCATTTGAATCAACCTTTTCTCATTACAATCTCTAATAAGCGATGTCTTATCTCAATATGTTTAGTTCTAGAATGTAAAGCAGATTTTAATAATGCAAATTGTAATTTATTATCAATGTAAATCTTTTTTTGGGGTAAAGGGAGTAATCACGCACCTGTAAAGTATTATTAACCAAACATTTTTAGTACAAAGGGAGGGTGAGTCCTCGCCTCGATCCCCTTAGGACACTTACAGACACTCATATAAACGTGACAAACCACGCTTATAACAAACATTGAACACAAACTACAACGACTATATATATAAAAATTAAATGCTATTCAAGTAGAAATCCTTGAATCTTTAAATCGTCCTAGTAGTTCAAACTTCCAGCTTCAACAAATTGCGTCTTCTATTAGTATTATGCAAAAAGCATAATCTAATAACCTAATAAGAGTGACCCAACCTTCCAGCATATTCGACTTGAACCAATCTTCTAACAAATACGAATGAAACACATGAAGACAACTACCAAGGATCAAGTCATATGCAACAACAATGATGGAACATGACATGACATCATGAGCAACAATGCGTGAGCTCATAACAATCACTATGACAATATTTGAGTACCACAAAGCTACCCAAATGCAACCAGAATATGAATGCAAATCCGAAGGTAGCAAAATCTGCCATAGACAAAACATAGGGCTGAATAAACCCTAACTTCCAATCCCATCGTACACTTTATCCATCAGCTACTACCAGAAAAAAGTGAATAGGAGTGAAATTCAAATCGACAAGAGTCATCCTCGTCATAATCAAACCAGTAGCAGCGGGATAGAGTGTAACAAACAAGTAAGGTTTTAGACAAACCCTAACATCCAGACCAATCAACAGATCGAACAATAGAGTATTTACGAACCCTAACTTCCATAACCACATCATTCACAGATCGCAAGCATAATAGAACCAAGAACAATAGCAGCAGGATCCAGCAATGATACAGCGAACATCCAGCATGACTTACATCTCTCCCATAACCCACGTACCCAATACATCCATCGGATAAAGACCTTGCAGCCAACAAACAAACCCAAATATGGGATAACTTGAAGAATTACGTGCAGATAATCATCACAAACAAGTGATAAAAATAAATAAAACCCTATAAAAAGGGTTCCATTATAGCGAACAGCAACACCATGGAGCAGGAATCAATCCCCAAGCAATCAAGTATATACAATCAAAGACCAGGCTAATCGACAAGTAATATATAAGAAGCCCTAAACATAGGGTTTCCTCGATAGAGCACAACAGATCCAACCATAATCGACCATATAGCAAACCAAAAAGGTTTTACAATCCTAAACCAAGGCCGAACCAGATCTTACCAATAAAATCGACAGTAAAACCTGGTATACGATCTAAAAATCATATAATCCGAAACCCTAAAAAAACGATAGCATTAAAAATAAGGGTTTCGGAAAATAACCAAAACCAGCCGCCTCTATTCAAGAAAATACTACCCTCTATGATCGATTGCATACCCATAAACGAAACAGAAGTTTGTTTAGAGGTAGAGAGGCGAAGATAGAAGATAGGTTGATCGGAAAAAGAAGGAGTAGAGGCGACCGGATTTAGGAGCGAGTTTATGCTTGCTGCTCTATCCGTGGTTCAAAATCCAGCAATTGATTCTGAATCCAAAGATCTTGACCACAACAACTAGCAGCAACCACATATTCAGCTTCAGTTGTAGAATTAGCCACAATAGTTTGCTTTTTACACTGCCAAGAAATTAACTCGCTTCCCAAGAACCGACATCCTCCGGTGGTAGACTTCCTATCCGGACTAGCTCCAAGATAGTCACTATCGATGTAGGCCACCAAATCAAAGGGAATCCTTAGAGTACCAAAGGCCCAATTTAGGATGACCTTTCAAATATCTAAAGATCCTCTTAACGACATTCATGTGTGAGGTATTTGGTGTTACTTGAAATCTTGCATACACACATCTTGAGAAAATAATGTCGGCCTAGATGCGATAAGATACATCAAAGATCCAATCATGGATCCGCAACTTCAAATCAACTTTGGGACTTCCATCATCCGGTAGCATAGGTTTCGAGTCTCCATAGGTGTACTTGCACTCTTTACATCTTGAAACCCAAACTTCTTCAAAACATCTGCTACATACTTGTCTTGACTAATGAAAATACCATCACCCTTTGTTGAACCAGTAGCCCCAAAAAGAAAGTGAGTTCTCCCATAGAACTCATCTGAAACTTATCATGCATAAGTTTCTCAAAATCTCTGCATAGCTCCTTGTTTGTCGAGCCAAAGATGATGTCATCTACATAAACCTGAACCAGTAAAATATCATCTTTGTGCTTTCTAATGAACAAAGTTTTATCAATCAGTCCTCTTTTAAAACCATTGTCCATCAAATAAGTAGATAGGCACTCATACCATGCCCTTGGAGCTTGATGCAATCCATACATAGCCTTTCTCACCCTGTAAACCTTGTCAGGATGATCAGGATCTTCAAAACCAGGAGGTTGACAAACATAAACCTCCTCATCAATAGTGCCATTAAAAAAATGCACTTTAACATCCATCCGATACACAACAAAATTCTTGAATGAAGCATAAGCCAAAAATAATCGATAGCCTCTATCCTTGCAACCGTGCAAACACTTCATCATAGTCTAAACCTTCAGTTTGTGTGTATCCTTGAGCAACCAACCTTGACTTGTTCCTTACAACAATTCCTCTTTCATCCCTCTTGTTTCGAACACCCATTTAGTCCCAATAGCCCTCTTCCCATTTGGAAGATCAACCAATGTCCAAACCTCTTGAAGTTTGAACCAAGAAGCTCCTCTTGCATTGATTCTACCCACCTTCTTCGATAAAGCTTCTTCCACTCTTTGGGCTCCTTTTGAGATAGAAAACAAGCAAACAAGCAATTTTGCGAGATCTTTATGACTGCTTTTGTGAAGTGATCTTGCAAAGAACCCATGTTCGTGAAAGGGTTCATGTTCTTTACCACGCTTCTTGTTTGAACCGGAGTATTCAAATTTCCAAGAATCATTCCTTGGGATGAATCTTGTTAATTCGTAGTAGTGATTGGACTTTCATTAATTACGGTTTCCAAATTAGACAAATCGATTGAAGAATTCATCCATGTCTTCATCATCGATAGGAGTATCAATCTCTATTAAATCGGGCATATTAGGATCATGTGGATACTCCTCATCACCAAATAGTGGCTTTGGATGTGGTCCAAAGAAAGTACTATCACCGATTACTTATAGCCGGGATTTCACTTAAACTATCGGTGGTGAAGATGGCTTGTCTGCATGTTCAGATTGGCCTATCGGTTGCTTTCAGGTGAGCTTAGCAGCGGTGCTTGCGCATCGCTTTTTCTTCTTTTCAATTTCTTCTACCGACAATCGAGTTATCTTTCAACAACTCATCTTTATCTTGATGATGATCAAATTTGCCTCCATCTTTCAAGACTTCATCATCGGTGGGATTTTGCTTATCAATGATGGAAGGAGCAGAACCGACTTTCCACTTTTCAACCAAATAGAACTCCTTTGGAGAATCGCCTTCTTTTGGAGATGTATCCGCCTCGTAATCCTTTTGTGTACCGCATAAGCATTAGTGGAAGTTCCCGCAATGATAGGCTCATAATTCATAGATTTGGTTAGCATATCAATGTTAAATGACCGGTCTGGTCCTTTGGTCTCAACACTAGAGTCTTTTCACCGAATTGAACATGTAAGTTCTCTTCAACAATTCTAGTCCTCCTATTGTATACTCTAAAGGCTTTGCTATTAGTGGAATAGCCTAAAAGTATCCATCATCGCTTTTCTTGAAACTTGCCTAGGTAGTCTATGGTATTCAAAATGGTAACAGACACCCAAAAGGTTTTAGGAATGCAATCATTGGCTTCCTATCATGTAACAACTCATAGGGGTCTTGTTATGAGGCTTCACTACCTTACTGCATTTTGCACATAGCATGCAATTCCTACAACTTGACCCAAGGTAGTTGGTAACTTAGACTCGACAACATGGTCCTAGCGACCTCAATTAGTGTTCTATTTTTCCTTTCACCACACCATTCATTTGTGGTGTTCTAGCAACACTAAACCTGTCTTTCAATACCTTTAGCTACAGGCGATTCATCACATCATTCTTAAACTCGCCCATTATCACATCGATTACTTTGACCTTATGATTTACTAGATTTTCTATCTTAGTAATGAAACTCTTAAGAATCTCACTAGTCTCACTCTTAGCGACCAAAAAGTATACCCAAGAAAATCTACTATAATCATCGGTGATAACTAGGCAATCACGCTTATGGTTCAAGCTTCTAACAAAGGTAGGTCCAAATAAGTCCATATGAAGCATAAACGATGGTTGTGTTATGGTGTTTACTGATTTGGTCTTACAAGAAGCTCTATGTTGTTTTCCTTTTGACATGCCACACACAGTTCCTTACACTCAAAACCTTTGAAGGTAACCTCTCACTAAGTTTCCTTTACCGCTTTATTGATTGTTTTGTAATTGAGATGACCTAGCCTTCTATGCCACAACTTTGACTCATCTACGGATGCTTTAGCAAACAAACATAAGGACCTATTAGGAAGAACATCTTTAAGATCAAAACAATATATATTTTCCTTCCTAGGTACCCTAAGTTGTATAAACTTCTCATCGTGCATCTTAAACTCGGAGACAACACCACACACTCAGTTTCCCGAAACTACCCGCTTTTCTTATCACACATTTGAGAAACACTTGAATAAATTGTACTTAAGTCCTCAGTACCAAGTAGACTTTTTCAAAGTCTAAATTCCTTATTCGATTGTGCCTCGCCAAGTATCTTTCCTCCTTTGGATCATTGCCAAATGCCACATATCCTCCATCAAAAGCTTCAAAATCTTCCAGATTGCTTCCATCCCAAGTCATGTGCCCAGCAACCACTATAAAAACTCCTTTATCTTTTAGCTCAGTTTGAAGATTGCCATGCACATAAAATTACACAAGTTAGTTCCTCTTGTGGACCCAAGCCAAGATCGACTTGGGTCCGCCTGTGCATCAAAATATTCAAATTTCTTTAGGTCCATTGATGCACAATTGACATGTGGTAAAACCTTGGTCTTAGGCTTCCATTGCCAACTTGTCGAGGCCTTATGACATAAAAATGATTTCCAACCATCATGACGCTTATCACTTTTGGAATTTTTAAAACTTCTTTTGAATCGGTGGTGATATCTTGCTTATGATGGTTTGATTCTCGCTTAGCCGTGGTTACATTTTGTTTAGCGATGGTTGGAACCCATTTAGGTGTAGCGATGACAATTGATTTTGTATTCCATTCCTCATCAAGACCGCTCTAGGAATCAAGTTATTTATTAGGATGAGGGTTTGTTTTTCTTGAAAAGTTTTGATGATTTACCCTCCTCCATTGATTCCAAACCGGTGGTCTGCTTTTATGACAATTTCTCTGTAAGTGCTCAAAACTACCACAGTTATAACAAGCTTTCTTGACACATTGAAACTCATCACCTAACTGTTAGAAATTAGACCATTTAAGCTTCTTTGATTACCCCTAGGTTTATATTGTTTCATCTGCGCCCTAGGAATTTCCTGTACTCTACTACTTTCTTGGTAACTTTAGCTCCAAATCTAGGTACAAGGTTGACTTGTCGAGAATCAACTTTCTTAACTTTCTCTATCTTTTCGCACTTAGTTGATTCGGTTCTATCATCCTCGTAGTCCGATTCCCAATCTTCTATTATGGGAGCATCGATAACTTATCGAAACTTATCTTAGGTGTTTCATCTTATTTATCTCTTCAACAGTTTGTTAAAACCGAATTCACTACTAAATGACAGTTCTTTAGCGTGTGGTGCATGTTTCATCAAAGAGGGTGGTGGCATATTATTGTATCCTAGACCGGTACCATCTTTGAGCAGCTTTTGACCTATTGGCTTATTTACTAGATCAGAAGCATATTGTGTTTTAGCAACCCTAACAACATGTTTTTCCTTTTCATCTAGGGCCTTTAGTTTTACACTCTCTGCCTCTGCTAGTTTATCTTTAAGCATTTTAATCTCTCTGTCTTTAAGATCAATTTCACCACCTAGTATATTGATCTTTTATACATACTCAAACTCACATTTAATACAAAATTTTAGCTTCTCTTCCACACCTTCTAGACCAACTCTATAACCTAAGTTATCTAGAGTCAATCTTTCTACTTCTTTTCTCATACTCTCAGTGATAGCTTTTTGAGATTCTAAGTTATCATAACATGATTTAAAAGAACAAGTAGATGTTTTAGAATCATTAGATACCTCGAATCTGAACCGTAAGATGAAGCATAGGCCATTAGAGCAAAGTTATGCTCTTTTGAAGCTTCACTAGCAAGAAAAGTCGCATTTGGACCTTCTTCAACTGATCACCCAATCATAATCACCAATCCCATCCCGAGCAACCAAAGTCAAGAAGCAAAGCAGCTCTTCTCGTTGTCCTCTTAATTCCTTCAATTCTTTTAGGAGCTCGACATTCCCTAGCAAAGTGACCTTTCTTCTTGCGCTAAAGCACTCCATCTTGCTTTTGTCGAATCCAGCTCTCCTTTGACCATCATACCTAACATGTCTTCCGGTCCTCCTCGAAACTTCCTTGCTTGGAGAGTCAAGATTGCCATTTGCCATTGAAGGTTAATTTCATCAAGATCATCGGGATCAATTTGATCTAGATCTTGATTCAAAACATCAACACCGGTAGTTAACCGACAGAAAAGCACAATTGCACCATCACCGACATTATCACTAACAAAGGTATTGTTTGCAATAGCCATGGTTATACCATAAGTAGCGATGGATACATCTTGTGGGCTTTTGTGATTAGTGGATACAAAAGCAATGTTTTGATTAGCGTAAGATGGGTGAGAAGCGTTATTCTCGGACTCATAAACCTTCAAGTTGTTGAAGAGATTATCTAGAGTCATTGTAGCAAAGTCCGCCTTATTTCTCCACACAATTGTATGAATAGCCCATTCGGATGATAAACTCCTAATGAACTTCAAATTAATATCTTCTTGAAGGAACTTGTAACCCACCGACTTGAGTTGGTGATAAGTTTTTGAAGTTTATTGTATGTACCATCAATCTTTTCTCCACTAAGTGCGGTGAAGGTTTCAAATTGATGCTTGAGCATATTCATCCTTGACTTCTTTGTAGCTTCATTACCAAGAAACCTTAATTCAAGAGCATCCAATAATTCTTTAGCAAACTCATATTGATCAAAATCCAAGGCAAACTCATTTGGTATTCCCATAGAGAATACTGTGAGCTTTGATCTCCATTTTCCTTTAGCTTTATCGGTTCACTAACAATAGCTATCTCTTTACCATCCTCACCCTTCTTAGGAAGAGTGTCTCCTTTTCTACAACATCCCGAGAGCATAATCAATCATACGAATGTATTGCCTCATTCGCATCCTCCGATTTGATACTCACCATGTTTGAGCATGGGCACTTTTGAAGCAATCACCATGTGAGTTTCGTCGACATCTTAACTTACTTGAATAAAGATTAACGAGACTTCTTCTTGGTTACAATTTCTAGATCACAAGCTCGATACCACTTGTTGATCCCAAATGAGCAAACGATCTAATATAGAAACCGACTTGTAACAAAAGCTTATCAAGTATTACGCGAATTTAATACTTAATCTTAAGAAGAAGAACGAGAAACATTCAACACCTCAATATTATTTATTAATACGAATACTCTTACAGTATTAGGGTTTTGCAACCTTGAAGTGTATCGACCTTAGATATAAAACATACGTATATCTAACCTAACCTAGGACCTCCTTTTATAGGCTAAGGAGTCCTATACATTATACAATACGTAACCTACAAGATAAATATCTTTTCCATATTTATCTAATACAATAAACTAACCGACTATACAAAACTAGCAGAGTTTACAATATATTATCCGTGGTTACACAATAATACTAGTCGCGGTTGTCTTCATCCGTGGTTACACTCTTCTGTCCGTGGTTATATCAAACCTGTCCGTGGTTCCAGTACTTAGAGTAATTCTTGATGCAAGGAACCTAAAACCCAACATTATATATTACCTGGATTGTGGTTCTCGGTTGAGATTGAGAGATATCGTACACACAGGAGATTGGTTCACACACACTAAAGTTTGGATTTGAGGGGAAGTTGTTCAAAATTTGGTTTTCGACTTGATTATTGGACGAAAGTACTGCTTGGAAGAAAGTACTGCTTGGACCACGAAAGTACTTCTTGACATAAGTTAATTAGTGTTGCTGATTTGAGACAGTTTAGCAATAGTTTAGTCACAGAAAAAGCGTCACTAACAGATTTGGGAGGAAGGAGAATGCAACATAGTGACAGATTAGCGACAGTTTAGTGACAGAAAAAGTGTTGCTTTTGTTTTGGAATTGAGGGGAAGTCATACATGGATTTGATTCTCAGTTTGGTATGGAGTTTATTTTGATTACACAAACACGAGATTGATTTAGTTCTCAGATTTGGTTGTTATACACATACGCAAGTTTGGTTGATTTCAAAGTTCAAGATCTCAGATATTGTTATACTTATTTGGACTTTGACGATGATTGGAAAAATTGGTAAACCTTTGAACTATTCTTCATGTTACTACTACTTGGTTTCAAATGCGATTATAGTCATCTTTATTAGTATTTTAGGAGGTACTATGTTCTTCATGGCTGGAACTATAACGTATTTGTGATCATGGTGGTTAGTTATTTGACAAGTTCTTATGGTTATTTACATGCATCATTCGAGGGGAAGATTTTTACTACTATTTGTTGGTATTTATACTCCTGGTTCAGATTTCTTTTGCCTTAATTTCATTTTTAGCAAGCTTTTTGGTGATCTTCATGGCGGGTATCTTGAGGCATTAGAAGGATGGATTAGTCATATGATATTGGTTTGTGGTGGTTGGAATCAAAGTTGTTTCTACTTAGCTTCTCCAAGTGGATTATGACAAAAAGGGGAAGAAAAGCGACAAAGACAATTTGCAACTTGAAGATTCTTGGTGATTGCATGTTTAAGGGGAAGTTCTTATCTTTCATGACATCTTAACTTCAGAGGAAGTTTGTGCTTATTTGGTTTTGTCATTATCAACTAGGGGAAGATTGTTAGGAACTATATTTGAGTTGATTATGATAAAATATGAAAGATGAAGGACTTATGAAGACAATTGATGAAGAAAGAAAGACAAGGGACTTACTTGTTTAAGAAGACTTTATTATTTAGTCCCTACTAGTCAATTGTAACCCTAGACTCTCTAGTATATAAAGAGAGGCAGGGAATTAGATTTAGTGTGTGTCAATATGTGAACACCAAAGGTGTGTGTGTGTGTACAGGCGTTTAGGGGAAGCCTAGGGTGATGGTTTATTAGTTAGTTCCTAGGCGTATGTTTATGTAAACACCTAGGTTAGTAGTTTAGAGATAATGACAAAGAACTTTGTTAATAATAACAAACGATGTTTTCTTTTTCCGCTGTGCATTATAATCGTTGTTATTGTTATCCCCTAGAGCTCATAAACGATCTTATCAAGTTGTGTAGTGCGCCCATCCTAGCTTTGCCTGATGGAAGCGAATATTTTCTCGTGTACTGCGACGCTTCGCATAAAGGCTTAGGTGTTGTCTTGATGCAACGGGAGAAGGTGATAGCTTATGCCTCTCGAAAACTTAAGAAGCATGAGAAAAACTACACCACCCATGATCTTCATCACCAAATTACCGAGAACAACTAGCGGCAATGATGCTATCTGGGTAATCGTAGATCTTTTGACTAAGTCTGCTCACTTCTTGGACATTAACGAGGTCGATAGTCTCGACAAGCTCGCTCGGCTGTATATTAAGGAGATAGTATCGCGTCATGGAGTACCGGTATCTATCATTTTCGACCGAGATAGCCGTTTTACATCCCACTTCGGAGATCCTTACGACGACTTTAGGAACAAACACGGATATGAGCATCGCTTATCATCTCAAACCGACGGTCGAGCGAAAGAACCATTCGGACCTTAGAGGATATGCTTAGAGCCTATGTCATCGATTTCGGCAAAGGCTGGGAAAGACACTGTTAATACAAATAAGCCGTAAAAACGTTTATTTATATTTTACGATCTTCTAATATTTTGTTGATAACAAACGTAAAATCATTTTAACGAAAAAAATAAAATACGTAAATAGTTTGAGCCAATAGTTTTCTAACACACTTACGTTTTCACATAAAACACTAAAACAAGTAGAAGTGATTTTATGATTTAATAATACATATGTACAACAACTAGTGTTTACATATTGGGCAAATATATACATAACTAGTATGTATTATAATGGGTAAAAACTACAACCCATGGATGTTAGGATTTAGTAAATCCGGTTATTAAAGTGTCGGTCACCTCAAGTATATGTAATCGTTAGAAAGCTCGTAGTCGTAGTTATTTATTAGTTAAGTTGTATTTAGTTAAGTAACACCGTGGAGGACGGACGGGTCTTTACCCACTGTATGCCTGATCCACAGCCCGTAGGTGGCGATTTGTGTAAGACTATAAATACTCTCTGCCTCCCAAGGTAGAGAGTTAGAGCTCATAATAATACTTTTATTTTCTCTCACTAAGTTTCCAAACCTCTAACTCTTTCTCTCTCTAAAACCTTGAATTATACGCCCCACTTGATCATGTTATGATGTGTTTGTGAAATCCAATATGTTACAAATGGTATCAAGAGCCATGGTTTGATCATCTCTCTTACTTATCCTTGGATTTCTAGTGGTTTTATATGGTTTTTGAGTTTGAAAAAGTTTAGTGGTTTTTGCATCATTTGGACAATTTCTAGTGTTAAAGTTTGAATTTTGATTGTACTTTTGTGTTTAGAATCATTGTAAGGGTTTGGATTTGGAAAGCTTGAATCACTGTGGTTGCGCTTGTTTTGGATTGAAAAGTGTGTTTTTGAAGTTTTTCAAGGTAGCGACTTGAGTCTCGTTGTGATATTCTTCGTAGCGACTTGCTTCAGTAATTTCTAGCGAGTTGTAGTGTTAGTCGTAGCGACTTGAGCTTAGTGACTTGTCTATTGAGACAAGCCGACAAACAGTACAAGTTAGTGGATTCTCCACTACGGCTAGCGACTTGGTGGGGTTAGCGACTTGCTTTCATTATTTCTAGCGACTTGTACTTATTGTTCTCAGCGACTTGATCTTAGCGACTTGGATACTTAGCGAGTTGCTCTTTAGCGACTTGTATGGTTAGCGATTTGGTTCGTTAGCGACTTGTGTTCAGCGACTTAGGTTTTAGCGACTTGTGCTTAGCGACTTGTGGTTTAGCGAGTTGCTACTTAGCGACTTGGTGCTTAGCGACTTGGTTCAAGCATTATAGCGACTTGGTTAATACTTGTTTCTAATACGGTTTTCTCTTGATTTAGTAAAATCTCGTTAAAGAATCTATTTCCTGGTTTAATCATAGAGTTATAAAATCCGTGAAATCAGTAAACATGTCTACCAACGTGCCTACAATCATTTCTCATCAGTGAGGACGCTCAGCGGTGGTTCGGATACTCGTCCACCCATGCTTGATGTAATCGACTACGACTCTTGGGCTCAACGAATCGATTGTCTTGTCTTGGTAAGGAAAATGGAGTTAACATTCTTAAGTCAATTGATGAAGGACCGTGTCGAGTTGAGACAACCGAGACATACTTGACATCGCTGCTGCAGATGGCTCGGTGATATTAGGACCGGACATACCTAAAATGTATGATGAACTCGACCGATAAGGAGAAGAAGAGATACGATGCGCACATCGTGGCTTCTAACATCATACTTGTGGTTTACCTAAGGACATTTACAAGTCGATCAATCACAACACTCAAGCTAAGGCGCTTTGGGACAATGTCAAGATGCTACTCTCGGGTTCTGAACTAACCAAGGAAGACATAAAATCTCAACTATATGATGAATTTGAGCACTTTAAGATGAAGCCATAAGAAAGTGTCTATGAGTATTACGTGAGATTCCACAAGCTTGTGAATGATATGAGGAATATCAAAATGACCATGCCAAATATTCAGCTAAATTCAAAGTTTGTGAACAACATGAATCCTGAATGGCATAAATTTGTCACATATGTGAAGCTAACCAAAGGATTGAAGAACACCAACTATGAGCAACTATATGCATTCCTTCTTCAGAATGAGAGACATGCTATGTTTGAAAGAATGATTCTTGAACAATTCAAATCTAAGCAGGGAGAAACTAGTTCGTCAAATGACTCTACAGCTTTTTACACCAATGTTGGAATTACCACCAAAGCTTCTCAAGTCATACCCATGGGTAATGGTAATTACAAGCTCATCCACGATCCAAAGATATAAGCCTCCCGACCCAAACACATTCATGGAAAACTTCATCAACCAACTGTCTCTCATGGCTAGTCAAAACATGAACTCTCTCCCACACACTAACAATAACCTCAGAAGAACATCCAATCCACACAATCAAGCTACTGTCAGAGATGGGAAGGTTATGGTGCAACCAGTTCAAGAAAGGCAGTATGAACAGGGAAGAGGTGGAGTTGGTAGAGGATATGTGACAACTCACACTTTTCCAGATATTCGTTTTCGAGAAAATTCGTCTGTTCCTCATTTACGAACTTTCCAGAGCTCATTTGATGTGAAAGCGGGAAGTTATCTCGTGAAACGTGAAAATTTAGACACAACGCATACTGGCACAACTGATAATTTGATTTAACTTTGATATTATATACGAGAAATTGGTCATGTAAATAATCATTTTTAATGGAAAGATTATTCTAAACGCATCAGCGCAAGTTTCGTAATTTGAATCGGACGTTTGCTCGTCCAAATGAGTCCCGAACCGCTAAATTGTAAAAGTCTACACAAATTACTTTTCTGACCCCTGTGTTTACATTTGACAACCACCCCTTAACTTTCAGCATTTACATGAATGGTCCTCGGGTGGGTATAAATTAGAAAGAGTAAAACTTTAATATTAAAATTTTCTTTCGCAAACCCTAGATATCCCACCCTCCTCCTCCATTAACTCAGCCGCCACCTTCAACTTGCCGGCCAGCTTCCTGCCATCCTATTTTACGCCATCAATAAAAAGGCTAAATTGTAAAAGTCTACACAAATTACTTTTCTGACCCCTGTGTTTACATTTGACAGCCACCCCTTAACTTTCAGCATTTACATGAATGGTCCTCGGGTGGGTATAAATTAGAAAGAGTAAAACTTTTATATTAAAATTTTCTTTTGCAAACCCTAGATATCCCATCCCTCCTCCTCCATTAACTCAGCCGCCACTTTCAACTTGCCGGCCAGCTTCCGGCCATCCTATTTCACGTCGTCAATCAAAAAGGAGAGTCCAAGAGTTCATTTGGATGCTATGGTTAGAGCGAGGGTCGCATCTAGGGACTCGTATGATGTTTTGTTCGAGTCGTATTCGTAGTTCTCATCACCTCCGCCTCATCTTTTCATCATCTCTCGTTGTCTCTCTCCTCATTCTTTCTTGTTTTATTGGGTAAGTTAATACATAATCTTGTTTTATCATTGTTTTTGTTTAAACCGAATAATAAAGAACGAGTCTTATAGTTTCGTGGAATTATAAAACGGTTTAAATAATGTTTTGCAAGTGATTCGTGTGGTTAGAATGGATTAAAAGAGGTGTTTGTTTGGTTATACAAACTGAGTCAACTCAACTCGGACTGAGCCGAGTCGACTCGGCCGAGTCAACTCAGTTGAGTTGAGTTAACCCTGTTTTGAATTGACAAATTGTTTGCGTGGTATAAGAGGTGAACTCGAAATTTAAAATATGGTATTGAAATTGTTTCGTGTGGTAGCAGTGAGTTAGAAATTTTTTTAACCTTGCTTTGGTGTGGTAAAAATCTCAAGTTGTGTTCATGTGTGCTTGTTTCGGCTTTGCGTTAGCAGGTTTTCACTCAAGGGTGTCGTTTGTTTGAGTCTCGAACTGGAATTGGTATTGGATTTGATAGAACAGTTATTTTGATTTGTTTTAATTAGATATGTTAGATTATGGAGTTTTTCTTGTTTCGGTCGCGTATTCATCTCGTTAACTCTTTTGAGGTGTGATTGTCTTTCGGTAATACTGGAAAGCATGAAATGAGTATTAGTTTGATTCTTGATGTCACTAGAAAGCATATAGGGTGCGTTGGTTTATTAGCGACAAGGAGCGTTTAAGGTTTTAGTTGTGTTATTGGTTGAAATTGTGTTAAAGGATAATGGGTCAATGTCTAAAATGGGTATGTTTGGGTTGTTTAAGCTAACGGGCCTTAAGCCCATTGCACGTAAAGTATGGTTCGTCGTTACGTACAAGTTTCGAGTCCACGAATTGAAATGAATATGTTTGGCTATGAGATTATTTTGTTAAAATAAAAAAATTTCTTGAACAAAATTTGGAACATGGTGATTTATGAATATTTATTTATTTTTCTTGGGTTATTGGTACGTTTCGGAGTATAATCTAGATTGGGACTTGGATTTGGATAATACGAATGCTTAATGAGATTTGTGTATGGATTATGATTTGAACTTGGTCATTTATTGAACATTTGGATCGTTATTGGGCTGTGACTTAGATTTTGAATTACGGATACTAATGGGATTTGATATGGATCATTTATTTGACATTTGAGTTATTGAATTACGATATTGGACGATGGAAATTATTGGACATTTTGGACAAGAAGGTATAATATATTAGACTCGATAAGAATTTAATATATTAGACACGGATCGGACACAAAATATTCAATAAAGCCAAAGGCTGATAGTTACGTGAATGATAACGAAACAAAACTTATAAATATGGTAATCTCAAACGTTGTTTAATTAAAGTCACGACGACTTGGAAATATTTTATAAATGAACGCGTTATGCCAAAATTTATAAAATCATTCCAAACTTATATTCTTTTAAATTCAAAACCCGTTTATTGTTAAAAACCCGACAAGAATCTAAACAAATATTCTTTTAAGTAATGAAACCTTTATTGTTTGAATTGCCAAGTTCAAACTTATCATTGTTTATAAAACATATTTGTTTCATACAAGTTATTTGGGATTATTGGGTAAATGCCGAAACTTACCAATTAACCTATTTATTGAAGTAATTAGGTGTCTTTATTGTCTTGACGTCTCTTTGGTCATGATCTTCTAGATTCGAGTCTTGGTCAACTCTTGATTATTCCTCATAATATATTGGGATATATATTATGTTTTTGTATGAGCTATGTTTGGTGTGAGTTACATTTTGATATACTTTTGGCGTGAGTTGTATGTCGAGTCTTGATTTCTCACCACCACACGAAAAGTTAAAACTAACTTTTTGAGATATTGGTACTGGAGTTTTTGAAAACGTTTGACACGAGTATTCCACGAAAACTAAGACACATTATCTTTCGGAAATTCATTTGCTTTTCTAGATTTATTATGAGATAGCAAATTGCTATTAGGTTGGGCCGATGTCGTACCGTTGTGCTTTCCTTTTTGGATATCATTATGCTTTTCTTGTGAGACTGATGTGCTTTGCTCACTAATGCCAGTTGTGATTCTTGCGTTGCTTCGTATCGAGGTGAGTTCATGCCCCCTACTTTTACTTGCTTTTAAATTGTTTTGGGGGAGAATACATGATCGTTTTTATTAAATGCAAATGCTCGATTTAATTGAATAAATGATTGTTACTTGGTTTGATGAAATGCGTGATTTGGTTTAAATATGTTTTATGTGGACACAAGTGCTTGAAAACTGTTTTGATTGGACCTGGAAATGTTTTGTAAGCTATTACGTGATAGGTTAAGGTTAGAAACCCAAGCGTTGTTATGAATTGTTACATCCTGGCTCAGGATGGTGCGAATGTTATGGATAGATCTATCGTGGTTGACCACCCCGTCTAGACTTTGGTTGCCCAACTTGCCAGGGATTTCACCCGGATTTGTGGATGCACCAACTTGCCGTGACGTATAACATGTCGGTTTATAAATGTGATTCGGGCGTGATGGTTGCTTAAATGTTTATAACTTAGCCTGCGTAATAGTTAAGCTTGCGTGACACTATATTCGTTGTAGTGTTTGATTTTGTTATGGTCCAAGTAACTGTTTTAGAATTATTTTTGCGAATAAATATTTTGATACTGCGAATTAGGCAGGGTATGCCTCGGTTAAATTTGACTTGTTATGAGAATTGATTTGCACTTGAAAACCTTGTGGTCCACCTTTCTATTCTTTTGCTTAAAGGTAAACCTTGTTTTCGCAACATTGTGGGCATCACAATGATCGAAAGGATCTTTTGAACTCGCAATACTTTTATGAAAACCTATGAACTCACCAACCTCGTGTTGACACTTTTAGCGTGTATTCTCAGGTATTGAGGCGATTGTTTACTTTTGGAGGCGCTTGGGCAATGGCATGGCATGGTCATAGACGACTCTGATATTTGTATTTAGGGACCGCTTATTTATTATGGGCCTATTTCCGCATTAAATTTTATTGTAAACATTGATTTTATTAAATAAATGAGTTTTCTTATGAACAACCTTTTACTCTATGCTTGTGTTGTGATACCGATTAGTAGCACCTAAAACTTGTATGCTTCCGCTAAAACCCGATTTTTGAGGGTGTTACAGATTGGTATCAGAGCCTAGGTTATAGAGAACTGGGTAAATTTTCAAAACTTAGACTATAACCACTTTTATGAAAATTTATCCCTATGACCGACACGTGCCTGCCTGCCAAGCTGATGCCTCACTTGTGACTTTAATTGCTAATATATTTGATGAGATGTGTGCCTTACTATTGGATGAGTACATTTATTTTCGCTATATGCTATAAGTATCTTCGACATACTTATGTTTACGCACCGTACTCGTTGTAGCATTGCGCCTCTTTTGTTGTACAATCTCGTCACTCGTCCTTGCGTGTGGACACTTGTTTTAATCTTTTGAAAATGGATTTTGGAAAGTGAAAGACATGAGGCTAGAGTAATTAAGTCAAGTATATCAAAATTCATTGAACCTCGGGTGAATATAGACTGATCACCTATATTCAACCAGGGACAGTGGGACATAGCCTGATCACCTATGTCCGACTCAGAGGTGAATTTTGCGATACTTGGAGTAGTTATAATAGAATTATGTCCGGTTGATTTTTGGTTTGATTTCGGGAAATGGAAAAGTTTTGGTGTGTGTATACGAGCATGAAATTTTATAAAAGCTTTCCTTCACACACAACACACTGGCATCACAAATTCTTGTTTATCGCGATGTCCTTCCTTTGTTATGAATCGCGATTCGTCGCAGTCTAATCATTATTTGACTTACGGATTATTTTTGGAGTCGTTGGAACTGTAAGACCTTGTTTTGCATCGGGTCAGGTTAGACCCGATTGGTCACAAGTTTGCATTTGGGTTGTGTGAAGTTGTAATAAGCTCATCAGGCTTCTTGGAATATTTGGAATCGATATTGGCTACGTTGAATTTGGATTGTTAGATTCTGCGATTTTGGTTCCTTTGGTGTAAATGGGTTCGCTTATTCTCGTGGTGTTGTCTTGGTCTTGTTGTAGACGCCTCTACTCCGAGCCTTATCTTCGATCGATGTTGTTCCATCGATGCTATTCTTTTGATGTTGTTCCTTGCGCTCTATCGACATGTATGCTTTTAGCGTAACCGCTTGGAAACGTAGACGTTCACTCGTATTTGGAAATTGATTTGATATCGACTGGTAGTCGAATTCCTTTTTGGAAATTATGACGTTGGATGTGAATGTTGTATCTTTATGCGTTAAGTATTAAGTGCACCATAGAATCAATCTATTGATTGCTAGTTTTAAATAATGCTCTCCTTCAGAGTTGTACTCTGAATCTGCTTAACTCTCTTTTCAACGGAGATTATGTTGGCCCAACAGAAACCTTAAGTCTTTAAGGAGTAACCTGAACCGCGATCCTTAGAGCTGACGCCTAACCCTTCATTCGTCTCTCGAGAATATCAATTATATTGCTATCTCCTTATGAAATTTTGAGACGTGCCACTATAGTCGTACAAGCTGATTTTGATTATCTTACTAACCATTTTGTGGTCATCCTACGAAATGTTTTGTTGTTATCGAGATTTTGACCTTGCCGTTGTTTGTACACAATGGATTGTATTCTTGTTATTGTCTCAACTGTTTCACAAGTCGTTTCACATCAAGTTTCTAGTAATCACTCCAAGAGCCATGAGAACAGGTCTTGGTATGAGTATTGGATGCCATCCATAGACTGTTGGCTTGAGTGAAAGAATTATTTAAACGTTAGAGGACATGTTGTGTATCTGCGTGATTGATTTTGACACTGGTTGGGATAGACACCTCCCATTGGTCGAAATCTCATATAACCATAGTCACGTTGTACGAGGTACTTCATGGTTGAAAATTTTCACTCAACAATTCGTCGGATTTAAGTGGGAAATACCCAACTCGCTATCCTGAAAACTGTTCATGAATCTGTTGAGAGATTGTTCAAATCAAAAGCAGAATGCAAACTGCTCACGATCATTAGAAGAGCTACGATGGATGAATGATATAAATCTTTGAGACTCCATGATTGGAGACGAAGCTATGCTTAAAAATCTCACCATGGATTGTGTGATACGTTTAGTAAACGTGGAAATTTTAATCTTCGTTGTGTTGATCCTTTTTAAGACTCATGCTAGAGTTGGACTGGTGGCTTAGAGACTTGAGCTTAGCTACATGGACGCCATGTGCGTAATTTGAGGTAATGCCTCATTGTTGAAGGAAATTGTTGTCTTAGCTATTCATGACGATATACATGAGACGTTTGAATTTGAGGTAATGCCTCAATGTTGAAGGAAATTGTTGACACGAGATAAATATGCTAAAAGTGTCCTTTGGTGAGTTCATAAGATATCCATATCGACGAACACCTAACGAGTAAAGTGGGGTATGAACTCACCGGTGTGATTAATATGCAAACAAAATGATGTGCACGAAAATGAGGCTCGAAACTATCCGCAACCTAAAATGAATGTTATGACTTGAGTTATGATATGTAATGAGTTATGGTGTTATGATATGCATGCATTTCAGTATGTTATTTATACCATTTCGGGTTTTGAAAATATCACCGTCGTCGAAAAATACTCTTTGACGCCTTGACCCTTCAAAAATGACCTTACATGTTTTACGCCAAAATGTCATCCTACAATGGTTTTATAATGATTTTTGGTGAAATTAACACTTTTCGTCGCAAAACAATGTAAATCGGAAAAATCATGAAATCAACAAAAATGGCTCCTAAAACTAGTCGTAAAAGCGGTGTCGTCGATCGTTAGAGAACGAACTCGACGGTTTTGGGAAAGTTTGTATCGATATCTAAAAGTTTCGATTCAGGAGTTTTCGTCCAAAAGGTCTCGATCATAAAGATAACAAGGGCTAAAGATGGTGGTTTTGCTAATTGTGTGCGGAAAATGAGTTTCGCCAAGTTTGAACATCCGTAAATAATTTACTATGACTCCGCTTGACAAACGGCTTTTTGTTTTGAAAAATATGGCGGTGAACTTGATTTTACTAGAAGACAATTTGTTCCAAAAGTTTTGCATCATAGTTAAATCTCGCCGCAAACATAGCCCTTACAACTAATGAAACACTTGAATTGTAGTAATAATATAGTTTTTCGAAAATAATAGTTACGGCAACTTTATAAAAGCGTGCATATATTTGTCGTTTCAAATCCGCTTTCACGTAAAATATGTCCTTAGCTTCGTATCGAAGTAAACTAATATATTTTTGATAAGTCGAAATAATTTGTGAAGCTTAAGGCTCGTTTTGACCGAACAAACTAAAAACAGACAAGCTGAAATTTTAAAACTATTTATTTCGTCGTCAAACTTTAAAAATTCACCACGGCTTCGTTATAACTCCGTTTTTATCCGTTCAAAAGGCCACGGATTCGTTTTAAAGTATATTTTCTAAATATCAAGGCCAAAGTTTCGTACCATCAGTAGGTTTTCCAGAAATTGAATTAAGGACAGAACATAAATATATAGTTATCGAAAATAGTTTTTCTGGACAAAACCTATTCTAATCCCTTCAAAACAACTCCAAAGCTAACCTAATCCTACCATACACCTTCTTAGGGTGTCATGGGTTCCTAATCACCATCAAGACCAAAGAATACCATGGGAATAATTATAGGATGACCAATATGTATAAATAACTCAAAAATCATAAGAAAAATGGTATAATTCACATAACATGCATATAAGCTCCAAAATGAAAAGAAACATATGAAATGAAAAGGAAACATGAAAATGATAAAACAAGCTACAAGTGATAGTGATGAGGTGAAAGTAACAAGGATTAAACCTAAACACCCTAGGTTTTATTTCAAAACCTAAACAAGAGTGGTATCTAGATTGTGATTACTTGATCTTTGGAAAAACTTTGTGATCCCTTGCTACACCCTATGGAGGCGGTTCATGTGGAGGAAGAAGGAGAGAAATCTTTTCTTTAACTTGAATTATGAGGTTGGAATAAAATGAATGAATGTGAAAAAAGTTGAAGTATAAATATAAACTTGCAAGGAAAAATATGACCACATTAATTAATGCATACTCCCCTAGAACCGGTTTTGGGGAGATGTTTCCACATGATATTTTTTTTTTTTTTTTTTTTTTTTTTTTTTTATTACTTGTATAATTTGTAAATAAAATGTAAGTAAGTTGTGTAAGTAAATGTAACTTGTAGGATAAATGGAAATTTTGGTACAAGTGAGTTTTAATAGCTCAACATAGAATGTATTGAGATAATAAAATTTGTAAAAATACTTTCCTTGTGAAAATTGAGTGATAAAATAATTATCGAATAATTTTAAGAAAAACGTAATAATTAAACTTTAACGATTATTATACCAAATAAATTTGAAACACTAGGAAAACTAAAATATAGTTTTTATAAACTAAATGTAAGTTTAAAAATACTTGGGATCATTTTTGAAAGTAACGGATTAAATATTTAAAATAATAACTCACGCGATAAAGATTATTAAATATAAAATTACGCGTTAAATGTGAAATGCAAAAATCATGAATGAACCGTTATGAGATGATGAATATGGAGTATGAGGAATGACCGAAATTGAGAATTGTGACATTCTTCCTCGATAGAAGAATCGCGTCCTCGCGATTCAATCGACGATACATAAGGTTCTACCCTAAGGTTTCACAAAATCAAGTGTATGGTCAAAGTGCTTATGCCAAAACTTACGCGTCTAGGCTTCTTATCTAATGAGACTCACGGAATCGAATAATACGGTGGATCACTTAATGGTCTAGGAAAACGTACGATTCGCATTGCGGGCTTCCTCGGTCCCTATATAGAATGCTCGACCTCGAGGTGGATGATATTGAGTACCGGGTTGGGTTATTCGTGCATACCACCAAGCATACATGTCTCGGCGATTGGTGTTACTTAAGTAGGTAGCGTGTTGAGGAACCTATGAAAATCATGAACCGAGGTTTAGTCGCCATAGTTCCCAAAGTATCCTGAGGTCAAACGATCCGAGCAAAGTCATTTTCCTATTTATACCGATCGGTGGAAACTCTAAGAAACATCTCGAATTGACCACACATTAATGCATACTCCCCTAGCCGTTTTGGGGAGAGAACGTGAAAATGGAATCTTGAGAAAGTATCTATATCTTTTTTAAATCTAACGGATAACTCGAATTGAATCGCGAGGACGCGATTCCGAAAATCTGAGAAGGGAAGTCATTTTCCTATTTATCTTGTGACAACTCACACTTTTCCAGATATTCGTTTTGAGAAAATTCGTCTGTTTCTCATTTACGAACTTTCCGGAGCTCATTTGATGTGAAAGCGGGAAGTTATCTCGTGAAACGTGAAAATTTAGACACAACGCGTACTGGCACAACTGATAATTTGATTTAACTTTGATATTATATACGAGAAATTGGTCATGTAAATAATATTTTTTAATGGAAAGATTATTCTGAATGCATCGGCGCAAGTTTCGTAATTTGAATCGGACGTTTGCTCATCCAAATGAGTCCCGAACCGCTAAATTGTAAAAGTCTACACAAATTACTTTTCCGACCCTCGTGTTTACATTTGATGACCACCCTTAACTTTCAAAGATTTACATGAATGGTCCTCGGTGGGTATAAATTAGAAAGAGTAAAACTTTTATATTAAAATTTTCTTTTGCAAACCCTAGATATCCCACCCTCCTCCTCCATTAACTCAGCCGCCACCTTCAACTTGCCGGCCAGCTTCCGGCCATCCTATTTCACGCCGTCAATCAAAAAGGAGAGTCCAAGAGTTCATTTGGATGATATGGTTAGAGCGAGGGTCGCATCTAGGGACTCGTATGCTGTTTTGTTCGAGTCGTATTCGTTGTTCTCATCACCTCCGCCTCATCTTTTCATCATCTCTCGTTGTCTCTTTCCTCATTCTTTCTTGTTTTATTGGGTAAGTTAATACATAATCTTGTTTTATCATTGTTTTTGTTTAAACCGAATAATAAAGAACGAGTCTTATAGTTTCGTGGAATTATAAAACGGTTTAGATAATGTTTTACAAGTGATTCGTGTGGTTGGAATGGATTAAAAGAGGTGTTTGTTTGGTTATACAAACTGAGTCAACTCAACTCGGACTGAGCCGAGTCGACTCGGCCGAGTCAACTCAGTTGAGTTGAGTTGACCCTTTTTTGAATTGGCAAATTGTTTGCGTGGTATAAGAGGTGAACTCAAAATTTAAAATATGGTATTGAAATTGTTTCGTGTGGTAGCAGTGAGTTAGAAATTTTTTTAACCTTGCTTTGGTGTGGTAAAAATCTCAAGTTGTGTTCATGTGTGCTTGTTTCGGCTTTGCGTTAGCAGGTTTTCACTCAAGGGTGTCGTTTGTTTGAGTCTCGAACTGGACTTGGTATTGGATTTGATAGAACTATTATTTTGATTTGTTTTAATTAGATATGTTAGATTATGGAGTTTTTCTTGTTTCGGTGCGTATTCATCTCGTTAACTCTTTTGAGGTGTGATTGTCTTTCGTTAATACTGGAAAGCATGAAATGAGTATTAGTTTGATTCTTGATGTCACTAGAAAGCATATAGGGTGCGTTGGTTTATTAGCAGTCAAGGAGCGTTTAAGGTTTTTGGTTGTGTTATTGGTTGAAATTGTGTTAAAGGATAATGGGTCAAAGTCTAAAATGGGTATGTTTGGGTTGTTTAAGCTAACGGGCCTTAAGCCCATTGCACGTAAAGTATGGTTCGTCGTTACGTACAAGTTTTGAGTCCACGAATTGAAATGAATATGTTTGGCTATGAGATTATTTTGTTAAAATAAAAAAAATTCTTGAACAAAATATTGGAACATGGTGATTTATGAATATTTATTTATTTTACTTGGGTTATTGGTACGTTTCGGAGTATAATCTAGATTGGGACTTGGATTTGGATAATACGAATGCTTAATGAGATTTGTGTACGGATTATGATTTGAACTTGGTCATTTATTCAACATTTGGATCGTTATTGGGCTGTGACTTAATTTTGAATTACGGATACTAATGGGATTTGATACGGATCATTTATTTGACATTTGTGTTATTGAATTACGATATTGGACGATGGAAATTATTGGACATTTTGGACAAGACGGTATAATATATTAGACTCGATAAGAATTTAATATATTAGACACGGATCGGACACAAAATATTCAATAAAGCCAAAGGCTGATAGTTACGTGAATGATAACGAAACAAAACTTATAAATATGGTAATCTCAAACGTTGTTTAATTAAAGTCACGACGACTTGGAAATATTTTATAAATGAACGCGTTATGCTAAAATTTATAAAATCATTCCAAACTTATATTCTTTTAAATTCAAAACCCGTTTATTGTTAAAAACCCGACAAGAATCTTAACAAATGTTCTTTTAAGTAATGAAACCTTTATTGTTTGAATTGCCAAGTTCAAACTTATCATTGTTTATAAAACATATTTGTTCCATACAAGTTATTTGGGATTATTGGGTAAATGCCGAAACTTACCAATTAACCTATTTATTGAAGTAATTAGGTGTCTTTATTGTCTTGACGTCTCTTTGGTCATGATCTTCTAGATTCGAGTCTTGGTCAACTCTTGATTATTCCTCATAATATATTGGGATATATATATATTATGTTTTGGTATGAGCTATGTTTGATGTGAGTTACCTCTTTGGTGTGAGTTACATTTTGATATACTTTTGGCGTGAGTTATATGTCGAGTCTTGATTTCTCACCACCACACGAAAAGTTAAAACTAACTTTTTGAGATATTGGTACTGGAATTTTTGGATACGTTTGACACGAGTATTCCACGAAAGCTAAGACACATTATCTTTCGGAAATTCATTTGCTTTGCTAGATTTATTCTGAGATAGCAAATTGCTATTAGGTTGGGCCGATGTCGTACCGTTGTGCTTTCCTTTTTGGATATCGTTATGCTTTTCTTGTGAGACTGTTGTGCTTTGCTCACTAATGCCAGTTGTGATTCTTGCGTTGCTTCGTATCGAGGTGAGTTCATGGCCCCTACTTTTACTTGCTTTTAAATTGTTTTGGGGGAGAATACATGATCGTTTTTATTAAATGCAAATGCTCGATTTAATTGAATAGATGATTGTTACTTGGTTTGATGAAATGCGTGATTTGGTTTAAATATGTTTTATGTGGACACAAGTGCTTGAAAACTGTTTTGATTGGACCTGGAAATGTTTTGTAAGCTATTACGTGCTAGGTTAAGGTTAGAAACCCAAGCGTTGTTATGAATTGTTACATCCTGGCTCAGGATCGTGCGAATGTTATGGATAGATCTATCGTGGTTGACCACCCCGTCTGGACTTTGGTTGCCCAACTTGCCAGGGATTTCACCCGGATTTGTGGATGCACCAACTTGCCATGACGTATAACATGTCGGTTTATAAATGTGATTCGGGCGTGATGGTTGCTTAAATGTTTATAACTTAGCCTGCGTAATAGTTAAGCTTGCGTGACACTATATTCGTTGTAGTGTTTGATTTTGTTATGGTCCAAGTAACTGTTTTAGAATTATTTTTGCGAATAAATATTTTGATGCTGCGAATTAGGCAGGGTATGCCTCGGTTAAATTTGACTTGTTATGAGAATTGATTTGCACTTGAAAACCTTGTGGTCCACCTTTCTATTCTTTTGCTTAAAGGTAAACCTTGTTTTCGCGACATTGTGGGCATCACAATGATCGAAAGGATCTTTTGAACTCGCAATACTTTTATGAAAACCTATGAACTCACCAACCTCGTGTTGACACTTTTAGCGTGTATTCTCAGGTATTGAGGCGATTGTTTACTTTTGGAGGCGCTTGGGCAATGGCATGGTATGGTCATAGACGACTCTGATATTTGTATTTGGGGACCGCTTATTTATTATGGGCCTATTTCCGCATTAAATTTTATTGTAAACATTGATTTTATTAAATAAATGAGTTTTCTTAAGAAAAAACTTTTACTCTATGCTTGTGTTGTGATACCGATTAGTAGCACCCAAAACTTGTATGCTTCCGGAGCCCTAATAGTTCTCTCTAGGTTGGCGATTTTTCTCCCCTTATTCCTCTAATCGTTTTCTACAATTCTGCCATATCTCGTCTAATTCTTGTATCAATTTGATTATTCTAGTGTTTAATCCTTGTGATTATCGGGTTTAATCCGATTCACACTTTTTTTTAAAGTTTTATGGTCGATTTTGTGGATCATCTTTTTTAGGGTTTTCAATCGCTTTCCTTTTTTCTGTGATCGTTACCTTATAGTGAATTCTGATTATATAAGGACGATTTGGTTGTGTTGCACATCGTTTATCAGGATCTAAGATTCCCAATTAGGGTTTCGTTTTTCTTCTTTGTGCGCTAACTGTTCTGGTGCGTTCACTTCCACTAAACTCGATTTAGGGTTTGGTTTTTGGCAAGAGCAGTTTTTTGTGTGGTGTGGATCTGAATTCATAAACAAATTCCGTCTAGGGGTTTGTTAATTCTTGTGTTGCAAGTAACCTGGCCTAGGGTTTCCTGAATTGAAGGTGCGCTTGGATTTTTGCTGTAAGTCACGTTGGTGTGTAAGTGGGTTAACGAGAGAGATGGAATCTGGGTTTCTCAATGGTAAGTTGGCGAAAAGGAATTCTGGGTTGGCTATGAAGATTAACAATATTGATGGTAAGGTGATTGTTAATGAGCATAAGCCATTGAAGTCTATCCTTAAAAGTGCAGGTTTGGGAGGACAAACGGGGAGCTTTGCTCTTCCTTCCGAGGTTGGATCTAATTCGGCTTCTCCTATTGTTGCTCCCGTTGTTTCCGCGCCACTACCACCGGGTCATGAAAGGGTAAGTTTATTTGGTCTCAAATCGATATTCCTAACGTTGCAAGTGTTGTTGAACCCGATGGTGACTCGTTGGGGATGGTGACACGGGTAATTCTAAGACTCTAGGAAGAGGTCTAATAATGGAGGTAATGTTGGTGGTGCTAAAGTTGTTATACCAAGAGTCGTTATTGATGATATGCGTTCTAAATTCGATCATACTCTATGTGGCTATTTCCTTGGGCAACGTTTAGCTTTTCCAGTTGTTAAGGATTATGTGAAGCATGCATGGGTTAAGTTTGGCTTCGAATGTGTTATGATGCGTAATGATTCCTATCTCTTCAAATTCAAGACTCAAGAGGGTATGCGTAAGGTTCTTGAGTGTGGTCCTTGGTTTGTTAAATCGAGTCCTATGTTCCTTAAAACTTGGGATCCTAATACGAGGATGGAGAGGGAACCTATTACAAAGGTACCGGTATGGATTCTAATTCATAATGTACCGGCGATTACATATTCGGAAGTCGGTATTGGTTTGATTGCACAATGATTGGTCGTGTTATACGATGGATGCGGTACTAGAGCTATGTGTAGCAATCCTTGGGGTCGTTACTCGATGCACGGGTCCTAGTTGAGTTATCGGTGAAAATTCGCTTTGGAATCAATTGAAGTGGCTATACCTTTGCGGGAGGGTAAAGGTCATTATATGGAAGTTCTTGATGTTGAATATGAATGGTGGCCCGATCGGTGTTCAAAATGTAAGGTTTTTAACCATGAGGACGTTTGTTGCCCTCTTAGAAGAATGCCGGCTACTAAGAGTTCATATTCGGCTCATAAAGAGGTTGGTGTTAATAGGGGTGTTCACCTGGATAAGGATGGAAATAAGGCTACCAAAGGTAATCAAAGGCCTAGGTTTTTTAAACCAAAGTCTAATTTTGAATATAAACCTGTTTCCAAACCTACTACGAAGAAGAATGCCAATGATACTAAGCGTAGTTTGGAGGCTGGTCCATTAGATCAGTTTTCAAAGGATGATTCTGTTTTTTTTTTTTTTGGCTAAAGGGGAGTAATCCTGCACCCTGTTAAAGTATATTAACCAAAAAGATTGAAGTACAACGGATGAGAGTGAGTCTCTCATCTCAGTCCCTTAGGACACTTACAGACTATTATATAAGAATGACACACCATTCTTATAACTTACAAAAATGAACCTATCAAATTGACAAAAGTAAATAAAAACAATACAATACGACTCAAGACAAGTACTTGAGCCTTCTAAATCACTTTGACGGTCCACCAACTTCCATGAAGAATCCTCCAACTTCCACTCATGAATCATCAATCATGAGATGATGACCATTAACGGATGAACATAGGGTTTCCCAATCCCTAACTTACATGATAGACAATCACGAGACACCAGAATAAATGAGAATGCAACAAATCCGTGATTGTGTGAATGGGGTTTTAAACAAGAGCCCCTAAAACTTAACTTCCATCAACAACATGAATACCACCAATCAATTAACATGATTGGTCAACCATGCATACACATTGCAGCTCACATGATCATGAGGAAAACCAAGCAACGATACATGTTTGCCCACTTGAAACTATGGTACGATCAGAAACACATCAGCAAACAAAAGTAATGGATATCAGCAGGAACCAATGTGAAAACATCTACCATAGACATACACGCCATGTACAACCAAGGGTTCCACAAACCCTAAGTCCAAAGCACGATCAGATCTGCGGCAAAGAGAAGCAGAAATGACCAGCCATACGCCATCCAAGAACTTCCACTCTCCCAAACCCACGTAACAATGAGAAACCTCAACATCAAGAACACCCTTACATGAACCACGAATCAGGACTTACAAGATCGTAAACCACAAGGGTTACATCCAGTTACCAAATAAAACCAAAACCCAGAAGAGGGTATCGATTATCCATGAAGCATGTCAATCCCTAAACAACAAAGATCGCTCAAGAAGATAGAACAAATAAATCCATACGATCAACCCCACATAGATAATGTAGATCGCTAGTAAAACGAAACCCTAAAAATTAGGGTTTCGTATTCCATTAAAGCACAACAAACCCGCCTCAAAGATTAATTCAATAAGTGTAATGAGGACCAGATAAACTGAATAAAAAAACCAAAACCCTAAAAGAACACCACGCTCATCCTGAAAATCGTCAAAAAACAATTTAAAAAGACAGTCGATAGGCATAAGTAATTAGGGTTTCGACAAGGACGATTTCAATAAGTACTGAATTGAAAGCCACGACACACCCCTTCCCATAAGAAAACAACGACCAAATCGATTGCATATCATTCAGAGAATAATAGAGAGGCGATTTGAATTGCTGTAAAAGTGATCGGAATAGTAGGGGGAGGGGTGGCCGGAAATCGCCCCCATAGTGTTTAAAGGTGATACTGGTCCGAGCAAGGTGATGGTGGGGGTATCACAAGGTAGTAACAAGACGGAAGTCTCTACTAGTGATGTACCTGCGGGAAGTGGTAATGGAAGTTTGTGGGATCAATTCTCTAAGACCTACAAGGTGTCTACTAGGAAGGAAAGTTCATCCTTGTCAGTAGCTGGTTCGTCGGATGAAGATGAAGTGTATATGCCTGAGGTCATGCCGGGAGCTGGTTTTTTGGATGATTTGAAGTCTTATGATGGTTATGATTATGATTTTCCTGCACATGGCTTTGGGAGTCGCTCCAAGGGCCGTCATAGATATTTTTGTTTTATTGTGTTTGTTATAAGAATGGCCTGTCATTCTTATATAGTTAGTTTGGTTAGTTGTTTTATGCATGTAAGTGTCCTAAGGGACTGAGATGATGGATACACCCTCATCCTTTGTACTTCAATGGTTTTTGGCGTAATACATTTACCGGGGTGAATAACCCTTTACCCAAAAAAAAAAAAAAAAAAAAAAAAAAAACTTGTATTCTTCCGCTAAAACCCGATTTTTGAGGGTGTTACAGATATGTGGCAAATCGTAATCGTGGAAGGAATCCAAATCAAGGTCAAGCTAAGCCAATTAAGTGCTACAACTGTGGTGGTGATGGACACATAGCAAGGAACCGCACTTCTCCAAAACGCCTCAAAATGCGTAGTACTTCAAAGACAAGATGCTACCGTGCAAGCTCGTGATAATGGAGCTATTTTAGATGAAGAGGAATTACTGTTTTTCCGAGGGTAATGCCAAGACATATGATGCGATGTGGATGAGCGACCAATTCGGAGATAGGTCATAATCATCGAATGCCTTTCAAGTTGCGATCGTGATGCATACGACTGACGCCGATGATGAACCCATCGCACATACAATTTTCATGGCAAGCATTTCTCCAATGGTCTCTCCAAAGGTCTCAACATCACAGCAAGCTGGTCCATCCAAAGAATCAATCATCTCAGAGGTATTAAAACTATATGAAGATGTTGATCTGCAAAAGATACATGATAAAGTACAATCACAGGAAACTTGCGACTCAGATATTGCTAATATGGGTAATAAATTAATAATAATATTGTCCCATATGATCAATATGTGATCCAAAGTGAGAATGTGATTGAACCAAGTGATATATCTTCTGCAGTCAATGATGACTATGTTTTTGATGAATACACGCATGTGCCCCGATGATTCTCGCTATTTCGAATCGAATGCCTATAAAGAACAAGTTGTTATTTATGAACAACAGTGCTAAGTTTGAGCTAACTACCCGTGAGCGTGAAATGGATGACAAAATGTGTACAATTATTAGAAAAGTAATTTTAGAGAAGAAGTGTTAAAACAAGAGTTAAATTCCTTACAAGAAAAGCTTTCTAAAATCATATGCAAAAGCAAGAGCTTCAAAATAATGTTAAAGTGCTTAAACAAGAATTCATTGCTAAGGAATCAAAACTTTTGAATGATTTTTCTAATCTAAAACTTTGAAAACAAGCTTGAAAATAAGTTGTACGTACAAGGGAATACCATTCGATCGCTCACATGATCACTAAGCATAGAGTTCTCAAGATAAGCATGGTATTCCCATTATAGAGAAACCTAATCCCGAGTATGGTAAGATAGCAAAAGTCGCTCAAAATGTGATCTATGATGGTAATGAAATTCTTAAGCCTAGGCGTAAACCTAGTTACTGAGTGCAAGGAAGAGGATAGAAAACTAGATGATGCATCTAGGGAGAAAATGGATAAGAAGCTTAACGATCCTCGTGTAAAAGAATAACATAACTATCAAACCCCACGATTACACTAAGGAAAATTGGATCTCCCGAACATGTTTAAGCCTCAAACTCAATTAACCCCAAAGATGATCTTTTGGAAGAAAGATATGGATAAGCTAAAAGTTAATGTACTTGTTGAAACAAACACTCCCTTAGGAAAATGCCTACAACTACGTGTATCCTCCAAATACACCAATGCATCTAGTTCCTAGATCGATTGCCACTAATAGCAAAACCTTAATCACCAGATGTTGTTTATCAACTATTCGTTGATTTTGAGAAGACATGTAAGAAGAGAATCACACCTACTGTGGATAACCGAGGGGAAAGGGTTTTGAGCAAACTAAAGAATGTTATTTAACTAAGGTCATGCCTTTCTTTAAACAATTAAAAAGTCAATTTGAGAATCTTCAAAAAGGAATAAATTCAGATATTAAAGAAATGGAAAAGTAATTTGATGCAATGATAGTTGAGGTCAATGATTATGAACAGGAACTCAAATATAATGAAGTTGAAAGGAAGAACTTGCATATCTTAAATGAGAATTTGATTTCGAGTTGTGTGGCTCAAGATGTGTTTTATACTGTTACTAAGCACTCTATTACTGCTTCTCAATTTCATGAATTATCTATTGCATTGAAAGTTTCCCATGATCGTGTCATTGAGCTTGAAAACAAAAACTCAGATCTAAATGTGAAAATTGATTATGATGATCACGATAATTTGGTAAAACATCTTTCTAAACTAGAAGTTGAACATTTTGATTTGCAACTAAAATATCAACATCTTAAAGAAAATGTCAAAACCTCAAATATCAAGACATCCTCGATGTTCCCGAGTTTGATGCGCTTTCGGATAAACAAACGTGACGAATGATTCAAGCTCATTGTAACACGATCGTAAAATTGAAAGCCCAAATTTCACAATTAAAGGGTGAAAAGAACAATGTGACTGCTCCCAAATGCCTCCTCCTTTAGATTCTCAAGATTCTCGCACTTTTCATCTTCAAAACTTCGTTAATGTTTTACAAAAGGAAAACGAGGGTTTTCTTGAAGAAAATGAAAATTTAAACGACACTTTAAAGAGTTATATGATTCAATTAAAGTCACCGTGACAAGAACAACGAAAAATAACGCCTTTACAAAAGGAAATTGAGAATCGAGGAGACAGGAAAAGGAAACCGCCACTTGTCTTTAATGAGAATGTTGCATCAAGGTCATCCTCGATCGCAAATATATCTGTGATCAAGTAAATACATTCCTCCTCATCTTAGGAACAATGAACTTATGTTTCATAACTATTTTGCTCACCTTAAGGATAGTCTAGAATGTCTCCTTGAGATTGTGGAAGAGGATTTCATAAATAAGCCTCTTGATAGAGAAATTAGGTTTGCCTACATTCAAGCCAAACGATCTCAGGAGCTGCTAGAATGTTTAATAGCAACATGTCCTAAATCCTTAGGTGCGAAAGGTAAAGCTGTGATGCCTTGTTCTATGCCTAGTGCCAAGCATACAAACCATTTTATGCCCAGTATTAAGAAAGTGAACTATAATGTGCCTTCAAGTAGTTCAGACCCTGCACGTCTAGTTCAGGAATGCAAAAAGTAGATCAACCAACTAATGTTCCCATAATTCCTTCTACAGAGTAATCATGACATAAAAGCAAGCGGTCAAAGCCTCCGTGCAATAACAAGCAAGATAGGACCTCGCAAGCTAGGAATATGCATTAGAAGAGAGTAGAAGATCACCCTAGGAATATTAAGTTTGAATTGAATAAAACGAATCGTGTTGATTCTACTATTAGCTATAAGCGCATCGTAATTAATTCGACCGCTACTATCCGCAAACCATGTAATGATGACCGCTTGATTTCTACTAATCATGAATGTGGTGTGAATGATTTGTCTAATGTTTGTCAAATGCCCAATTAAAATCGTAATGTTAAAAACAAGCGAAGAAGGCTAAAAGGCAAAGGCAAAAGAAAGTTAGAAAACAGTGGAAACCTACAGAAGGAAATTTAGTAATATAGGTTATCAATGGATACCCACCGCCGTAAGATTAATGAGTTGTGCCCAAAATTTGCTAAGTCAATGCCCACTAGAAAATGGATGCCTACCGGTAGAACTATTCCTTAAGAAGTGAACACACTTTGAATAGGTCAAATACGGACACTAGCATTGCATCTATTTCGATGATTCTATTGTTTCTACTGATGTGGGTGTTCCAATCATCATTTACTAACCAAATGAAACCCATTCTTACATGGGGATCCCAATTATCCAGCTTATCCATTCTTGTCTGTGTTCAACCGCAGATCGCTCAAATCGCTCGTGGTACCGGACTCAGTTGCTCCAAGCATATGATCGAGACCGGTCACGGCTCATGAACTTTGTGAGTAAATTCATCGGACCGTTAGATTCGGAATGATCATTTCGTGCAATTATGGTTATGGAGACTATGTTGTAGGAGATAGTGTGATTTCGTGGTATATTATGTTGAAGGTCTTGGACATAATCTATTTTTGTTGGACAATTTTGTGACTCGACTTAGAAGTGGCCTTTAGAAAACATACTTGCTTTGTTAGAGAACTTGATGGTGTGGAACTTCTAGAGGAACTCGTGGTTCAAACCTATACACCATCTCTATCGAAGACATGATGAAATCTTCACCCATCTCGCCTTTGTCAAGGCTTCTAAAACTAAGTCATGGCTATGGCACCGCTGTCTCAATCACTTGAACTTTGGTACCATAAACAATCTTTCCGTAAAGGACTTAGTAAGAGGACTACCTAGAATTAAGTATGAAAAGGATCATCTTTGTTCAAGATGTCAATTGGGAAAAGCACGAAATATGCCCACAAACCAAAACCCACAAACTCAGAATGGAAGTTCTTCATACCCTTCATATGGACTCATGGACCAATGAGAGTGCAAACGATAAATGGGAAGAAATACATTCTAGTAGTTGTTGATGACTACTCTCGATTTACTTGGGTAAAGTTTTGAGGACAAAGGATGAAACTCCGATGTCATCATCAAACTCATCAAACATCTTCAGTTCGACTCAACAATACCGTTAGAATTGTTCGAATGCATAATGGCACGTAGTTTGTTAACAAAGACTTAATTCGCTTTATGAAAGTGTTGGAATCACCATCAAAGAAGTGTTCCACAAACTCCTCAACGTAACGGTGTAGTTGAAAGACTAAATCGAACTCTTGTGGAAGCCGCAAGAACAATGCTAATTTATTCAAAGGTTCCAATGTTTCTATGGGTCAAGCCATTGCCACCGCTTGCTACACCCAAAATCGCTCCCTTATTCACACCTCTCATGGAAAACTCCATATGAACTTGTCCATAAACGAAAACCCGATCTATCCTACCTTCGTGTGTTTGGTGCTTTATGTTACCCAACTAATGACGGTCAAGATTTAGGTAAACTAAAAGCTAAAGCGGACATTGGAGTATTTGTAGGATATGCACCAAATGAAAAGGATACCGAATCTAAAACAAGAGAACCCGAAATATCATGGAAACAATTCACGTTACGCTCAATGAGTGACCGTCAAATGGCTCCGGACAATCCAGCCTGACCCGCATTTCAACCTTCATCAAGTAGTCCTATCGCCTACCCTTGTTTCTAATCCTCACCAAAGAACTCCTTATGTACCTCCTTCAAGATGATTTGAAGAAATTATTTGATCCAATGTTTGATGAACACTATGAGCCAAGTGCTAATGATATGTCAATTTCATCAACAGTGGCTACTTCTATCCTTGTCAATGAAGTTAACCCTTCGCCTCAATGTCATTAAGTCAAGAAGCGCTGCGATCACTGCCTCATCAACAAATCATCAATCATCGAGTGTACATCATGGAATTGTTTCGCACCCATGATGAAGTTAATCCCTTTGCTACTCCCGAAGATGCCCCTTTGAAAACATATTTGCTCCTCGAATCTTCATCGTAACCATCTTCATCGAGATATCGACTGCTACTTCAGCCTCAACAACAACCACATGAACACCTTAGAAAATGGACACATGATCATCCATTGGACAACATCATTGGAAACCTCTCTCGTCCAAAGGTCCACACGGAAACAACTTGCAACCGATGCCTTATGGTGCTTCTTCAACTCCGTACTCTCTAAGGTCGAACCAAAAGATGTTAAACCGCCATGAATGAAGACAATGGTTCAATGCCATGCAAGAAGAAATTCATGAGTTTGATCGACTAGATGTATGGGAATTAGTACCGCCCCAGATTGTGCTATGATCATTGCTCTAAAGTGGATCTTCAAAGTAAAACTTGATGAACATGGTGATGTTTTAAAGAACAAGGCTCGATTGGTAGCAAAATGATACCGCCAAGAGGAGGGTATTGACTTTGCGTAATCATTTGCTCTAGTTGCTCGTGATCGAGGCAATCGTAATCTTCTTGGCTAATGCCGCAAGTAAGAACATGGTAGTCTATCGATGGATGTAAAGACGGCTTTTCTTAACGGAGATCTTAAAGAAGTCGATACGCCCGCCAACCCAAGGCTTTGTGAATCCAGAGCATCCTACTCACGCTCATCGCTTGAAGAAGGCTCTTTACGGTTTGAAGCAAGCTCCAAGGGCATGGTATGATACGCTATCAAAGTTTCTTCTATCTACTGGATTCAAAGAAAGGAGCAGTTGATCCGACATTGTTCACCGTAAAGTCGCAAACATTTAATTCACGCTCAAATATATGTTGATGATATTAATTTTGCCTCAACCGACCCCAATGAATGTGACCATTTTCAAATGAAATGGGTTCCAAATTTCAAATGTCAATGATGGGACAAATGTCATTTTTTGGGATTACAAATTTCACAAAGTCCCGTGAGGCATTTTTATAAATCAATCTAAATATGCAAATGAGATTTTAAGGAAATTTGGATTTGATTCTTGTGACCGCTGACACTCCCATGATAGAGCGTATTAAACCGGATGAGGACCACTCGGGGATCATGGTAGACCAAATGAAATATCGTAGTATGATTGATCCTCGATGTACCTCACGGCCAAGAGACCGTACATTCTGTCATTGCTTGCATGTGTGCTAGATATCGTGATAAGCCTACCAAAAGCACCTTGAAGCGGTTAAACGGGTCTTCGGTATTCCAAGGAACCATCAATATGGGACTTTGGTACCGAACGACACCGGTATGTCACTAATGACCTATGCAGATGCCGATCATGCAGATGTCAAGATACACGTCAAGCACGCCGAGGTGCTCGCTTTTGGGTGATAAGCTTGTGAGCTGGTCTTCAAAGAAACAAATGAGTACTTCTATTTCCTCTACAGAGGTTGAATACATAGCCATGTCATCATGTTGTGCTCAAATCCTATGGATGAGATCCCAATTATCGACTATGGCTTTGAATTCAACAAAATTCCTCTGATCGTGATAATAAAAGTGTTATTGCTCTCTCATGCAATAACGCTCAACACTCAAGAGCAAAGCACATCGACATTCGACATCATTTCATCGTGACTAAGTAGAAAACAAGTGTGGTGGAACTCTATTTTGTGAGGACTCGAATACCACCAGCGACATCTTCACCAAATCTCTTCCTAGAGAACGCTTTGAGTTTATCCTCCCACGACTTGGTCTAAAGAGTCTTCAACCGAAACACTCAAACGCCTTCAAGAGGAAGACGAGGAGTAAAGGTCTTTCTTCATCCATCTCTTGTATATATTTATTCGAAAAGCAAAATACAAAATTTCAAAATCTACAAAAGCAAATAGAAAAATATAAAACTTTCAAAAATCCATAAAATTAGAAAATTTTGAAAAATCCCAAAATATTGGTAGTTTGTCATGTTTTTTTCTTTTTCCTTGTTCGATATCATCTACGGATTTTGTGTTGTCATTCAAAGAATGACACGGTCTTTAGATGTTGTTCGTTTAATGTTTATATATATATATATATATATATATATATATATATATATATATATATATATATATATATATATATATATATATATATATATATATATATATATATATATATATATACTTCTTAGAGAAAGTGAACCAAAGGTTTATAGTCATTTCACTATAACCCATTTTTAATGAAAGAACAGAGCCATGCTTTTACGTATGTTTCAAATCTCATGCTCTGATTCTAAAAAAAAAATTTGTCACCAAAAGGGCAAATGTTTCTTTCACAAATATTTTTTTCTTCTATAAATTCTTCTGAAAAATATTTGCTATCTAATGAAAACAATGTTTAACAAAATAACTCGGACTAAATTTTTGAAATTCACTTGGACTTGACATCGGTCAAAATCTCGATCTCTCAATCAAATCAAAAGGTTATTTGTCATGTTTTCAAAAGATATTCATGCATGTTATTGGAGTTTAAAGTCTCATAAGTGATCCTTGTCGGTTAAATGTTTTCATAAGCAAGTCATAATTCTCCTTAAAAGCTTTCAAAAACAATTTAATCTATAGAGATCACAAATCTCAAATGATTTGAAAATTGTGATCGGGGAGAATTTGTGATTTTAATTGGATTTAAACCGATGATTCGATAAATGGTTTCACAAGTGTTTAGCAAGCTTTCCTCCCACATGTGCCAAACGAATTCAAATTTTCCATGCACATGTTGAGGGGGAGCATCCTTTTAAAACCACAAAGAATTGAAACGTGATTGATTTGTCTCTAAGTGCAGGTTCCTTCTAATATGTGCAAAACTCTTTCATACCTCGAGGCACATATTAAGGGGGAGCAAACTTATGAAAACCTCATCCTTCCTCAATATGCTTTATATACTTGATTTGATCAGGGAAGTGATGTTGATATCTTTTAGAAAATGGTAATCAAAGAAGTTAATTCTTCCTCTTGCCTCCGTGTGCCAAAACGATTTCAAATACACAATGCACATGTAGAAGGGGAGCTCTTTTTTTCTAAAAATATCAAAAACAATTCAGGTACAAAATGCTTTGATAATATATCACAAGTATCTGGATTGATTTTCAAATGGTTTTCAATTGGTTCCAATGGCAGATGAACAATACCAAATAGACCGACCAAATTTACTTTATGTATAGTGATATAAGGATGATAAGGTTAGGTATGTGTTCCCATGATCCGCCGTAACCGGAGGGATCTTCCTGGACAATCCACTAGATAGTGTAGAGTCCTTAGGAATGTTGAAAAAGGAGAAAATGAGAATATGGGAAGAGTGCGGATCGAGATAGAGCTAGAACTGGAATAAACCCAAAAGGTTCTAGTTATGAAGTCTTGGTAAGCACCAAGGGTTGAAGAATGAAAAGAATTGAATGTGAAAAGGGTGAAAAGAAATAGCCCTCCAATAATTCAACCTTAGGCGTAAACCGGTTCAAGACATATGCTACTTGTGGTTACTAAGGTAACACCGGTATTGAAACAAGACGTCATGGACCCAAAGGACGACCGCACTAAACTTCCCAAGCTACTCAAGTTCCTCTTCAAAGGACTTGTTTCATTCTCATGGGGAACCGACATTATCTATCGACTTTCTCTTAGAGTTTGTTGATATTGAAGAAGGAGACCCTCTCCCTAGTCTCCGACATAGGAACCAAATATGCACAATTGAGTCTAGAGCCACGAGATCATCCACAATATCTCATTAGGACATATTATTCTTGAAGACTTAATGTTTCACACAATGTGGAAAGTGAGTATATATTAAGAGTCCTACGCATTATCCTTTTGGTATTGCCAGAACATCCGAGTGATATTATATTCACGATGAAGATGGAAATCCTTCTAGAGCCAACATCAAACAAGCTCTTGGTGGGTGACATGTGAGATCTTGTAAAAGATCAAGCTTGTGACAACTGGATAGAAACGATGGGGCGATTCACTCTTGAATCAACCTTGGTCCAGGAAATGGATTGACAGATACCTTTGAAAAACCGGTCGTTGTGCTTAAAAACTCATTTCTTTAGCACATCGACTGTGTACTAATATTTTAAAATAAAAGGTGTTTATGATTGATAATTGATTTTCATTAAAACCTTCGTTGTATTGCAAAAACAATTTATATTGAGCAGTACATGATTGTTTTTCAAATCATTTTCATCAATCAGTGAATCTCAATTACCGGTTCACTCACTCAGTGTTGTCTTCTTTGAGACGCTCGGTTTGAGAACAACTAGAGCAATTCTGAAACCCGTCAAGGGAATTCTTCGAATTATACCGATCACAGGCAAGATTTGTATCGATCAACGGGAACCGTGGGCGTGTACCTTAATTCAACGAAAGTGATCAAAGACACTTTTGTGCACTTTGTTGCTAATCGTTGTATGCGTGTACGCCCGACGCTTGCGGTGATCGTAATGAAGCGGTCAATCCATAGCCGCATGCTCACTCAAACACATTCACTTCTAAAGAAATCATGATTAGTGCATCAATGACTCTGATATTTTCACTCTATGCTTCTGCTACACTGCTGCAAATATCATGAATCAACTAAAGCTTCCGCTACTCTGATAAGAAGAAATCATGATCCAGAATGTGAGCTTGTCGGTCCAAATGTCACAAAATCACATAATACCAACACCACAACGGAAGAGTCAAAGATTTATGTTAGCTGATGATCTCAATGCTGGCTCAAAACTCATCATCATATGGATCAGTTAAAGACCTCCACGTAGATTATCCAAACATGCAAAAATGAAGAATCAATGACTACATGCTATTGAGCAAAGAAAGGAACAAGAATCCAAGAACAATCTTAATGTAATATCTGTTTGTATTCAATGTAATTTGAGGTGACCTCCCTTAGGGGGAGATTGTTAGGATTTAGTAAATCCGGTTATTAAAGTGTCGGTCACCTCAAGTATATGTAATCGTTAGAAAGCTCGTAGTCGTAGTTATTTATTAGTTAAGTTGTATTTTGTTAAGTAACACCGTGGAGGACGGACGAGTCTTTACCCACTGTATGCCTGATCTACAGCCCGTAGGTGGCGATTTGTGTAAGACTATAAATACTCTATACCTTCCAAGGTAGAGAGTTGGAGCTCATAATAATACTTTCATTTTCTCTCACTAAGTTCCCAAACCTATAACTTTTTCTCTCTCTAAAACCTTGAATTATACGCCTCACTTGATCATGTTATGATGTGTTTGTGAAATCCAATATGTTACAATGGAGCATATTCATAACTCACGATATTGACCCATTTGACTAGATGCATTGCATCTATTAGATACATTGTATCTAAGGAAATACCCATGGACCAACCCATCATGACCCATAACCAAAAAACCAATGGGCAAAGAGGAGCGTCCCACGGATCCCTGAGATTACACTAGACGGATCCATTAAGGGAGGGATCCGTGGGATCCGCGGAACAATAGTTGTTTCTCCTCTATATCCGTGGGATCCGTGGAACAGTAGTTGTTTCTCCTCTATAAATAGTGAGCCATTTCTTCCTTTTGGGCTGCCACTCCCACACATACTTTCCCCAAGTATTGTAACTCTCTAACCACTGATCCTAAGGTATCTTTCTATGTAGTTTGTCTTTTGTTTTCGTGTGATTCTCTAGGTTCCTCTTAAAGGCGAGATCACCACTTCTTGAAGTCAAGCAAGCTCAAGTCCATGAGTTGCCATGCTTCATCATCATCAAGACTACTGAGGTTCTCTTATTGATACTTCTTTCTCTCTCCATAGAAGTGTTGTGTCCAAGGCATTAGTGAAGGATGCCGAAAGAGTCAAGACGTAAGCATTAGTGAAAGGTGCTTAACATCAGTGTCAAAAGCATTAGTGAAGAATGCTAAAGGAGTCAAGACGAAGGCATTAGTGAAAGGTGCCAAGCGTTCGTGTCAAGGGCATTAGTGAAAGATGCCTAGAAGTCAAATCAAGTGGCATTAGTAAGCCAAGGTCGTATAATCGATGAGGTGCATCGTTATACAAATAATGATAGTTTGTTTCCAAGGATGTTGATATCCTTGATGGTGTTGTAATAAGGAGTGGGTCTCCTTTGGGTTTAGGTGTTATGTAGTGTTGGGTAGTAGTTCCTCCATTGTAATGGAACTCGGTACTTAGCCTAGTACCGAATAAAGGGTAGGCAACGTTGTGGTAGGTGTGGTTCTCCTTGGTGAAAGAACCCGGTGGTTAGCCTATTACCGAAAAAAGAGTAGGCGACGTTGTGAAGGCTTCTCCGCCATAAGGAGTTGGTGTCGTGTAGTGATTACGAACTCTCGAGTAGGTGACTCGGGGAGTGGAGTAGGGCAAGAAAGGTGTCCTTGTAGCCGAACCACTATAAATACTCGTGTCGTGGTTATGTGCTTCTTACTCTTTATCTTCATTTCACTTTTATATATCTATCTAGAATATTACATGTTTGTCCTCAGGTTTACCCCGAATAACAAGTTTAATCCTAAGTCGCTTTAATTCGCCACGTATCTATTTTTGAAACATGTTGCCCATTTAGTCCTTATTTTAAAAAATAGGGATCATCTGTGTAATTATTTTTATTACACGGATAGTCCCTATTTCCCATAATAAGGACTAAATGGGCAACATGTTTCAAAAATAGGTAAGTGTGGTGTAATTAAAATGGCTTAGGGACTAAACCTGTTATTTGGGGTAAACCATAGGGACCAAACATGTAATTTGGTCATCTATCTATCAACGTCCAACATACACATCTAAATAGATTGACATAAGTCGATCTAAATATTTTAAAACAAAGTTTTAATTGGTAAAACTATTCAACCCCACTTCTAGTTTTCCACAATTGGCATCAGAGCTTCGTTACCAAGTTTCTTAGAGTATGATGTACTTTAAAAACTTGATACGATCCGTGTATGTTTGAAAACTACAAAGAATGATTCTTTAAGTCATGTTTTAAAAATCATTATAGTGTTTAATGTTGGACAATGATAGAACGTTCTAATATTTTCCTTGTTAAGAATTCTCCATACTTGGATTAGGGCATACCAAGAAGATTATGAAGAAACTATCTAAACATTTCTTTTCGTAAAAAGAATATTTAGCATTGTTTTCCTCACACATGGATCTGGAGAGTCTAAGAAGATCACAAAGAATCTCTCTAAATATTTCCTTCTATAAAAAGAATATTTAGCAAAGGTATGATCGTTAATAATTTACATGTTGCTATTATTACTAAAGTATTATTTGTATGATTAATCTTTATTAGTAATTACTTAAGTAGTTATCTATATTAAAATCATAATCAAGAATAGTATTCTTCGATTGATTTGTATAGACTACACTACAAATCTGTAATAATGATATCTCTGCTATTCGATAGCCTCAATCATTATTCATCAAAAAAGGATTATTGACACTTCATCTATGTCAATGAATATCTATGTGAAATTTCTTATATTATGATAAAATGAGATTTTATCATAATCTTTGAAAAACCTCCCAAGAATTATGACTAATTCATAAAAAGGGAATCCCGTCAAATAGGATTAGTATTAAACCGTCAAAAACTCAAACCACAAGTTATACAGCTTAAAGATCAAACTCTAGGCATTTTAGAACTCCCAAACCAAAGTTATCACGGAATGCTTAAGCTGAATTTTTGCTGTCATGCCGGATCACTGAGTTTGAACTAGCCGGATCCCTAATGAGAGGGATCCATGGGATCCGTGCAACAGAAGACAGCATAAGTTAGAAATGATCACTGTGGAAGTTCCGCTATCACCTTCCCTTCAAAGACTTACGAACAAAAACCCAATTACTATTCACAGGAGCAATTTGATCATTTCCTTCAAGCAAAACAATCTCTTGTGTAAGTATAATCTTCACTACATTGTTAATTTAATTCCTTGATTTCTAGGATTACAATTTTTCATCTTTAGAAGTTGGGTTCAAATGGGTTTGTCATAATTTGTTACCACATTGTTTTCTAAGATAATCTAAATCAAAGAATTAACATTGTTAATACAAATTAAACTCATTTCTTGAAGTCAATAAAGATGAATTGAGCAAAATTGTGATCAAACCCTTTAGGTTACTATTCACAATTAACACCACATTGTGGTTATGTTGTATAGGAACAATCATGCCAAGTAACTGACAACAAGACTATCAAGATACCGCCCACTACATCCCAATGTACCATAGAAAGGACGGACTTAGCCCAGAAGATAGGAAAGCTTTCAAGTTGCTCGAAAAGAGACTTTTTCATGAAGGTCGTGTAGTAGAACCATCATTTCTTGCCAACACCGACATTCGACAAGTTTTCGAGACCATTGGCTTTGATTGTTTATTGGACATAAACGAACAAATTTTCCCGGTGTTCGTACTCGAGTTCTACAAAATAATGAGGATAGTTAGAAATGATGATGGGACCATCTCTATTATCTTCATCATAAATGAGCATGAGTACACCCTTTCGCTTGTGGAGTTTGGAAGAATACTACGGGTTCCATATAAAGGAGTTTGCATGTTTTCCAATGTGTGGTCTTTGGTGGAGATACACGATATGGTTGATCATCATGAAATCTACCACATGAGAATCCCGGAAGCAACCACGGTGAGGGATACCGTGTTCATGCAAAGGGCATCCCCATCGAGGGTCACTAGAAATTCAAAAGTGATCTATAGGGATCCTTTCCAAATGGAGCTCTCCGAGATGTACGCATTGTATAGGAAATGGGAAGTTGTGGTGAGGGAGAATGTGTTGTGTTTAGAAGGGAACAAGGATCACCCAATGCGTGTCTAAGTTTCATGATTTATTGCCTTGTGATCGAGACTCGCTTTAACCTTGCATATTACATGATTAAGAGAATGGCGAGTGTAAAAAGCATGGACAAAATGGTGCTCCCGTACGCAATGCTCCTAACCCGTCTTGCAAGGTTCATCTTTGCTTTAGATCATTCTCCGTACTCCTATGATCATAGCTTTTGCAACAAAGTTATGGTGTCATTGACCGAGGGTAGAACTACAAGGTTTATGGTGGAAGGTAAAAGACCTCACCCACCCACGGATTCCTCGGATGAACGGGAGAGGAAAAGAGAAGGTGAAGGTAGTAGCAACCCTCTCGAGAAAACCGATCTCGACCCTTTGGATTACATCAATCAATTACCGGACATTCCTAGCCCATCACAAGAATGGCAACAAACCAAAGGGATCTTCAAGTGCTTCGCCAACTTCTTGAAGAAAAAGAAGTAGAGATGGTGTGATGAAGAGTGGAGGAGGAATGAAGACGGGGAGTGATGTGGAAGGAGATGGGGAAGTAAGGTAAGCTCATAGGACCTTAATTTGTGAAAACAATTCGAAACAATGGGTTGTAACATCTAAACAATACTTACGTAGAGTAGGATGTAGTATGTAGGTATTGCCATAACTTGGCATTGAACAATCTTAACTTAGGAATGTGTAGGATGAGAATTTACGACCTCTTGAAATCATTCAAGTAGTCGTCGTCACTCATCTTTAGCTACCTTTAGTTCCCCCACACTTGCTATGCGTTATACTTGATGTGTTCTTGCATTTAGTCTTTGTAGAAACAACTAGGAGAAGCATTTGCTAAGAGTGCAAGAATTGCACATTTGCTGAAAGCCTTCTGATCTGAAGTAGGCGGATCCCAGTATTATAACTAGTTGGATCCTCCCAAGAGGGAACCGTGGATCCGGAAGATGCTTATCGACATGATCACCATACACCCAAGTTATTCCCCCAATCACATCATAATGGCTAAACATGATTCTTTAACACTACTTAAGGCCTCCTCAAGCATACTAGGTCTCACATTCATCCGTAGATAACTTAGGAACAAATCCAAAGTACTTTTGATTTTCAAACTTACCAATATTCACCATTCTTCCGCTCCAACGCTCACACATTATTCCTCACATCTCATAACACTTAGTTTGATATTTCTATCAATTTTAGCAAATTGATTTTAGTCACTCTTACCTCAAAATAGGTCTAAAACTAGCTTTTTTTATTTATTATTTTTCTTTTTTTTTAGGATTTTCTCAAAGTTTTCTTGAATCATCATCTGATTTCTAAGACTAAGTATCATCATTTTCCCATTTCAAATCAAATGGTATCCTTCTCAAGCACTTAGTTAGACTTTCTAAAGTCCACTTTCCTAGCCAAGACCATCATTAAACATCCTCACTCCTCATGGTTGAGCATTTAAGATATCCACCACTCAAGACATCAAAGGAAAGTCAAATCCTCAAGATTCATAGGTACTAGACCTTACAAAAAGCATAATCATTTCATCACATATCTGTCTGACAAACGGATCCCTGGTTTATAACCAGACGAATCCCTGGTGAGAGGGATCCGTGGGATCCGTGTCTACAGAAAGATCTTAATCAGCTTTTCTCTTCAAATTTTATCCACCTTTGATAATCTAAACACTTTTAGCCACCATTTAATGTTTTCCTAGAGCTGAACAATATCTTAACTAACCTTAGTGCATGCTTAATCCCCTTAGTGGTCATGAATTTAATTTCTTAATTCAAATTCATCCTTTATAAACCAAACACTCTTGAGGCTAAGTCATCACTCTTACCTAGTACTCAAAAATCAGTAGTTAGAAGCTCATATTGCATCCTCACCATCACCATGACTAAAGCACTTAGCAACAACTCTTCAACCAAAGGTTCATCCAAAAGAAATGGTTATATGATTCATGATATTTCATCCACCGAATCATCTCCCGTAAGAGATGATAATGCTAGAATCCCACCTCAATAAACCCATTCAACAATTGCTAAGAAAACCGCAAGAATTAGCATTAAACCTTATAGGTTAGAAAAGGGTTCATCTAGCTCTAAACCAAACATAGCTAGTTCTAGCAAGCCGTCTAAGCCTTCATTCATAGAGCATGGACTACACCCTTTCACCGAGCCTATCTCTCACCCAAATCTCTATTCATTATAGCATTCACCACCAAGAACTTCTTACTCACCAACTTTCTCGTTAAATAGGGAACCACCTACAACACCAACTAGTCCATCATTGGAAACAAGGAACCACCAAGGACTTGATCATATGGAGGAATTTCCATTACCACCACCCTCATTTTTAGTAGAACCTCATCCTACATCTCTCAATGAAACTCCACCATCATTTGTAGAGCCTCCTCAAAACATCGAATTTCCTCCGGTTCCCAATCAAGACAACAATTGCTCAAATTGTCTAATCACCCAAGGACTTGTTCAAGAAGTACGAAATGAGTTGCATTTCATGTTTAATCATCTTCTTGAAAGATTGGACCAAATCAACAAGTCTACTCATCCTTAGACTCAAGCACATTGGTGCTTCTTAAGCTTTTAGTCACTTATTAGTATTAGTAGAATATGTATTACATGGCTAAGTCATTCTATTATTTTTAGAGATTTGTTGATTATCTCTTATGTTTTATTGAATGATAGTTTATATGCCATATTGCCTTGAGTATATTTGTGTTGCTTGAATACATATCTCACTTTGATGTTTACATTATTTGTTATATCACCATTGCTGAATTCTGTCATCAGATAGATGGATCCTTTTTTTTTGGGTAAAGGGGAGTAATCCTGCACCCTGGTAAAATATATTAACCAAAAAAGTTTAAGTACAATGGATGAGAGTGAATCTCTCACCTCGGCCCGTTACATGGGCAACAAACACACACTAAAAGTGCACTAACCAAACAAATTACATAAGAAAGACATGCCAATCTTATGAACTACCAAACAACCAAATTTACTTCCTACCATGACCTAAGAGACTAACATCATACATGTCACACATATCCTCCAAGTGTCTCGGTAGATCGTGAGACTTGCTCAAAGATAATCATCAAAATCTTCAAGAGCAAAACCCCACCACCCCTGAAGCCAAAAATGACGCCATAGGGTTATCCGCTCCAAAACCTCATCCTCTTCACCGCCGTAACAGTCACATTCCCGACTTTAGAAAACGGGTTACTTACCTTGGTAGCGTAAGAATTCACAGCCTCCTGAGGCTTAGAAGCCGCACCAATATCAATACGAGTCCTTCCCCGAGAACCATCAATACCGCTTCCTTAGTAGTACCGTAAGACTCCCGCCTTCGCCGTCGATAGTAGAATCAATCACGATGCACTTGGGATGCCCGTGTCATCTTCCACCTCAAGAGTCCCAAAAGAGTTAGATGTAGTAACGGTGTACCTTTAGCATTAACACTAGCAATGCCGGTCTTCGCCTTTGCAACATAAACCTGCTTCCTAGGTGCAAATCTAGGACCCTTACCCATATTAATACCACCGTCATCTTCGTACCTTTAGGTTTGGCTTTCCGATTCTCGCACCACCTTAAAACCATCATCGTGTTCCTCCACATTAGAGGTGGAGGGACATCGTTTTGCTCCTTTAAACACTTAGGACAACAAGCAAGAACATGTCCAAACACTTTACATTCCGCGACAAGGTGGCGGCTTCCATTCATATTCCACCTTAATACTTGCCGTAGTAAAACCACTATCATCCTTATTAGGGATCACCATAGTCACCACATGTTTAAGCTCAGATTCAGATGATAATTCCACAAGAGCACGTGCAAAACTAATGCGACCCCATGAATCAACACACATGGAATTAGTAAAAGAATCTAGCATAATCGGCTTACCCACTTGAGTAGCAATTAAGCTCAACCCATCTTCCGAATATGCAAGTAATGGAACATTATGCAATTTAATCCAAACGGGAACTCTAGTTACCTCACTTTTAGACAATAGCACATCCGCCACACCCCAAATTACTCGACGGCGCCGAATGGAATTCTCGGGATTGATCGTCATAGCATCACAATCACAAGTTATATTGAACGACCTAAAGTGTCGCTTTGGAAAATACATCGCTTGATTTAATAAAATAATCGAGTTTACAAAGTAGGTCCCAAATGAAAATCAACTTGTGCGGAAATAAGTTTGTTACAATTCAAACGATGTTTTAAAGTACATAAAACCCAGGAGACGTGTCGTCACCACGACTCCATGAAGTGTCCAAATGCATGCCATGAAGTAATTGCCTTAGATACCGAGATACAAACATGCTAAAAGTGTCAACACAAAGGTTGAGTGAGTTCATAGAGTTTGTTTTGAAATGTAAAGCCTTTCAAAATCGTTAATGCAAAGAAAGGCATTGAAAATCCACTCGGCCCAAGTTCCACCCATACAAAACTTGCAACCGTGTGTTCACAACCCATTGCCAAAATGTGTATAGTTTATGTTCAAACATATGATTTCAATGAATTCACAATAGTACCAACTCGACGTAGAACAATAGCACTTAATCCATAGCACATAAGCAATAGCACATAAGCAATAGCACCTAACTCAATGTATCAAGAGTCAATCGATATAGTACTTTATTCGACGATAACTATAGCACGCAAACATGAACAATTTATATAGTACAACATTCGGTTTTGAAATGATGTAATCGTGATAGGAGTTATCCTTAAAAATATAAAGTACTTGTGAAAATATAGTTAAGCATGCATCTCCCCAAAACAAATATGAAAACAAGTAAAAGCAGGGCTATGAAACTCACTTGGTAAACCGACGAGATGACAAGAGTGAGTACATCGAGGTATAATGTGATGCGTTATCCGGGACCTAGTACCAATGATATGATATGAAATGTAATGAGTTGCAATGTAATGTTATGCATGCATTTCAGATGTTATTTATACCATTTATGGGTTTTGAAAATATTACTCGTCGATTTAAAATACTCTTTGACGCCTTGACCCTTCAAAATGACTTTACATGTTTTACGTCAAAATGTCATCCTACAATGGTTTTATAATGATTTTGGTGAAATTATCACTTTTCGTCAGCAAAACAATGTCATCGGAAAATCATGAATTTAACAAAACGGCTTTGGAAATCTAGTCGTAAAATGGTGTACGCCGATCGTTAGAGAACGAACTCGACGGTTTTGGAAAGTTTGTATCGATATCTAAAAGTTTCAGTTCAGAGTTTTCGTCCAAAAGGTCTCGATCATAAAGATATTAAGGGCTAAAGATAGTGATTTTTGCTAATTGTGTGCGTAAAATGAGTTTCGCCAAGTTTGAACATCCGTAATTAATTTACTATAACTCCGCTTTACAAACAGCTTTTTGTTTTGAAAATATGGCCGATGAACTTGATTTTACTAGAAGACATTTCGCTCCAAAAGTTTCACAACCTTGTTAAAACAACCAGAAACATGGTCGTTATAAACTAATGAAATACTTGTAACGTAAAAATAATATAGTTTTTCGTAAAATAATAGTTACGGCAACTTTATGAAAACGTGCATATCTTTGTCGCTTTAAACCGCTTTCACGATAATATGTCCTTAGCTTCGATCAAGTAAACTAATATATTTTTGACTAGTCGAAATAATTTGTGAAGCTTAAGGCTCGTTTTGACCGAAAATACTAAAACAGCAAAGTGAATTTTCCGAAAAGTGTACGCTTTCGTCGTCAAACTTTAAAATCCATAACTTCTTCGTTATAAGTCCGCTTTTATCCGCTCAAAAGGCCACGGATTCGCTTTTAAAGTATATTTTCTAAATATCAAGGCCAAAGTTTCGCATCAACAGTAGGTTTTTCCGAAATTCAAACAAGGACAGAACCTTTTAATATAGTATTGAAAATAGTTTTTCTCGGACAAAACCTATTCTAATCCCTTCAAATCAACTCCAAAACTAATCTAATCCTACCATACACCTTCTTAGGGTGTCATGGGTTCCTAATCACCATCAAGACCAAAGAATACCATGGGAATATTTATAGGATGACCAATATGTATAAATAACTCTAAAATCATGAAATAAATGGTATAAATCACATATCATGCATATAAGCTCCAAAATGAAAAGATACATATGAAATTGAAAAGGAAACATGAAAATGAAAGAAATATGCTTACAAGTGAAGATGATGAGGTGAAAGTAACAAGGATTAAACTTAAATATCCTTGGTTTTTATTTCAAAACCATATAAAGGATATAACTAGGTTGATAAACACTTGATTTTGCAAAAATCTTGATCCCTTGGTTCTCTTGATGTTGGCCGGTTTTGAAGACCCAAAGAAAGGAGAGGATTTTTTTTTTTTAACTATGTGAAAGTATTAGATACATGAATGTGATGAAATAATAATGTAGAAGACTTTATGTTAGTGTAAAATTATAACCAATCAACCACCATACCAACATTTATGAGGCCCTTCCCCCTTGGTCGGCCAAGGGGGGGGTACTAAGATATTTGTATTTTTTTTTTAAACCTTTACTTATATATATATTGTGTATTATTTGTAAAGAAAGTGTAAGAATTTGTGTAGAAATGTAACAAGTGAAGGTAAATAGAAATTTTGGTACAAGTAAGTTTTAATAGATCAAAATAGAATGTATTGAGATGATAAAATTGTAAAAATATTTTCCTTGTGAAAATTGAGTGATAAAATAATTATCGATAATTTTTAAGAAAACGACGAAATAATTTAACTTTAACGATTTAAGTACCAAATAAATTTGAAACACTAGGAAAACTAAAATATAGTTTTATGAACTAAATGTAAGTTTAAAATACCTCGGATCATTTTTGAAAGTAACGGGTTAAATATACAAAATAATAACTCACGCGATAAGGTTTATTAAATATAAAAATTACGCGTTGAAGATGAAATGAAATGTCGTGAATGTACTAATGAGATGCACATGATGTCAATGAAATGTAGACTAATCATAGTCCATATGAAATGTTCGTGATGTTATGATCATGAATTCGCCACTAAACCTTAAAGGTTACGCGATTTGAAACAAGTAAACCAAGTTTACTATAAATGTTGAAATAATGAGACATGAATTGTGTCGAGAAATGACCAAAGTACGGGTTGTCACATTCACCATCAAAAAGGAATTCATCCTAATTCAATCGTTGTTAGTCTATCGGGTTTAGGGTTTGATGTGGCAAACTTTCCCATTCCCGAGCAAAACCCTCAAAGACTTTTTACCAACCAATTTTCACTTAATCTCACAACTCATCAAACAAGAACCGTCATGAGATTAGGCTAAATTGGTTTGAAGGAGCTCGACTTTGAAAATTTGGCTCGATCACGGAAACAAGTTTCAAGAAAATCTTTGAAAATTTGGCTCGACATATAAGCCTCACATATAAGCTTCACTATTCTTCATCGCATGATTCTTCCCGAATTAGACATAGGTGATCGTGCTATGTATAATTTAGAGTAACTATGCAATGCTTGACTAATCGACTCATATGTTTCTTTGGTGTTGAGTCAATCGATGTTAAAATTGTGATGAACATCGAGGAGAGAAGACATGGAGAAGTGTCGTTAAAATGATAGTTAAAGTAAAAAGAATTAAAACCTCGTAAATGATAACAAATCGGAAAGAAAATAAAGTACAATAGATAAGAATATTTTACAACGGGTAGTTTAGCAAAAGTAGTACATCTTAGGTTATAAAGATTCGGATACGATGGAAAACATAAACTTAGTACGACATAGTACATAAGGAGAAATAAGATCGTTAGTCTCCGAACTTCTTCGCCTTCCGCTGTTGATACCTTGACGAGCTCCTCCTCCTCCTTCTAACATATATACATTCCCATGAGCACCTTCGACTTGTTGACCTTGGTTTTGAGGACATTGGTTCCGATAGTGTCCTTGTTCCCACATCCAAGCACGTAACTATGGTCTTGCCCTTACAGCCCTTAGCAAGGTGTCCTACTTTGTGACAAATAAAACATATACCACATGGACCATTATGATGTAGCGTGCATTGGTGGCATCGCGGTAAGTTTCTGCATAAGCTCTTCCCTTGTTGGTGCAAAGAACATAGACCCCGCGACTTCTTGTCTTCTATTCGTTGTTGATGATGGTTAGTGTTACGGTTTTGGTTGTTGTTGTTATAACCTCCTTGGTCGCCTTCCCACTTTCTTTTTTGTTGTTGGTTTGGTTATCGTTGTTGTTGTTGTTTTGGTTATTGTTGTGGTTGGTGCGGTTGTTGGGGTTGTTGTTGTTTTGGTTGGTGTTGGTGTACTTGCCTCTCTTCACTACCCGCCCATGAGCTTTTGAGTCAATCGAATAGCTTCCTCAATCGCTTATGGTTCGGAAGAAGTCACATCGCCTGAATAATCTCGAAGTCCATCAATGAAAGCCTCCAGAGCTTCTCATTATCCGAAACCATAGATGGGCATAACACGGCCAATTCTTGAAACCTTCGAATGTAAGTGTCAATATCGCACCCAATAGTCTCTAGTTCATAGAATTGCCTCCAACTTTTCACTCCGACGAGGACAAAACTTAGTCACCAAACTCTTGAATTGCTCCCAAGTAAGCTTGAAAGCATTCTCCATTCCAATCGGTTGAGCATATGAATTCCACCACGACAATGCTCCATCGAGTAATGTACTTGTAGCATATTTGACCTTACTATCATCCGGCAGCTATACAAAGAAAAACACAGACTCAATTTCTCGAACCATCGCACCATGGCAAAGCTCCTTCATCCCTTTAAACTTGGTGGGATCTCCACTTTGAAATCCTTGTAAGAACAACTCTTAACTCCGGATCCTCCTGCATTTCCAAAGAGCAAGAAGAAGCCTTGCGGCTACAAAGAAGAGTCATGCCTCAAGCAGCAGCAGCAGCCACCGCTTCCTTTCAACTCTTAGAGCATTAGCAATGCTATCATTCACTAACTTCGAATAGCCGCTTGGGTCATTTCAACTGTAGCTTTCTTCGGTGCCATATCTTCTTCAAAACAAGAGGAAATGTGAGACGAGCAAAACCGATGTTAATAATAAGCGCTTCAAAGAAATGTGATAAGAAATGATAAATTTGAGGTTATGTTTCAAAATGATCGCTTGTTTCCAAAAGATGGGTTATGAGGTGTTGTGAGTGCTTCAAATGTATGATGGTTTAGTGACTTAATGTGTGAATAAAGTGTAACTCGACATGTTAGTGGTGAAACAAAGGAGTGAGAGCGACTTCACCCTACTAAAAGTTTATCTCGGATTCGTCGTTATCGATGATGAATCAACCGATATAAAATTGCAATAGGGAATGACAAGGAATTCTCCACGTTAGAGTATGGGGAAAAGATAATGGATGGGCATTTAAGGCATCCATGTGACAATCGATGTGAAATGAAAGTGAATAACTCAAAATGTACGTAAAACCGCATGTAAAGTGAACATTCACTTATGATGAAATGATGAGATGCTATGATGATGTAGTTATAGTCTAGGGTCAATGATGCAACCTAGTTCTCTATAATCAAGCTCGATGCCAATCTGTCACACCCCAAATTACTCGCTTTGCAATGGAATGGAATTCTCGGGATTGATCGTCATAGCATCACAATCACAAGTTATATTGAACGACCTAAAGTGTCGCTTGGAAAATACATCGCTTGATTTAATAAAATAATCGAGTTTACAAAGTAGGTCCCAAATGAAAATCAACTTGTGAAAATAAGTTTGTTACAATTCAAACGATGTTTTAAAGTACATAAAACCCAAGGGAGACGCCGTCACACGACTCCATGAAGTGTCCAAATGCATGCCATGAAGTAATGCCTTAGATACCGAGATACAAACATGCTAAAAGTGTCAACACAAAGGTTGAGTGAGTTCATAGAGTTTGTTTTGAAATGTAAAGCCTTTCAAAATCGTTAATGCAAAGAAAGGCATTGAAAATCCACTCGCCCAAGTTCCGCCCATACAAAACTTGCAACCTGTGTGTTCACAACCCATTGCCAAAATGTGTATAGTTTATGTTCAAACATATGATTTCAATGAATTCACAATAGTACCAACTCGACGAGAACAATAGCACTTAATCCATAGCACATAAGCAATAGCACATAGCAATAGCACCTAACTCAATGTATCAAGAGTCAATCGATATAGTACTTTATTCGACGATAACTATAGCACGCAAACATGAACAATTTATATAGTACAACATTCGGTTTTGAAATGATGTAATCGTGATAGGAGTTATCCTTAAAAATATAAAGTACTTGTGAAAATATAGTTAAGCATGCATCTCCCCAAAACAAATATGAAAACAAGTAAAAGCAGGGCTATGAAACTCACTTGGTAAACCGACGAGATGACAAGAGTGAGTACACCGAGGTATAATGTGATGCGTTATCCGGGACCTAGTACCAATGATATGATATGAAATGTAATGAGTTGCAATGTAATGTTATGCATGCATTTCAGATGTTATTTATACCATTCATGGGTTTTGAAAATATTACTCGTCGATTTAAAAATACTCTTTTGACGCCTTGACCCTTCAAAATGACTTTACATGTTTTACGCCAAAATGTCATCCTACAATGGTTTTATAATGATTTTGGTGAAATTATCACTTTTCGTCGCAAAACAATGTCATCGGAAAATCATGAATTTAACAAAATGGCTTTGGAAATCTAGTCGTAAAATGGTGTACGCCGATCGTTAGAGAACGAACTCGACGGTTTTGGAAAGTTTGTATCGATATCTAAAAGTTTCAGCTCAGAGTTTTCGTTCAAAAGGTCTCGATCATAAAGATATTAAGGGCTAAAGATAGTGATTTTGCTAATTGTGTGCGTAAAATGAGTTTCGCCAAGTTTGAACATCCGTAATTAATTTACTATAACTCCGCTTTACAAACAGCTTTTTGTTTTGAAAAATATGGCCGATGAACTTGATTTTACTAGAAGACATTTCGCTCCAAAAGTTTCACAACCTTGTTAAAAACAACAGAAACATGGTCGTTATGACTAATGAAATACTTGTAACGTAAAATAATATAGTTTTCGTAAAATAATAGTTACGGCAACTTTATGAAAACGTGCATATCTTTGTCGCTTTTAAACCGCTTTCACGATAATATGTCCTTAGCTTCGATCAAGTAAACTAATATATTTTGACTAGTCGAAATAATTTGTGAAGCTTAAGGCTCGCTTTTGACCAAAATACTAAAACAGCAAAGCTGAATTTTCTCGAAAAGTGTACGCTTTAGTCGTCAAACTTTAAAAATCCATAACTTCTTCGTTATAAGTCCGCTTTTATCCGCTCAAAAGGCCACGGATTCGCTTTTAAAGTATATTTTCTAAATATCAAGGCCAAAGTTTCGCATCAACAGTAGGTTTTTCCAGAAATTCAAACAAGGACAGAACCTTTTAATATAGTATTGAAAATAGTTTTCTCGGACAAAACCTATTCTAATCCCTTCAAATCAACTCCAAAGCTAATCTAATCCTACCATACACCTTCTTAGGGTGTCATGGGTTCCTAATCACCATCAAGACCAAAGAATACCATGGGAATATTTATAGGATGACCAATATGTATAAATAACTCTAAAATCATGAAATAAATGGTATAAATCACATATCATGCATATAAGCTCCAAAAATGAAAAGATACATATGAAATTGAAAAGGAAACATGAAAATGAAAGAAATATGCTTACAAGTGAAGATGATGAGGTGAAAGTAACAAGGATTAAACTTAAATATCCTTGGTTTTTATTTCAAAACCATATAAAGGATATAACTAGGTTGATAAACACTTGATTTTGCAAAAATCTTGATCCCTTGGTTCTCTTGATGCTTGGCCGGTTCTTGAAGACCCAAAGAAAGGAGAGGATTTTTTTTTTTTTAACTATGTGAAAGTATTAGATACATGAATGTGATGAAATAATAATGTAGAAGACTTTATGTTAGTGTAAAATTATAACCAATCAACCACCATACCAACATTTATGAGGCCCTTCCCCCTTGGTCGGCCAAGGGGGGGGGTACTAAGATATTTGTATTTTTTTTTTTAAACCTTTACTTATGTATATATTGTGTATTATTTGTAAAGAAAGTGTAAGAATTTGTGTAGAAAATGTACAAGTGAATGTAAATAGAAATTTTTGGTGCAAGTAAGTTTTTGATAGATCAAAATAGATTGTATTGAGATGATAAAAATTGTAAAAATATTTTCCTTGTGAAAATTGAGTGATAAAATAATTATCGTATAATTTTTAAGAAAACGACGAAATAATTTAACTTTAACGATTTAAGTACCAAATAAATTTGAAACACTAGGAAAACTAAAAATATAGTTTTTATGAACTAGATGTAAGTTTAAAAATACCTCGGGATCATTTTTGAAAGTAACGGGTTAAATATACAAAATAAAACTCACGCGATAAGGTTATTAAATATAAAAATTACGCGTTGAAGATGAAATGGAATGTCGTGAATGTACTAATGAGATGCACATGATGTCAATGAAATGTAGACTAATCATAGTCCATATGAAATGTTCGTGATGTTATGATCATGAATTCGCCACTAAACCTTAAAGGTTACGCGAATTTGAAACAAGTAAACCAAGTTTACTATAAATGTTGAAATAATGAGACATGAACGGTGTCGAGAAATGACCTGAAAGTACGGGTTGTCACAACATCAGTAGTCCATTTAGTGAGAATGAGAGGAGAATTGCGAATAATCCAAGGGCCCCGTTGAAGAACATTCTCAACACCCTCTCTAGAATCGAATTTAAAGAGGAAAACACCATCATCATTCTTCATAAGTTTCTTAAAACCAAACTTCCCCACGTGTTGGTGACGTAGTTCTGAACCAAATGAAAAGCAACATTCTTGCCAACAAAGAAGCCAACAAGTGTATTTTCATAACGGTTGAATACACCCTCCATAGCAGCCTTTGGAAGCACCGTATCATGATTTTCAATGCACATCTCATTCACCAAGGCCCGAAAATTAACTTTCCTAGAGACACGTTCCGGGTTTAAAACATTAGCAAAGGACCTCACTTCGTTATTTTCACTACCAATCACATTAGGACCTGAAGTAGAAGCATTCACCACGTTAGGACCAGAATTCACCGCATTAGTCGAAGAGATTTTAGTGCTCGAATCCAATCCACCCACAAACGTAGCACTATAACTTGTGTTTTCTAGATTAATATTACCCCAAACGAATCGAATGAACATCATGCGTATTAGGATTTAGAACAACCCTAGCGACTTTACGCAACTCCGGACAAAGCGGTGTCACCCTCAATACCACGTTCACCTTTGAGACGCCGAAACCTAGCTTCCAACGCTCGAATATCAACCCTAGGATACGGATTCGTGTCCGTGTTCACACCAACTTGATCGCCAAGTTGGTGGCTGTTTTGAAGCCTTAACCAAGAACAATCTTTGTCAAGAAAACCTTTCTCCATCTCTTAAAACCCACAAACAATCCCAAAACTCGACACACAATCAAGAATTGAAGAAAACAAGCGATGTACAAACAAACCCTAACGAAAGTTGGGTTTTAACACCACGCATAATAACCTAACTCGCACCCATGATTCAATCAAAGAAAAGAGATTATAACAAGTGATAAACCAGGCTTAGATGAATCTAGATCGCTCCAATCAGATATTAACCAAAAAAAACGATTTTCAAAACCCTAAGAAAAACGATTTGGCATTACGCTAACAAACAAGGGAAACGTGACACTAATCCAACCAAGGACCAAAAAACAATGATGTTTATCAGTAACAAAGGCAGATCGGTGCAAAGAAACCCAAGATTTAAGGCAGATTTGACAAAAAACGATTTAGGGTTGTTAGGGTTTAAAAATCGCCAAGAGAGAGAGAGAATTTCGTTTTTAGGGTTCGTTAAAACGATTTCTACAACCTGCTTTTCTTGCACACTAGTATAAAGATAGATAGACGGATCCTTGGAATTTGCTTAGACGGATCCCTCCAAGGAGGGAACCGTGGGATCCGTGCAATAGAAGACCAATTTTCTGCTAACTTGAGTCTTATTTGCAGGAAAGTATGCACTATATACTTGTTTTCTAACCTTTGTTTTGTAGATTTTCAAAATACACATGAAGACTTTGACACCCTAAGCTAGGGGGAGCTTTGTGTCAAACTATACATTGCAAAACCATTTGCAAAATAATCCTCATATGGATTACATTTCGTTACATCCCATTGCAAAGTTGCAATCTTCAAGGGGGAGCATTATCGTCACTAAGACGAAACCACTTGCAAACATAGTTGTAATGCATTAGCTTAATAGTTTTTATTTACTTGACACCCTCACAAAGGGATGGACTAGTCAAGGGGGAGTTAAGACGAGAACTCTTCCCGCAACTTGCTCTCTATATTTTTCTTTTACATGTTTTCTTAAAAGATTGTGTTAGTTTCTTTTCGACGCTCTTTTGTTTCGACAAAAGGGGAGAAAGAGAGTAAAACTCAATTCGAACTTTTCAATTTTAGTTTTTCCTTAAAATAATTTTATGTTTTGTCATCAACAAAAGGGAGATTGTTAATACAAATAAGTCAGTAAAAGCGCTTATTTATATTTTACGATCTTCTAATGTTTTGTTGATAACAAACGTAAAATCATTTTAACGAAACAAATAAAATACGTAAATAGTTTGAGCCAATAGTTTTCTAACACACTTACGTTTTCACATAAAACACTAAAACAAGTATAAGTGATTTTATGATTTAATAATACATATGTACAACAACTAGTGTTTACATATTGGGCAAATATATACATAACTAGTATGTATTATAATGGGTAAAAACTACAACCCATGGAGCATATTCATAACCCATGATATTGACCCATTTGACTAGATGCATTGCATCTATTAGATACATTGTATCTAAGGAAATACCCATGGACCAACCCATAACCCATGACCCATAACTAAAAAACCCATGGGCAAAGAGGAGCGTCCCACGGATCCCTGAGATTACACTAGACGGATCCCTTAAGGGAGGGATCTGTGGGATCCGTGGAACAGTAGTTGTTTCTCCTCTATAAATAGTGAGCCATTTCTTCCTTTTGGGCTGCTACTCCCATACATACTTTCCCCAAGTATTGTAACTCTCTAACTACTGATCCTAAGGGATCTTTCTATGTAGTTTGTCTTTTGTTTTTGTGTGATTCTCTAGGTTCCTCTTAAAGGCGAGATCACCACTTCTTAAAGTCAAGCAAGCTCAAGTCCATGAGTTGCCATGCTTCGTCATCATCAAGACTACTGAGGTTCTCTTGTTGATACTTCTTTCTCTCTCCATAGAAGTGTTGTATCCAAGGCATTAGTGAAGGATGCCAAAAAAGTCAAGACGTAAGCATTAGTGAAAGGTGCTTAACATCCGTGTCAAAAGCATTAGTGAAGAATGCTAAAGGAGTCAAGACGAAGGAATTAGTGAAAGGTGCCAAGCGTTCGTGTCAAGGGCATTAGTGAAAGATGCCTAGGAGTCAAATCAAGTGGCATTAGTGAAGGATGCCAAGGTCGTATAATCGATGAGGTGCATCGTTATACAAATAATTATAGTTTATTTCCAAGGATGTTGATATCCTTGATGGTGTTGTAATAAGGAGTGGGTCTCCTTTGGGTTTAGGTGTTGTGTAGTGTTGGGTAGTAGTTCCTCCATTGTAATGGAACTCGGTACTTAGTCTAGTACCGGATAAAGGGTAGGAAATGTTGTGGTAGGTGTGGTTCTCCTTGGTGAACGAACCCGGTGGTTAGCCTAGTACCGGAAAAAGAGTAGGCGACGTTGTGAAGGCTTCTCCGCCATAAGGAGTTGGTGTCGTGTAGTGATTACGAACTCTCGAGTAGGTGACTCGGGGAGTGGAGTAGGGCAATGAAGGTGTCCTTGTAGCTGAACCACTATAAATACTCGTGTCGTGGTTATGTGCTTCTTACTCTTTATATTTCATTACACTTTTATATATCTATCTATCAACGTCCAACATACACATCTAAATAGATTGACATAAGTCGATCTAAATATTTTAAAACGAAGTTTTAATTGGTAAAACTATTCAACCCCCCCTTCTAGTTTTCCACAGACACCTACCTTTGGCCGAATTCTCCTACAACAATAGTTATCACTTTAGCATTAAGGCCGCACCATTTGAGGCGTTCTATGGCTGAAAATGAGTTCTCCATTTTGTTGGGCGGAAGTTGGCGAGAGTCAGCTTACCGGTACCGAACTCGTTCTAGAAACCACTGAGAAGATAGTTCAGATTCGTAATCATTTGCAAACCGCTCGAGATAGACAAAAGAGTTATGTCGATAGGAGACGTAAACCCTTAGTGTTTCAGGTTGTAGATCATGTTATGTTAAAGGTTTCTCCTTGGAAAGGAGTGATACATTTTGGAAAGCGTGGAAAAATCAATCCTCGATACATTGGTCCCTTTCCAATCCTGGAAAGAATCGGACCGGTAGCTTACCGTCTTGAGCTACATTCGGAATTGAGTAGTGTACACAATGTCTTTCATGTTAGTAATCTTAAGAAGTGCCTTTCGGAGGAAAACTTAGTTGTACCTTTAAGAGATATCCGTATTGATGAAAAATTGAATTTCTTTGAGGAACCGATTGAGATCATGGACCGTGAGATTAAACGGCTAAAGCATAGCCGTATTCTGATTATCAAAGTTCGTTGGAACTCTCGACATGGACCAGAGTTCACTTGGGAACGTGAAGACGTATTCCGTAGGAAGTATCCTAAACTCTTCATAACATCAAGCAACTCGGAGTGAAACCCGGTACGGGTTTCTTCTTAGGTTGGGAGGCTGTGACAACTGGAAATTAGGGAGCCCATTTTATGTAACCGCATTACGCTAAGTTAAACCGAGTATTTGCCTTTAGAACTATTTTGATTTTCCATGACTTGTTTTGATATCGATTATTGGTTTTTGTGATTTATTTTATTATCATATGAGTTGTCGTGTGAGTTTTAACTCTTTTTATTAAGCACTATTCGATTCGGCACAATAAAATCCTATAACAAGAAATAACGTAACTTTTAAACCGTAACTCGAAACTTGACAAATAAATAGTCAAAACTTGTGGAAAAACATAAATAAAAGCGATAGAAAGTCGAAGGAACGTCGTGGGACACTCGTAGGACAATATATGAGCTCGGGAGAGGGTAAACGAGTTAGCTTTATAAAATTTACGACTTTGGCCCCCATTTTACCCATGGCTCGGGAGAGGGTAAACGAGTTAGCTTTATAAAATTTACGACTTTGGCCCCCATTTTACCCATGGCCGGCGCCCACTCCCTATATTTTTATTTATTTTTAAGTCCCCAACACCCATGTATATATACCCTCATCCCACCCTCATTTCTTCCATTTGTTTCTCTCTCTAAAACACACACACAACATACTTTCTCTCTCTACTCTCTCTCTCCTAAAAATCAAAACTCTAACCCTAAACTACCACCACCATCGCCGCCCCACTTCCGGCCAAATTCCGCCACTTTCCGGCGAGTGGTATCTCACCTCCACCACCATTTGATAGATCTCACTTTCCTCTTTCCATCCATATATCGCACGCCTATAGAAGCCTTCATTAACACCTCCAAATCTTGCAAAAACTATTCGTGATTCTAGGGTTTTCAAGTAACTTTGTAGATCGGGTTTAGAAAAGGTAAAAGGAACATGGGTGAAGCTCGTTTGAGCCATGAAAAGTCATGTACGAGGCTTGTTAGGCGCGTACATGGCTCGACCTATATGGGTTTTTGATGAAACATGGGTCTAAAACTAATTTGCAACTAATAAAACATGTAACTAGTGATTTGGTATCGTGTGTTGTATCATTTTATTGTGTTTTTGCATTTTATTCATAGTTTCTTGATGTTGGTTTAGATTAGTTGATGGGTTTGATGATTGGATAGTGTTTGGAGGTTGATTGATTGTGTTTGGTTGTTGTAGAAGCCATTTGGGAGGTGTTTGGATGGAGGAATTAGGTGGAACGAGCCACTAGGGGCTCGTTCTTGGTGTTGTGATTGCGTACGTGACCCACATGGACCAAGGGTCCGGGTCGGGTTGTTGTGGTATCTTGTTGGTAGTTGTTGTTGATGTTTGGATGAGACGCGTGGAGCCGAAAGGCTTCTAGAGCTTGTTTGGTTTACGTGGTCTTAACCGGGACCGTGTCATGACCATTAGGGTAATAACATTGGTTACGGGTATTTTTGTTAGTTTGTTTGGATGGCGAGATTGATATGGGTTGATTTGGAGATTGATTTGCGCTATTGTGATTATTCACTTGGACTATATTATAAATTCTCAACTTTGTGCAACGTTGGTGTTACTTTGACTTTTTAGTCATAGTTGACCCCGACAACGCCGTAACATGGACTTTAGTATATATTGGACTATAGATTGATTAAAAGCCGAGAAGTCATGACTCGTGCTTGTGGACTCGAAACGAATAACGATTTGAAACTAATATTGAAATTGACGTATATATATATATATATATATATATATATATATATGAAAATGTTAATAAAACTATGAAACATAAATAATAAATGGTTTTATACCAAAACCCTCGGTAACAAGACTTGTCTTGTTATTCACTATTTTAAATGGGAATTAACGACTAAAAACAGAAAGGTTTTCTAATTAATAAGTATTTAATGTTTCGAGTGCACGGTCATCGAAATGTGCCATTTATGAGCATTTACCATTTTCAAACATTTAATTCTATTTACATCTTGTACATGAGTTACGGATGACCTAACATTAATAGCGTCGATCCACGTGGATAGTGGACTTATTAGGTTGACGAATTTAATAAGAGCCCGCTAAGTACGTAGGATAACGATATTAATGGGTGAATTATCCTTATGACTCGTTAGGATGCGACCGGTTTATGGGATAATAAGCGACACGAATAAATGATTGAGTTTATCGAATTGACGAATTCGATAAGGTCTAACTATTTATTCCGAAACTTATTGGACTATGGAGCTTATCGCTTAGACATCTCATTGTGTTGCATTGAGTCACATTGTGGTTATTTGAGTGCATTCATGATATCATGTTGAGTCGATACACACATACGACGATACCAAACGCTAGGAATAAACGGTGAAACAAGACATTTTTGGAGATAAAGAAAAGGAATACATTGGGGTAGATAACGTTGATTTTGGGAAAATATATATTAAGAATTGGTTTATATTAATAGGTTGTGATGAGTCAGTAGTTGTTGAGCCGTGTTAGCTGTTATCTTCATTTCTAGTGTTTGTTTGTGCGTTGCTTGCTTGAGGTGAGTTTCATAGCCCCACTTTTATCTATGTTTTTAACTAATTTGGGGTGAGAAATCATGCTACTCTTTTGAACCTTTTAAACTATTTTGATTTGCTTATGTGATTGATTGTTTAGATAGATATGTGGTAGATGCTGCCTTATTCTAGGGTAGCAATCATAATTGCTATGACACTTGCCTAGCTAAGTATAAACTTCTACCTCGAACTAGTCCATGGTAGCAATTGTTCTAGACTTTGCTACGACTGCGCTGTCTAGAGTCGCTTAGGGCCCTACTATGACGTCGGATATGTTATTGATGGTATTGTTGATTGTGATATTGGTATGTGATTGGTGTAATATTGTGTATCTATCTTAGGTCTCGCGTAGCAAATAAACTCCAACAGGTCCACTATGGAATTTAAATTTAAACCTATGAACTCACCAGAGTTAGCTGACCTTTTAGCATGTTTTTCACAGGTATTTAAGTGATGTTTGGAATGCTTGTTCTGTGGAAGCTTGGCAAGGAGGCATGGTTGAAGGATCATACTTAAACTCTGATAATCTTATGCGGACCTATTTTATAAATCTTATTGGGCCTTACATTTAACTCTTTTGGAATGATTGTACTGGATAATTAAATTTGGGATTGGTTTTTGAGTTATAAATGCCTATCTTGTTTGCTATACTTGTGTGATGTACCAATCCATGTAACGCTCCGAAAACTTGATTAAGTCTTCCGCTGTACCGAGATTTAGGGGTGTTACATACTATTAGCAAGTATCATCCTTAAGAGTTGAAAAGTCTGGCACATTACATCCCTCTCAGGCTTAAATGACTATTTTACCCATACTTTAGCTTACCAAACACCCTATTTTAAAATCCCACTTCAAATATTGTCCTTTTTTAGACATAAATGACATATCCAAACACTAATCTTCTTCTTCTACTCAACAAGTTCTCTTTAAATAAATCAGATTCACCTACATATTTAATCATTTCTTAATCTTCCGAAACACTTAACCACTAGAAGTTAATGGTTCTACACAAATTTATGTGGTTTATTTTTCACAAAAGCAACATACAATGAGCAGACCAACAACAAATTACAATAGTGTGCAACAAAGAAAAATATATAAATTAATAAAAAGTAATGCACAAAGTTTGACAGACATGTACAAAAGTCAAACTCTCATTTTCCATCAAGTGGACAAGATGATAGCAGAACTTCTTAAAAGAAATTTAGTAAAACATTTTCAAATTACTTGTAACAAATCGTGGCGAAACATAACCGGCGTTATTAATCACCGGCAATTGATTTATCTTCTAAATCAAAATCCAAAACCCGATTAATGATTCATTTTTGAAACCTGATTATGTGGAAATATGATGATATGGGCGGTGGAAATGACGAAGGTAAAGGCAGCTGACGGTTCGACGGTGGTGGTCCGGGCGCACGACGGTGGCTGATAGTTTTATGGTGGTTTTGCAAAGGTAAAAACAGTTGTGTTTTTGTGGGTGTGGGTACAAAAACGACAAACACAAATATTTGTATGTAAAATAAAGATTAAAAATAGCCACATACTTTCTCAAATGTATCGATATGGTACGTGTACTAATTTTCATACTAATATGATACGTATACTTTTTGAGTTTGTGCTAATATGGTACGTGAGTGATCGGCTACCGGTAAAACCGGTTACAAGTTTTATTTTAATGATTTTTTATACAATGATGGTCCCTTGTGATTTGTTTCTTTTGCAAAATAGTGTTAGGATTTAGTAAATCCATTTATTAAAGTGTCGGTCACCTCAAGTATATGTAATCGTTAGAAAGCTCGTAGTCGTAGTTATTTTATGTTAAGTAGTATTTAGTTAAGTAATACCGTGGAGGACGGACGGGTCTTTACCCACTGTATGCCTGATCCACAGCTCGTATGTCGCATTTTATGTAAGACTATAAATACCCTCTACCTCCCAAGGTAGAGGGTTGGAGCTCATAATAACATTTCCCGGATGGAGCTCATAAGACTATAAATCCCGTGAAAGAATCTATTTCCTGGTTTAATCATAGAGTTATAAAATCCCGTGAAATCTGTAAACATGTCTACCAACGTGCCTACAATAATCTCTCATGGCGGAGGCGTTCAAGCAATGGTTCAGACACTCGTCCACCCATGCTTGATGAATCGACTATGACTCATGGGCTCAACGAATCGGGTTGTATTATCCGGGAAAGGAAAATGGAGTCAACATTCTCAAGTCAATTGATGAAGGACCTTATCAAGTTGAGACAACTAGAGACATACTTGATATCGCTGCAGATGAAACAATGATCTTTGGATTTGATGCACCAAAGACGTATGACGAGCTCAGTGATAAGGAGAAAAGAGATTCGATGTCGATATCGAGCTTCAAACATTATACTTCAAGGTCTTCCAAAAGATATCTACAAGCTTATCAATCACAACACCGAAGCCAAGGCGGTTTGGGATAATGTCAAGATGCTTCTCTCTGGTTCTGAATTAACTAAGGAAGACAGAGAATCACAACTGTATGATGAATTTGAGCACTTTAAGATGAAACCGGAAGAAAGTGTCTATGAATATTACGTGAGATTCCACAAGCTTGTGAATGATATGAAGAATATCAAAATGACCATGCCAAATATTCAGCTGAACTCAAAGTTTGTGAACAACATGAATCTCGAATGGCACAAATTTGTCACCTCTGTGAAGCTAGCCAAAGGATTAAAGAATACCAACTATGAGCAACTGTATGCCTTTCTTCTTCAGAATGAGAGACATGCTATGTTTGAACGAAGGATTCTTGAACAGTTCAAATCTAAACAGGGAGAAACAAGTTCATCAAATGATTCAACAGCCTTTTACACCAATGTTGGAATTACCACCAAAGCTTCTCAAGTCATACCAATGGGAACTGGTAACTACAAAGTCATTCCCGATCCAAGTTTCAAGCAACCTGATGCTAATGAAGTCATGGAACACTTCATCAATCAACTGGATCTTATGGTTAAACAAAACTTGACCTTCACTCCACATACTAACAGTCTTCACACTAACAATGAAATCAGGACTGCATCCAATCTACATAATCATGCTATTGTCAGAGATGGAAAGGTTATGGTGCAACCAGTTCAAGGAAGACAGTATGAACAGGGAAGAGGTGGAGGATATGGGGCTAATCAGAATCGTGGAAGAAATGCCAATCAAATGGCAAGCAAAGCCAATCAAATGCTACAACTGTGGTGGTGAGGACATATTGCAAGGAACTGTACATCTCGAAAACATCCACGTAATACGAATACTTGAGAGACAAGATGTTGCTTCGCAAGCTCGGGATAATGGAGCGACTTTGGATGAAGAGGAGTTGTTGTTTCTTGCGGAAGGAATGCTAAGACATATGATTCTGATGTGGATGAGCAGCCAATTCAGGAAATAGGTCACAATCATCAAAATGCCTTTCAAGTCATAGACTGTGATGCATTTGACTCTGATGTCGATGATGAACCTACTGCCTAGACAATCTTCATGGCTAGCATCTCACCTATGGTCTCTCCAAAGGTCTTATCACCACAACAGGATGGTCCATCCAAAGATTCAATCATTTCAGAGGTATTAAAACTATATGATGAAGTTGATGAGCAAAAGATGCATAATGAAGTACAATCTCTTGAAAATTATGAATCAGATATTGATAATGTGGGTAATAGCAATATTGTCCTATATGATCAATATGTGAAGCAAACTGAGAGTGAGATTGTACCAAGTGATGCATCTTCTGCAGTCAATGATGACTATGTTTTTTATGAATACACTGCTTGTGCCCCTGATGATTATGTTATCTCTGAACTGAATGCCTATAAGGAACAAGTTGCTATTTATGAACAACGTGCTAAGTTTGAGTTAACTAGCCGTGAGCAGGAAATGGATGATCAAATGCATACAATCATTAGAAAAAGTAATTTTAGAGAAGAAGTGTTAAAACAAGAGTTAAATTCCTTACAAGAAAAGCTTTCTAAAACTGTTAAGCAAAAGCAAGAATTTCAAGATAATTTTAAAGTGCTTAAACAAGAATTTAAGGCTAAGGAATCAAAACTTTTGAATGATTTTTCCAATCTAAAAACTTTGAAAAACAAGCTTGAAAATAAGTTGTACGTACAAGGGAATACCATTCGATCGCTCACATGATCACTAAGCATAGAGTCTTAAGCGATAAGCATAGTATTCCCCTCGTTGAGAAACCCAATCCTAAGTATGGTAAAATAGCTAGAGAGGCTTAGAAGGTAATATATGATGGTAATGAAATCCTTAAGCCTAGGCAGAAACCTAGTTGCGCTAAGTGCACTGAGGAAGATATGAAATTTGAAGAAGTCAATAGGGAGAAAATGGATAAGAAGCTTAAAGATCATGAGTGTAAAAAGCAAAACATAACGTTCAAACCCCATGATTACACTAAAGAAAATTGGATCTCCCTGAACATGTTTAAGCCTCAAACTCAATTAACCCCAGAACAAATTTTTTGGAAGAAAGATATGGATAAGCAAAAAGCTAAAGAACTTGTTGAAACAAACACTCCCATTAGGAAAATTCCTGCAGCTACTGTGTATCCTCCAAATACACCAATGCATTTAGTTCCTAGAACTATTTCCACTAATAGCAAGACCTTAATCATCATGTATGTTGTTTATCAACTATTTGCTGATTTTGAGAAAACGTGTAAGAAAAGGATCACACCCACTGGGATTACTAAAGGAGAAAGGGGTTTTGAGCAAACTAAAGAATGTTATTTAACTGAGGTCATGCCTTTCTTCAAGCAATTAAAAGGTCAATTTGAGAGTCTTCAAAAAGGAATAAACTCATATATTAAAGAAATGGAAAAGGAATTTGATGCAATGATAGTTGAGGTCAATGATTATGAACAGGAACTCAAATATAATGAAGTTGAAAGGAAGAACTTGCATATCTTAAATGAAAACTTGATTTCGAGTTGTGTTGCTCAAGATGTGTTTTATACTGTGACTAAGTATTCTATTATTGCATCTCAATTTCATGAATTATCTGTTGCTTTGAAAGTTTCCCATGATCGTGTCATTGAGCTTGAAAACAAAAACTCGGTACTAAATGAGAAAATTGATCAGGATGATCACAATAATTTGGTAAAACATCTTTCTAAACTAGAAGTTGAACATTTTGATCTGCAACTAAAATATCAACATCTCAAAGAAAATGTCAAAACCTCAAACATCAAAACATCCTCAAATGTTCCAGAGTTTGATGTAGTTTTTGAATTAAACAAACGTGAAGAACAGATTCAAGCTCATTGTAACACGATCAGAAAATTGAAAGCCCAAATTTCACAATTAAAGGGTGAAAAGAACAATGTGGCTGGCTCCCAAATGCCTCCTCCTTTAGATTCTCAGTGTTCTCAAACTTTTCATCTTCAAAACTTGGTTAATGTTTTACAAAAGGAAAATGAGAGCTTTCTAGAAGAAAATGAAAAGGTTAAACGACACTTTAAAGAGTTATATGATTCAATGAAAGTCACTCGTGACAAGAATAACGAAAAATAACTTCTTTACAAAAGGAAATTGAGAATCGAGGAGTCGTGAAAAGGGAAAATGCCACTTGTCTTCAATGAGAATGTTGCATCAAAGTCATCTGCAGACTCTAAATATCTTGTCAGGATCATAAATAAATTCCTCCTCATCTTAGGAATAACGAACTTGTATTTCATAATTATCTTGCTCGCTTTAAGGATAGTCTTGAATGTCTCCGTGAGATTGTAGAAGAGGACTTCATAAATAAGCCACTTGATAGTGAAATTAGATTTGCTTGCATGCGAGCCAAGCGATCTCGGGAGATGTTAGAATGTTTAATAGCAACATGTCCTAAATCCTTAGGTGCGAAAGATAAAGTTGTGATGCCTTGTTCCATGCCTAGTGCTAAGTATACAAACCATTCTATGCCCAAAGATTAAGAAAGTGAATTTTAATGTGCCTTCAAGTAGTTCGATCCACACTTCTAGTTCGAGAATGCAAAAGGTAGCCCAATCAACTAATGTTTCCATAATTCCTCTACAGAGTAATCGGTGACATTAAAGCAAGCGGTCAAAGCCTCCAGCAATACAAAGCAAGATAGGACCTCATGAGCTAAGAATGTGCATTGGAAGAGTAGAAGATCACCCTAGGAACACTATGTTTGAGTTGAATAAAACGAATCGTGTTGATTCTAGTATTAGCTATAAGCGTCTTGTAATTAATTTGAATTCGCTACTTTTGAAAAAACATGTAATGATGATTGCTTGGTTTCTGTTACTAATCATGAATGTGGTGTGAATGATTTGATTAATGCTGTTAAATGCCCTGTTAAGATTGTTAATGCCATAAAACATGTTAAGAAGGCTAGAAAGTTGTGGAGAAAGAAGGTTAGAAAACATTGGAAACCCACAGGAAGGAAATTTAGTAACATAGGTCATCAGTGGATACCTATTGGCTACAAGTTTAATCTTAATGAGTTGTGCCCTAAATTTTCCAAGTCAATGCCCATTAGAAAATGGATGCCTACTAGTAGAACTATTCTTTTAAGAAGTGAACATACTTTGAATAGGTCAAATACGGACACTATCACTACATCTATCCCTGATGATTCCATTGTTTCCATTTCTAATGTGGGTGTTCCAATCACTGTTACTAACCAAATGGAACCCATTCTTGCATGGGGATCCCAATTATCCGATTATCCATTCTTGTCTCGTGTTCAACCGCATATCGTTCAAATCGTTATGTGGTACTGGACTCAGTTGTTCCAAGCATATATTGGAGATCGCTCATGCTCATGAACTTCGTGAGTAAATTCATCGGGCGATTAGATTCGGGAATGACCATTTTGGAGCAATTATGGGTTATGGAGACTATGTTGTTGGCAAAAGTGTAATCTCCAGGGTATATTATGTTGAAGGTCTTGGTCATAACTTGTTCTCTGTTGGTCAATTCCGTGATTCCGATCTAGAAGTGGCTTTTAGAAAACATACTTGTTTCGTTAGAGAACTTGATGGTGTGGAACTGTTAAGAGGAACTCATGGTTCAAATCTGTACACCATCTCTATCAAAGACATGATGAAGTCTTCTCCAATCTACTTGTTGTCAAAGGCATCAAAAACAAAATCATGGTTATGGCATCGTCGTCTCAATCACTTGAACTTCGGAACCATTAATAATCTTTCCAGAAAGGATCTTGTAAGAGGTTTACCCAGTTAAAGTATGAAAAGATCATCTTTGTTCAAGATGCCAATTGGGAAAAAGCAAAAATATGCCCACAAACCCAAACCCACAAACTCGAGAATGGAAGTTCTTCACACCCTTCATATGGATTTATGCGGACCAATGAGAGTGCAAACAATAAATGGGAAGAAATATATTTTAGTCGTTGTGGATGACTACTCTCGATTTACTTGGGTAAAGTTTTGAGGACAAAGGATGAAACTCGGATGTCATCATTAAACTTATCAAGCGACTTCGAGTTCGACTCAACAATCTTGTTAGAATTGTTCAAACAGACAATGGCACAGAGTTTGTTAACAAAGACCTAAGTCAATTTTATGAAAGTGTTGGAATCAGTCATCAAAGAAGTGTTCCTCGAACTCCTCAACAGAACGGTGTAGTTGAAAGACGAAATCGAACTCTTGTGGAAGCCGCAAGAGCAATGCTAATCTATTCAAAGGTTCCAATGTTTCTTTGGGCTGAAGCCATTGCCACTGCTTACTACACCCAAAACCATTCCCTTATACACACCTCTCATGAAAAAACTCCATACGAACTTGTCCATAAACGAAAACTTGATCTCTCCTACCTTCGTGTGTTCGGTGCTTTGTGCTATCCAACGAATGACGGTCAAGATTTAGGTAAATTAAGAGCTAAGGCGGACATTGGAGTTTTTGTAGGTTATGCATCAAACAAGAAGGGTTACCGAATCTACAACAAAAGAACTCAAGATATCATGGAAACTATTCACGCCACATTCGATGAGTCGTCCGCAAATGGCTCCGGGACAATCAAGTTCGGACTCGCATCACAACCTTCATTAAGTAGTCCTATTGGTTCGTCTCTTGTACAAAATCTCTCACCAAAGAACTCCTTATGTACCATCTTCGAAGATGATTCAAGAAATTGTTTGATCTAATGTTTGATGAACACTATGAGCCAATTGCTAATGATCATCAATTCCATCAATGAGGCTGCTCCTATCCCCATCAATGAAGTCAACCCTTCAATTTCTATGTCATTAAGTCAAGAAGCACTGCTTGTTGATCACTCTGTCTCATCAATAAATCATCAATCATCAAGTGTACATCATGGAATTGTGTGCACCTATGATGGAGATAATCCCTTTGCTACTCCCAAGATGCCCCTTTGAGAACATATTTGCTCTGAATCATCATCGATCCATCTTCATCGGAGAAAGCGACTCGCTACTTGAGTCCTCAACATCAACCACACGAACACCTTAGAAAATGGACACATGATCATCCATTGGACAACATCATTGGAAATCCTCTCGTCCAAATCCACTGTAAACAACTTGCCAATGATGCCTTATGGTGCTTCTTCAATTCCGTACTATCCAAGGTCGAACCAAAAGGCGTTAAAGCGCCATGAATGAAGGCAATGGTTCAATGCCATGCAAGAAGAAATTCATGAGTTTGATCGACTAGATGTATGGAATTAGTACCGCTCCCGACTATGCTATGATCATTGCTCTAAAGTGGATCTTCAAAGTAAAACTTGATGAGCATGGTGATGTATTAAAGAACAAGGCTCGATTGGTTGCAAAGGATACCGTCAAGAGGAGGGTATTGACTTTGAAGAATCATTTGCTCCAGCTTGCTCGTGTCGGAAATCGGAATCTTCTTGGCTAATGTCAAGTAAGAACATGGTAGTCATCGGATGGATGTAAAGACGGCATTTCTTAACGGAGATCTTAAAGAAGTCGATATCGTCGACCAACCTGAAGGTTTTGTGAATCCGAGCATCCTACTCATGTCTATCGCTTGAAGAAGGCTCTCTATGGTTTGAAGCAAGCTCCAGGGCATGGTATGATACGCTATCAAAGTTTCTTCTATCTACCGGATTCAAAGAAAGGAGCAGATTGATCCGACATTGTTCACCAGAAAGTCAGGCAAACACTTAATTCACGTTCAAATCTATGTTGATGATATTATTTTTGCCTCGAGTGACCCCAATGAATGTGACCGTTTTTCAAATGAAATGGGTTCCAAATTTCAAATGTCAATGATGGGACAAATGTCACTTTTCTTGGGATTACAAATTTCACAAAGTCCCGGAGGCATTTTTATAAATCAATCTAAATATGCAAATGAGATTTTAAAGAAATTTGGATTTGATTCTTGTGACCCTGTTGACACTCCCATGATAGAGCATACTAAAGTGGATGAGGACCACTCAGGGATCATGGTAGACCAAACAAAATATCTTAGTATGATTGGATCCACGATGTACCTCACCGCTAGTAGACCGGACATTCATTTCTTTGTTTGCATGTGTGCTAGATACCGTGCTAAGCCTACCAAAAGCACCTTGAAGCGGTTAAGCGGGTCTTTTGGTATCTCCAATGAACCATCAATATGGGACTTTGGTACACGAAGGACACCGGTATGTCACTAATGACCTATGCAGATCTTGATCATGCAGATGTCAAGATACACGTCAAGCACGCCCGGAGGTGCTCGGTTTTTGGGTGATAAGCTTGTGAGTGGTCTTCTAAGAAACAAATGAGTACTTGATATCCTCTCACAGAGGTGAATACATAGCCATGTCATCTTGTTGTGCTCAAATCCTATGGATGAGATCGATTATCGACTATGGCTTTGAATTCAACAAAATCCCTTTGTATTATGATAACAAAAGTGCCATTGCTCTCTCATGCAACAACGTACAACACTCAAGAGCAAAGCACATCGACATTCGACATCATTTCATCAGGAGCAAGTGGAAAACGGTGTGGTGGAACTTTATTTTGTAAGGACCGAATACCGGTTAGCGACATCTTCACCAAAGCTCTTCCTATAGAACATTTTGAGTTTATCCTCCACGACTTGGTCTAAAGAGTCTACGAAAACACTTAAACGTCTTCAAGAGGAAGAAGAGGAGTAAAGGTTTTCTTCATCCATCTCTTGTAAATAGTTATTCAAAAGCAAAATACAAAATTTCAAAAAAAAAAATAATAATAATAAAAAAAATTCAAAATCTATAAAAATTAGAAAATCTTGAAAAATCCCAAAATTATTGTTATTTTATCATGTTTTCCTTATTCAATATCATCTACGGACTTTGTGTTGACATTCAAAGAATGTCACGGGTTTTTAGATGTTCTTGAATGTACATAATTTGTTTAACAAAAAAAAAAAAAAAAAAAAAAAAAAAAAAAAAAAAAACGTGAGAAAGTAAAACAAAGGCTTATAGTCATTTCAGTCTATAACCCGTTTTTTCAAGAAAGAACAGAACCATGCTTTATCTTACCTTTTAAATCTCATGCTCTGATTCTAAAAACAAATATTTGTTATCTTTTTTGAAAACTAATAAAATTAACTCGATCTCTATTTTTGAAAATCATCTAAACTTGACAGTTGTCAAAATATCTATCTCTCAATTAACAACTTATGTCATTGATTGAGGGGGAGAATGATTTCATATCTAAATCAAAAGGTTAGCTGTCATACAATTGGTTCAGACCAAGGTTTATGTCATGTTTTCAAAAGATACTCAAGCATGTTTTTGGAGTTTAAAGTCTCAGCTTTGATCCTTATCGGTTAAATGTTTTCATAAGCAAGTCACAATTCTCCTCAAAAAGCTTTCATAATCAATTTAAATCTACAGAGATCACAAATCTCAAATGATTTGAAAATTGTGATCGGGGAGAATTTGTGATTTAAATTGGATTTAAACTGATAATTCGATAAATGGTTTTATGATGATTTACAAGCTTTCCTCCCCACATGTGCCAAACGATTTCAAAATTTTTCATGCACAGGTTGAGGGGGAGCATCTATTTCAAACCAAAAAGAATTGAAACGTGATTGATTTGTTTCAATGTGCAGGTTTTCCTAATATGTGCAAAACACTGTCAAAATTCTATGCACGTATTGAGGGGGAGCAACTTTTTGAAAACCACATCCTTCCCTAAATTATCCTTAACAAAGTATGAAAAGTAATAATTGTTTTTATCAGGAAAGTGATGTAGATATCTTTTAGAAAATGGTAATCAAAGAAGTGAATCCTTCCTCTTGCCTCCGTGTGCCAAAACGATTTCAAATACATGATGCACATGTTGAGGGGGAGCTCTTTTTCTAAAAATATCAAAAACAATTCAGGTACAAAAGGCTTTGATAATATATCACAAGTATCTGGATTGATTTTCAAATGGTTTTCAATTGGTTCCAATGACAAATGAACAATACCAAATAGACCGACCAAATTTACTTTATGAATGGTGTTATAAGGATGGTTAGGTTAGGTATTCGTTCCCACGATCCAACCAGAGCCGGAGGGATCTACCCAGGGATAATCCACTAGATAGTGTAGAGTCCTTAGGTATGATGAAAAAAGGAGAAAAGTGAGATATGGGAAGAGTGCGGATGAGATAGAGCTAGAACCGGAATAAACCCAACAAGGTTCTAGCTATGAAGTCTCGTAAGCAATGAAGGGTTGAAGAATGAAAAGAAATGAATATGAAAAGGGTGAAAAGAAATAGCCTCCAATAATTCAACCTTAGGGCGTAAACCGGGTTCAATACATATGCTCTTGGTGTTTACTAAGGTAACACTGGTATTGAAGACAAGGCGTCATGGACCCAGTGACGCACCGCACTAAAACTTCCCAAGCTACTCAAGTTCCTCTTAAAGGGCTTGTTTCATTCTCAGGGAACCTACATAATCTATCGACTTTCTCTTAGAGATTGTTGATATTGAAGAGAGACCCTCTCCCTAGTCTCCCAGCATAGGAACCAAATGTGCACAATTGAGTCTAGAGCCACGAGATCATCAAATAAATCTCTTTAGGACATGTCAATGAAGACTCTCTATTTCACACAATGTGGAAAGAGATTATATCTTATGAGTCCCACGCATTATCCTTGTGGTATTGCGGAACATCCGAGTGATATGCAAACATATTCACAATGAAGATGGAAAGCCTTCTAGAGCCAACATCATACAAGTTCTTGGTAGGTGGCATGTGAGATCTATCCAATAAATTAACCATGTGACAACCGAATGAAACAATGGGGCGATTCAAACTTATGAATCAATCCTGGTTCGAGTTATGGATTGACGGAGACCTTTGAAAACCGGTCGTTGTGCTTAAAAATTCTTTTCCTTAGCACATCGACCGTATTAATATTTCAAATATAAAGGTGTTTATGATTGATAAGTGATTTTTCTCAAAACCCTCGTTGTATTGCAAAACACTTTATTGAGCGTTACTCGATTGTTTTCAAATCTCTTTTCATCAATCGGTGAATCTCAAAATTACCGGTTCACTCACTCCGTGTTGTCTTCTTTGAGACGTTCGGTGTGAGAACAACTAGAGCATTGCGAAACCCTCAAGGAGATTCTTGAATTATACATGATCACAGTAAGATTTGTATCGATCAACGGGAACCGTGGGCGTGTACCTCAATTCAATGAAAGTGATCAAAGACCCTTTCAAGCGCTTTATTGCTAATCGTTTTATGCGAGTACGCCCGACGTTTGGTGATCGGAATGGAGAGGTCAATCCATAACCGCATGCTCACACAACACATTCACTTCTAAGGAAATCATGATAAATGCATCAACGACTCGATATTATCACTCCATGCTTCTACTACGCTGCTGCAAATATCATGAATCAACTAAAGCTTCCGCTACTCTGATGAAAAGATTTCATGATCCAGAATGTGAGCATGTCGGTCCAAAAGTCACAATTTCAGATAATGTCAACACCACAAAGGAAGAGTTAGAGATTTATGGTAACTGATGATCTCAAAGCTGGCTCAAAACTCATTATCGCGTGGATCAGTTAAAGACCTCCACTTGGTTTAACCAAACATGCAAAAATGAAGAATCAATGACTACGGGCTACTGAGCAAGGAACATTAACAAGAATCCAAGAACAATCTTAATGTAATATATGTTTGTATTCAATGTATTTTGAGGTGACCTCCCTTAGGGGGAGATTGTTAGGATTTAGTAAATCCAGTTATTAAAGTGTCGGTCACCTCAAGTATATGTAATCGTTAGAAAGCTCGTAGTCATAGTTATTTTATGTTAAGTAGTATTTAGTTAAGTAATACCGCGGAGGACGGACGGGTCTTTACCCACTGTATGCCTGATCCACAACCCGTAGGTGGCATTTTATGTAAGACTAGAAATACCCTCTACCTCCCAAGGTAGAGGGTTGGAGCTCATAATAACAGTTTCACTTTCTCTCACTAAGTTCCCAAACCTCTAACTCTTTCTCTCTCTAAAACCTTATTGTATACGCCTATGTGTGATCATGGTTTGATGTGTTTGTGAAATCCAATATGTTACAAATAGGTCCCATTCTTTTTCATCTATTTTACACGTTTTCATCCGTTTTCATTCGTTTTCGTCCGTTTTATACGTTTTCCTTTGTTTTCATACGTTTTTATACATATTCATCCGTTTTTATTTGTTTCATCTGTTTTTATACGTTTTTATCCATTTTCATTCGTTTTATACGTTTTCATTTGTTTCCATCCGTATTAATACGTTTTCATCCATTTTTATCCGTTTTTATTTGTTTTTATACGTTTTCATTTTCATCCGTTTTTATACGTTTTCATTCGTTTTCATCCGTTTTCATTCGCTTTTAGCCGTTTTATTCGTTTTCATCTGTTTTTATACGTTTTCATTCGTCCTTTGTTTTTATCCGCTTTTATTCTTTTTCATATGTTTTTATGTGTATCCATCATTTTTTATTCATTTTTATCTGTTATTATTTGTTTTTTTTCGGTTTTTATTTGTTTTTATACATTTTTTTAAAAATAGGTCCCTTACGATTTTTTCAAAATAAGATTTTGTGCATTTTTAGGGTGCGTTTATATAACAACCCGTAAATTTCCAGATTATTAATACAATTTATTACGTCAGAAAACGCAAATCGGTTATTTTATGATAGTTGATGATTTTTAAAATTTAAAAATGAGAGTTCATCTTGTTTCTTTTAAAACACAACACCGCACACACGGAAATTTTCCGCTAATAAAAATAAATTATTATTTTATAAACTTAAGCATACGTGAGCTTAAACCATTGTTTTGGGAAGTTATCCCGCACACTGCAGCACGCAGTAACACACAAAACTAGTATTTTATATTGAGATAAGTGAAATTATAACTTTTTAACACTTACTGATGATTTACGAATAAAAACGAGAGGTTATCTCGCGATTTCAAAAAAACACGGCACCGCACGCATACCAACACCGTCTTAGTAACGGCAAAACTGTTATAAATCAATTCCCACGTAATAATGATACCATATTTTTACGCTTACAAAAACGTTTCTAAAAATAAAAAATTTATATTTTACGGATACCAAGAAGGTACGTTTATGCGGAGACACAACAAACACGGGGTACCGATAATACAATATTTTATTAATAAAAACAAAAAAATATACATATTAAAACCCCACCCACTAACCACGACCCGTCACTTTCCTCTCTTCCCTTTTCTGTCTTCCCTGCGCTCCTCCTACAAACACCAAAACATGCTTATTATCCTCTTTTTCATAGTCAAAAGCAAATCCATCACTATCAACCTCCTCCAATCGGCAAGCTATCATTATAGGTGTCACATGATGGTGTTGAGGCGTGGTTGTAGGATGGTGACACGAGCCAAGAAAGGGTATCACTCTACAAACATGGTCAAGAAAGCTAGGGAGCTCTATTATGGGTCCTCACCACAATTTCTACTCAATTTACTCAATCACGAAAATTAGGGTTTTTATAAGTTAGGGTTTTCTCAAATTGGATTGGGGGTTTTGTAAATTGGGTAGTTAATTGCTCAATTCAAGTTGCAATTCATCCAATTGAAGTGTCAGTTCGTTCATGAAAGCTCATGTCCATTTTTTTTTCTTGTGTTCGATTCTTCTTCCATTCGAGCCACCACCATTGTTGTAAGAATTATTATCTTTCTTTGGTTTAAAAATCTTAATATTAAACTGATTTGGTTTTGGTATCTAATCTTGTCATTCGAATGGTATATAACAATAGAATTGAAAGAAAATGTTTTGCTATATATGTATTTCGTTCAAACTGTATACGTCTTATAATATATGTATTATCTTTTGTACATCATCATGCGGTCATCATCGAACCAAAGTATCGTTCATCCTCGATGTATTTCTTTTTACACTTCATAAGCCGATATACACAACCTTTTGAAAAACTGTTTTCACACTTAAACGATGCCACACAAGCAACAACAACACAATATTGTAAAACTTATAAAGTTTTGATAAACTTTATCGAGTCTTAAACTTGAGAAAAATACTAAACTTGCCGTACTAAATTAGGTTTCGTGTCGGAGCCGCTCACAATCACTAAATGCTTTATTCCACTTCAGAAGACTAATTGCTGATATGAGTTGATAGTCCCCACTTTTTAACTATTTTATATATGTTTTTGGGGAAGATACATGCTCATTTTACTTAAACTCAATGTTCGTTTACTAAAAATGTGTATTATTCAAACTGTGTTGTTTGACTGAAATGAATAATTGTTTAAATGCATGATGTGCTTACCTACCTCACTATTGATTGTTTTCTAGCAAGCACAAATGTTTAAAGTTACACACGTGAGAATCACGCAAAATGTTTCTGGACCAAACAAAATGTTTTATTGACTAAACTATGTACGCAGAATAGCCTAAGCCCTAAATCCAAATTTTTTGACCGAACTCATGAACCGTCAATTCCTGCTGGGAAGCGCGAATGCTATAAACAGATCTGTTGTGGGTGACTCCCCCGTTCAGGTTGACTGGATAGGCAACCAAACGTATATCATATCGAGATTCAAGTGATTTCAACACTTGCAAGGCCTTTATGTTAACATGCTTATAGAGGCATGCGCACTATGGTTAAGCTTCGGTTGCATGAACTTAGTGCTAGCATAATAGTCACACCATATGACATTATATTCGTTGTAATGGGCATATACTCACACACGGTCCACATATAAAGATTTATTTCAAGGTAAATACGATGACACATTGGTTACAAAACTGAAGGGTTACTGTTAATACAAATACACAATAAAAACGTTTATTTATATTTTACGATCTTCTAATGTTTTATCGATAACAAACGTAAAATCATTTTAACGAAACAAATAAAATACGTAAAAGGATTGTGCCAATAGTTTACTAACACACTTATACTAAACATATTAAAACCATATCTAAACATGTTTAGTAAATAAGTTATATAAAACCAAAGACATTTTCAACAAGTAATATTGTTTACATCTTAAAGAAATGCATATTTATAACTACTAGTGTTTACATAATATGGAAATGTACATATATACTTTGTATATATTGTAATGGGTAATGTAATGGGTAAAACCCAAAGTCCATGACCCATGACCCATAACCCATGATCCATTGACTAGGTATAATGAAGGTTATTAGGTAAAAACCAAAGTCCATAACCTATACCCATAGAGCTTGATCCATAACCCATGACCCATTGCATGACATCATGCATGAAGTCATGTTGGGTATTATTCATGATCCATGACCCAAAGTCCATGACCCATGACCCAAGATCCATAACCCAATGTCTAGGTACATTTCATCTTGTTGGGTATCCATAATCCATTACCCATAACCCATGGTTCATAACCCATAACCCATAACCCGGTTTGCAACCTAAAATCCAGACTTGGCTGACCCAACAGCCGGTTCCCAAGGATTGCACTAGCCGAATCCCTCTAGGGAGGGATCCGTGGGACAGTAGACAATTTTATCTATAAACAGTGAGCCATTTCTCTCTTGCTTACCACCACTTTTACACATACTCTCTCTCAGTATTGTAACATCTCTAACCTCTTGATCCAAGGATCATTCTATGTAGTTTTATGTTTGTGTGATTCTTTAGGTTCCTCTTAAAGGCGAGATCACCACCTCTTGAAGACGTGCAAGCTCAAGGTCATGAGTTTATAAGCTTCTTCATCATCAAAACCACTGAAGTGTATCTTGTTGATAGTTCTTTTCTCCCTCTGTGGAAGTGTTGTGTTGAAGGCATTAGTGAAAGGTGCCAAAGGGTCGTGTCGAAGGCATTAGTGAAAGGTGCTAAGGGTGTACATTCGATATGGTGCATCGATGTACAATATAGATAGTTTGGGTTAAAGGATATTGATATCCTTCTAGTGTTGTAACAAGGAGTGGGTCTCCGTTGGGATAGTTGTGTTGTGGTGTAGTGTTGGGTAGTAGTTCCTCTTTTGTAATGGAAATCAGTATCTAGCCTTGTACCGGATAAAATATAGGCGACGTTGTGATAGGTGTGGTTCTACCTCGTGGAAGGACTCGGTGTCCGACTAGTACCGATAAAGAGTAGACGACGTTGTGAAGGCTTCTCCGCCACATTAAAGAGCTTGTGTTGTGTAGTGCTTACAAACTCTCGAGTGGGGTACTCGGGGAGTGGAGTAGGGCAAGGAAGGTGTCTTGTAGCCAAACCACTATAAATACTCGTGTCGTGGTTTTGTGTTTCTTTACTCTTTATCTTTGCATTACTTACTTATATGCTTATCTATGATTATCCAACACACACATTAAATAGATTGACATAAGTCGATCTAAATAGTTTAAAATGAAGTTTTTAATCGGTAAAACTATTCAACCCCCCCCCCTTCTAGTTTTCCACAATTGGTACCAGAGCTTCGTTACCAAGTTTCTTAGAGTATATTGTACTTTAAAAACTTGATACGATCCGTTTATGTTTGAAAACTACAAAGAAGGAAACTTTCTGAAAACAAATACTATGTTTTAAGAACACTCTTGTTGGATGTTGATTAGATGACAACATTAATTTTCCTACATCTTATTTTGTCTTACAAAATGCACTAACCGTTCTTGTCATTTTGTTTAGTTAATCTCATAATAAGCAAGCCATCAGGATTCCTTGGTAATAAGATAACCTTTTCAAAAAACAAAAAAAAGGTGTCTAAACATATTACCAACTAGATCTCGAAGAATCCGGAGTTGTCCATTGATACATTTTGTCAAAAGAAAGGGACACTCAAATTGTAATAGAGGTATGACTTTCATAAAACTTATCTCTAAGTAACATTAGCTAAGTATGAGTATGCTTGCATGTCACTAAAATGGAAACTTGTATGTTTATATTTATTTTTCATTTATTTTAATATCCAAAACATTCTTATGTGATATATGTGGCTTCATTAGAAAACCTTTGTGCATACGTGTTATCATCCTTCTAAACCTAGGTATATCAATATGTGTTGTCTTAACCTAATTCCTAAAAATCAAATATTCTAAATACAAATAAAACAAAACACAAATCTCAAAAATTTCTCCTTCCCCATAAAATCCTCCCCGGTCGTCTATTATCACCAACAAACCCCATTTTTCAAATCTTCCAATTTCAAAATACCTCACATTCAAACTTCATCTTCCTCATCATATCACTTTGAGAGATCAAAACCAAGAAAGATCTCTATCATCATGGTTTACATCGCCCTCGTGCTCATCATCATATCGCTCATCGCTCTCGTGTATCCCATGATCAAGTTTTCTCATGGAGACATGTACTTTGTCTTATTGATCTACATTTGTATCATCTATCCGATCCTTTGTATTGCTCTAAGCGTTGAAATGAAATATAATTATATGTCGTAGTTTATCTCGTTTATTTCTTGCATAATGTGTTCTTGTATTTTTCTCTTTCGCACATGTCAAACCTTGACATGTCTTGAAATTATTAATGCATGCTTAAGAATTAACATTCGCTAAAACACATTTCACTCTATAATATAAAAGTTGCAGAAATCGATTTTACGTCAAACCATTTTTCTGTCAAAACTACATATCCCCAGATCCTCGAGTTTTAACTAGCCGGATCCCTTTTAAAAGGGAACCGGGAGAACCGTGGATCTGGTGACAGATATTCATGCAACATAAAAACCACTTCATAAAACTAACCATAAAAGGGAAACCTTACTATAATATTAGAACAGAGTAAGTTAAATGTCATTGTTAATAAAAATAGAATAGTCAATAAAAACATTAGAAGATCATATCATTTCAACAAAAATTCAAAAGAAGGATTAAACTACTTAAAGATGTCACCAATCAAAAACGTTCTCACTATTGAAGTTTTACTTTGTTCTAACATACTCATGTAAAATATTCATTCCATGTCTATAGGTTTCATCATGTCTCATGAGTATGACTTCGATCATCAACTCACTTATGTGTACATTCCAAATATATCTCTTGAGCCTAACACACCTGTCAATCATGTTCGTGGGTTCAACAATCTCGAAACTCGTCACCTTCATGAAGGATGTATTGACTCAACTCTAATCTTCCAAGAAGGTATCAACACTTCATTCCGCACCATAGGACTAGAAGGTCTTCTCGGAATCAACGAGAAAATTTGTCCGCGGTTTGTTTTGGAATTCTTCCGTTAATTTAAACTCGTTCATAACGAGGATCGTTCTCTCTGGCTATGGTTTTGGATCAAAAACCAAAAGTTTGTTTTAACTCTTGAGCAATTTGCTCACATTCTTCGAATTCCAAATTATGGACAATGTGCCTTCACCAAAGATTGGTCACTTGATTCTCTCTTTAACTTTCATGAAGAAAACAGTCCAAATTGTTCATACATACCCTCTCCTCAAGTGATAAGTCAACTTCTATGCACTCCTCAATCCAATTACTCAAATCCAAACATAATTTATACACGTGATCTACGAGATGAGCTCGAACCTCTCGCAATCATTCTACGTAAAAATGTTTGGAGTCTTACAGGAAATCGTGAGATACTTCCCGCATGTTGTGCTCACTTAATTTATTGTCTCGTAACTCAACAACCATACAATCTTGCCTACTTCTTCGCAAGGCGAATTGTAAACCTCCAAGGCAATAAGGACAAACTAATTGCATATGGGATGCTCCTAACACGCCTTTATCATCATGTTATGTACTATCACCCTCAATTTCAAAGCCCTCAATATATACTTGTGAACAAAATGATGGAACCTTTGAACACATCTCTCATCACTTCATTCTTCGTTCCTGAATCATCAACTACTCACAACCCACTCGACGATCCATCAAACGGAAAGGCATGAGAAAATTAGTCTTTTCTTTAATAGAATCAATCCTTACCTATGAAATAAATCGTTTGTTGATCTTTTGATGTTCTTACATGCCATTCTTACCATGTCTTTCTTGTATATATGTATAGTTACTGTGGAAATTATTAGTTTCAAAACTCAACACCTAGAATAAAATATTGCACGTTCACTGTTGAGTAATCTGTCCCAGATGCCGGATCCCTGGCTTATAACTAGCCGGATCCCTCAAGTACGGGATCCGTGGGATCCGGGGAAACATAAAGCTATTTTTAAACATCTTCACATCAATCCAATCTTCTAGCCCTTATTAGACTAGTTAAACATGACACTTTAGGATCACTTAAGTCCTCCTCAAGCTCAGTGGATATCACATTCACTCATAGATAACTTAGGATCATATTCAAGATACTTCTTGATTTATCACTTCTTCAAAACTCACCATATTTCTGCTCCAATGTTCACACATTGTCCCTCTCATCTTAAAACACCTGGTTTGATATTTCTCTCAATTTTAACAAATTGATTTTAGTCATCTTTATCTCAAAATAGCCTAAAAACTAGTTTTTCATTTCTTATAATTTTTAAGGAATTTTCTAAATTTTCCTTAGATCATCATCTGATCTCTAGGATCATTTGACTCCACTTGACACTCTCAAAATTCTTAGTGTCATTGATGTGCTATTTCATCATGCTTTTAATATTTATAAAACTTAGACAAACTTAGGATAAACACATACTAACGGGCAGAGAACCCGATCAGATGAAGTAAAGCCTTAGGTAAATCCGGGTGTCGTCCCAAGAGATCTGTGACCTTTAAAGAACTAAGATGATTAGAAATGATATTGATATGATATGATTATTCCAATCACACAGATACAAGAATTTAGGACAAAGAGATAGAAAAGCAAAGCTTAATAAAGAATACAAATAAGAACTGATTCTCGATATAAGGGTTCAATATAGTGGTTAATTATCGCCAGACTCCTTTGGTCAATTCGTCATGGCCTATGGTTCTTAGATTCCTCACCAGGATGAGCAGGTCACCCGGGATCATTCAGTAACCTAATAGTAGTCATTAAGGGCCAAATCTACTATATCTAGTCTATGAAAAACCGGGCGTTAGGAACTTAGATTTCCCTTAGCCTCTTAAATACCTCCACTTGATAGGTGATCATTCAGTCAGTTCACACACGAAGAGTGGTTGTACTATGGCCAATTCCTTCCATACTTCGCAACCTATTAGAATGAGGTCAGTTGGTCAATTCTCCCAGCCCTTTAGATACTAACAAGCTTATAATATAACCAAGACTAGCGATCTATGACAAGACTAGTAAATATCTATAAAGAAATAAAGAGAAGATCAATAACATGAATGAAAACTTAAATTAATAATATGAATCCATAATATAAACCCTAGAAAAATATAAAAGGAATTCAAACTCGAATACGACGGAAATCGTAGACGAGAACTTCGTTAGTCATACTCCTTAACCATGATTTGCTTCTGTGTTTGATCTCCCCAAACCCTAGAAAGGTTTGGGAAAGGAGAGATACCTATAACTGATGAAAACTTTGTCTATTTATAGGCTCGGATACCAGTTACGGCGTAACATTTATTAACTAGTTACGCCGTAACTCATCATAATCTTGTACTTATCCATGGTTACGGCGTAACATGAGCTGAGGGTTACGCCGTAGTCTTTGTAATTCTGATGTTTATCTTCTGTTAAGGCGTAACCTGAGCTGAGGGTTACGTCGTAGTCTTTGTAAAGTTGATGCTTCATGCTCAGTGGTTCTTGTTACGGCATAACTATACTCCATAATACATAAAAGTTTACAAAACATGTCGAATGGTAATTGTTAAAAGCACAAGACTCAATGTATGCCATGGCCAAAAAAGCTCCATGAATTGCTATCACCTGTAAGACCGAGATAAACATGCTAAAAGTGTCAACACAATGGTTGGTGAGTTCATAAGTTTGTTGAAAATGATTTGAAAAGTCTAAAGAAATGTTAATGCGACAAAGGCCGTGTAAATCCACTCGGTTCAAGTTCGCCCATACAAAACTTGCAACTGTGTGTTTACATCCATTGCCAAAATATGTAATTGTCAATCTTGTTTGCAAGTAGGACATAGGTTACATCTGATATATACATAAACTTAATGCAAAGAATCACGATGGCCCGAACCTAAATGAAGTCTAACTTGTTTGTTGTGTTACATTGAATCACTTGAATAACGATTATATTCACCCAAGGTCTCGTCTATCAAGGACACAAGGTGGGGCGTCGGCCCGATAGTACTATCAATACCTCTCGCTGGCTCCCGAAAGTTAACCGATTGCTATAGTTTGTATGTTGATGCATAATTGAATACTTGTTTAGCACATTAAGGCTATATCTAATAAACACACAATGTCCAAAGTGTATAAGTAGTATAGTGTAACACAATTGTATAAATGGTTTGAGTATTCGCAAGAGTGAAACAAGTATAACCCAATCAAGTATAAAAGCAGATCAAGTCTAAAGTATAGGTAAAGTTGTTTGACAAAAGAGTTTAAATGTTTGGATAAATAAGCATATATAATTGCTTTAAATAGTTTGTAGAATTTAAGCGAGTAAGCGGGGTATGAACTCACAGTAGTATGTCAAAGTTTAGAATATTTGTGAAAGTAAATGAAAATAGTTTGAGCATGTATCTCCCCAAGTAATTGAAAATGTATAAAGTAGGGCTATGAAACTCAACCGGTGTGATTGATATGCTAACAAAATGAAGTGCACGAATGTGAGGCTCGGAAACTATCCGCGACCTAAAATGAATGTTATGACTCGAGTTATGATATGTTGTCGTGAATGCATGATTTTGAAAACGTATCACCCAATATGCTACTTGAAAACTAGTTATATAAAAATATTGTTACTTGAATGTGTGACGGTTTCATGTCGAAAATAAATACTTTTGAGCTAATGGTGAAAATATAGTTAAAACTATGTAACGGTTTTAGTAATTGACAAATCGGTTTACATCGGACTTAACGTAATATATACATAGGAAAACTAACTGTTTTTAACGTCCATTTCCGAAACGTCCGTTTAGGCCCTCAAAATCTTGATTAAAAATCCGACAGCTTACAAAAGGCTGTGAATAGTATTCAATGCGTTTTTGACCCAAAGTTCGGTTACCATAAATCACTGCGTTTAAGTCCGTTTTTCAAGTTCTTTATATCCACATAAGGTAATGAAGAGTACTAATATATTTTTAAACTTCGGAGACTTCACAGAAATTTTAAGGCCCTTTGTTTGGGTGGGCTTAAAATTCGGACTGCATGAATATTTTCCGGAAAATTGTAGTTTTTAAATCGTAACTTGGAAACCACGTGTATTTTTCGTTATAACTCCGTTTTAGTCCGCTTCAAAAGCCCGTTCATAACTAAAAATCTATTTTCTAAAACTTTAATAAAACTTATAAAAATGACTAACTTTTCGGAAAAATTATAAATTTCGACAGACGCTTCAACTTATTTTAAAATTACCATTTTTATCTACTTGATCATAACTATACTCAAGATAAAATATATTCAAGTCATAAAAATTATAAAAATACATTTCTTGTAAAATTTGAGTGATATAATAATTATCGTGTTGAATTTAAGAAAATCGTCGTAATTTATATAAATATAACAATTTATATACGAAATAGATTTAAAACACTGGGTAAACTAATAATAATATTTTTAAAATCTTAATATGAGTATTAAAATATATTGGAATAATTTTTGGAAGTATTGAGTCAATTGTTCAAAAATAATGTTTACGCGATAACGTTTAATGAAAAAAAATGCAAAACCATGTACAAATCGTTATGAAATGATGAATATGGAATATGAGAAATGACCGGAAATTGAGAATTGTGACATTCTTCCCCTGATAGAAGAATCGCGTCCTCGCGATTCAATCGATGATACATAAGGTTCTACCCTAAGGTTTAGAGAAATCAGAATGTATGGTCAAAGTGTTTATGCAAAACTTACGCATCTAGGTTTCTTATCTAAGGAGACTCATGAATCGATGTTACGACGTATTCTTCATGAACTTTATTACGGTGTAAATCCATCTCATGGTTATGCCGTAGTTGTGAGAGAAAATCATCCTTGGGATTAGAAATGTCCAATTACCACTTCCTTGCATGAAATTCCTGAAATGAAATAATAAGGAATAAGGATGTTTCTTATAGCATTTTAATCATAACATGATGATAAAAGGGGGAAATTAACGCTTAGAAAATCAGGATTATTTGATGTTATCAAATATCCCCCTACTTGAACTCTACTTGCCCTCAGGTAGACTTTTTAGATTGAAAAAGATACATCCTCGGAGTAAACCAAAGAATGTGCAGTTAAGAGTTCCATACTAGAATAATTATAAGAGCCGAACACCTCACGAAATGGGAACGAAAACACTCTCGCGCTCATCCTAGTCTAAGTGTTAATTTCGGGGTGATCACTCAATTGCACGGGCATAGCAAGTATTCTATCATAAGCTTGGCAATTACACACATCTCCACCACTAGAGCTAAGGTCAAGACAGTCTCAAAAGACAATGTTGGGTTGAAAGTGGCTCAAAGGTTATGGGGGTAGTGTCATTACTAACATGTCACGGCGAAGTAGACAAAATGAATGATACATGACCAAATCCATGGCTAAGACATCAAGGATTGCTCGCTGAATCACCTAGACACGCTTCACGACAAAAAGGGTTAGGTAAGGCATGAGATATTTTAATGGGTGTAAAGAAAAAGAAAACAAATAGTCTTAGCTTAAAACCAAGTTGTCATCGCCCCACCGTTCATTCAAGGTTTCAACTTCAAGATACGGAAACAAGATCATAATACGTCACGGGAATGCACCATTTGAATATATTTCCTTTTCCGAGAATCGATGGTGTATTGACTAACTTCCAATCTTCGAATGTGATCGAGGTGTTTTTCTCGATGCTAATATCTTTTAATAACATAGTGCTAATATTTTTCACTTTTATCAACAAGGACTAATATGCACTTTTATCATAGGGTTTTTTTTTTTTTTTTTTTTTTTAAATGTTCCCCACTTGAGATGAGCATAAGGAGAATATTGGGGGATCTTCAATAGGATATCTTCGATTTGGCACGTTTTCCGAAACTTTCACTCAAAACCTCGAACTAGAGCGAACAATGACTTCAAGATCAACAGATAAGACTACACGGTAGGCTAAGGTGTAAAGGTTTAACGAAAATAAGGGTTAGAAAATAAAGGGATAGGTTCAAAAAGGTGTAACTAGGGGTATCTTGCACTAAAGGAGAGTACAACAAAAAGGGTTAACACGGAGGTCAAAAAGTCAATGCGACTAATCGATACACATATATGGGTTATTTGGTTTTAATCCTAAAACATTTGCCTTTTCAAATTGGCTTTTCCAAATGCACCAAGATAACTTGATACACTACTCTTCTATGGTCTCGAAGTGATGTAAAAGCCAAGTTCTAAAGTCTACAATATTATCGGCACACTCAATATTTGGTAGATTTGGGTAAAATATGGGAGACGGAAAGGCTAAATCTCACCAATGACAATAAGGGTTATAGTGTGCTCGGCTATATGAAATTCTAGATTGGTTAAAAATATGACAAAAATTTTCAAAAGAGCTTAAAATTTTTAAAACCAACTAGAAAATTAGGGCAAGTAGGCTAAGTAACCAAACACCTCATTTCTATTCCTATCCCCTCACTTGAAGTGTACAAAGTCCCATTTGTATGAAAATAAAAAGGAAAAAGAAAAATAGAAATGAAAAATAACCGAGAAAGAAATAAACTCCCATCTCAAATGCTTGCCCAAGATGTCACACTAAAGGTTGAAGGTGGGTCAGAAGGTTGCTAATGCGTATCTTATCCGGTGACTACGCCTTAACTATAATGCCCTCAACAATCTTCCTGCCCACTGGTTACGACGTAATTATCCTAAATGGTTACGCAGGAACTACATCACAGTTTCAAAAACCTCCACAGAAATACTAGGAAAATTTGTACCTATTGGTACTATTGATTAATGGCAACATAAATATCCTAGTTTAATAGTTATTACAGACATAAGTTGTTTTGAAATTGTTTAAATAACAGGGGAATCATTCATCCCTGTGGGGGTCATGATCCATCGAAGGGTGCTGGTGGTGCTACCAGGAGTCGGCTGTGCCTGCATATATGCCACTCCTTGCTGGATGCCGATATCAGGGATGTCGGGTTGGTACACGTAGGCTGGTCCATGCCACCGGGGATGGTTCAGGTGCATCTCCTGGAGCATTTGGCTCGTCTGGTCCGCGCTCCAGCTGAAAAAGTCTTGTTTCAGCTGTTGCACCTGATCAAGTGTACCTGAAAAACCCTTAAATTGGTTACTTAATCCATATAAACCCACAGTGAGGCCATTAATCTCCTCATTGAAGTGGGTCGCCATCCCTTCGAGCCTTTCATCAATCACCCGTAACCTATCCCCTACATTCACATGTGCCATACGTCGACTCCTAGGCACTCGCTCCTCGGCCTCCCCTTGGCCACCACTCGGTCCAGACCACTAGCTTCCACTACTTCTCTCCTCGGGGCTATTTTCATCAACTCAACTTCACCAAGCACATTTTGGGTACAAATCCCAAACTCTAGCAGCTTATTAAGCCCAAGCAAACTAGTTTCCCTACCACGGGTCACCCAAGCTAATGCCTCATCTGACATCAACCCATAACTCCTAGCCAACCTACAATGAAGTGAGCCCCTTGAATCAGAATCTTCCCGGAGAAACCCTTTGCCCCATTAGCCATAAACCTTGCCAAATAATGGGGGACATCAATGTAATTGCCCCCATCCATCCCATGTAAGAGGTATAGGTCATCCATGGTCATTTTTTCCTTTGCCGAATGCCTTGCTTTTAGAGAACAAGCAATTAGTCTGTGCACAAGTCAGCGAATTGGGCTCCTAACCAAGCTGTAGGTAGGTGGGTGCCTCGAGTTTTTTTTTTTGGGTAAAAGGGTTAATTCACCCCGGTAAAATATATTACGCCAAAAACATTGAAGTACAAAGGATGAGGGTGACTTCCCTCATCTCAGTCCCTTAGGACACTTACAGACTCTCATATAAGAATGACACGCCATTCTTATAACTTACATAATACAACTTACCACCTACAATGACTATACAAGTGAAAATAAATAGGAATTAAACATGATTCACTAAATTAGCAAGAGTATAGCCATCGTAGAACTTCCATCAATCTTCCATGGATAAACCTCCAACTTGCCCAAAACACTTGGATCATCACGCTCGAGCTTCAGTTCACAAATTTCACACAAAGGTTGGTGAGAGACTCTAAAACTGCTGGATAGAGCAAAGAAGCGTAAACTTGCTCCAACGGTGTATGTTTAGATGCAGAACCAAAATCAATCAACCAAGCATGATGACCAGTACCGGATAATACAATCACATGACCCCACGGTATATAAGAGTGCAACTGATCCGTGATTGTATGAATGGGGTTTTGAACAAGAGCGCCCAAAAACTTAACTTCCAAATGTATCAAAAATCGTGCACGCTTAATCAAAACCAAGAATAGGGTGCAAAGAACCCTAACATCCAAGTCACAAAGAGCCTTGACCTCGCCCTCAAATCAATACGAGTAATGCCCAAACATATACTCGACGACATCCCAAATACGACTAGAGAACCAATTTAAGAAAACTTAACCTCGATCAAATCGCCGCTATTATACGATCCAAGTGCTGATCGAATAATAACCTTGATAAGAAATAGAATAACACCGATCGGAAGATAAGAAACACGAAACAAATAGAGTTATACAAACCCTAACGTCCCAAAGGATCGGTAACCCACCAAGTCCTACATCCAATCAAGCTGGAATCTCTCTCAAAACCCACATGTAGCAAAGAACCAATATACTTCCGTAACCATAAAACCGGATCGTGTTTACTAACAAGGAGAAGATAATCGAAACCCTAGAATATAGAGTTCAGACAATCATTAAGCATAAGAAGACCACAAATCGACCATATGATAAAACATTAATCGCATGCCCATAGCCCAACCAAAGAAGATAACTAGCGCTGAATGTGTCAATGCTAATGCCGTATCCGTGTTACGGATATCTCCACTAATGGTTATATGTGATCTACTAAACGTAATTGGAATAGTATGGTTGAAGTCTAAATGATCGAATAATGTTATGTAATGTGTAAGTTGTGATCTATGTGTATTCTGGATTGGTACATCTGCAAAAGGTGTTATGTACGTGGAAATGGAAAAAGTAGTCATGCTTGGTAGATGATGATATCGTGATTGTATGTTGACTGTATGTGTATGCGATTCTGGTTATGACTGCGAATTGTTATTGTTTGTGTGATATTGTACTCTATGCTTGTCATCGGATTGATCTTGTGTATGTTGTATGTCTGGAGTAATTTGATGTTCATCTCTGCATGGTCAATTATGTTATGGCTTGTCTGTTTCTTGTGTAGGATATTGGAATGAGGTTATTGGGCTTGTCATGTTGTAATGTTCAGGATTATGTATGATTGGTTCGTAGGAGTTAATGTATCGTAGGTCTTATTTAGTTATAACGTTGGTAATGAGAAATGAGTTGTACAATATTGTCGATTGTTTCGTATTTTCTACTTATCATTTCAACTTTCCTGGTTCATTCGTTCGATGCTAACTAATCTAAATATGTCACTGTCATTAATGTATTCTATATCGTAACGATTATGGTTATGTTCTATGAGTTATGGTGAACTTAATGTTCATGTCTCATGTTTATGTTAGTGGTTAACTTAAGCTGAATCGTTCTGTTACATTTTGAATTACAAGTGTATGAGGGCGTTATTGGCTTTGGTAATTAGATAGTAGCTATAGTTCGATCGTCAGTTGCTATTAGAGCACATGAGTTACATCATCTTGTAAAGTCTAGATAAGAAGTTTGCAATTAATAAAGGTTATAGCTAGTTCATGATCGTTATGCATGATCATTATTGCTGAAGTAATTGTGAAGTTGATTGAAGTCAATAATGTGGTAAGAATGTCTTGATTGGTGACATACTTATGTGTTTAAATGTATTTTCATTGATATAACTTTCATCAATTATTATATAACACAAACAAAAATATTTAAGGTCAAAGTTGACAAAGAAAGATTTAAAAAAGTCAAACAGGACAGTCAATATGGGACGGAGGTAGTATCAATTTTTAACCTATTAGTGCTGAGGGACCGCGCCTAAACTATTAGGTTCATGTTTGACCCAAAACCCACTTAAACTAGGTCAAAACATCCCAAACGACCAATAATGATATGACACGAATCAAAATAACATGGGGAATTCATTATAATCATACATTAACCAAGCCATTAGCAATAATAATAGTGAAAGAAGCAAGATCCCCAATTATAAAAACATAAACCCTAACTGAATAATTGATTGAAAAGAATCAAAAAGAGTAGTGATAGATCTTACCAGCCATTGCTTGATTGTGGGAACGAGAAAATCTTCACAAATTTTTTTTGAAAGAATTTTACTGTAGATATAGGTGGTGAAAAGTTGTGTCTGTTGGTAAAAACCTAGTTTTCCATCCGTATCAGGGTTTCATACCACCCGGTTGTTACGGTATAATTAGAAGAAAGAGTTCGGCCGTAACTAATTTTCAATTATTAAAATTTTATTATTATTATTAAATGGTTACGTCGTAACCCTTAATAGAGGTTACGCCGTAACTAATAGCTTTAAAGAATAAATGGGGAAATTGCAATACGAGAGACTGAGATACGTACCTTATACGGTTTGGAAGTACTTACGTCTCTTGCTTAGGTAAATATGATAGTTCATACCTGAGATCTTTCATTAACTGCTCCCCGGCAGCGGCGCCAAAAAGCTGATGTGATATTTCATCCTACTTTTAATATTTATAAAACTTAGACAAACTTAGGATAAACACATACTAACAGGCAGAGAACCCGATCAGATGAAGTAAAGCCTTAGGTAAATTCGAGTGTCGTCCCAAGAGAGCTGTGACCTTGAAAGAACTAAGATGATTAGAAATGATATTGATATGATATTGATATGATATGATATGATTATTCTAATCACACAGATACAAGAATTTAGGATAAAGAGATAAAAAAGCAAAGCTTAATAAAGAATACAAATAAGAACTGATTCTCGATATAAGGGTTCAATATAGTGGTTAATTATCGCTAGACTCCTTTGGTCAATTCATCATGGCCTATGGTTCTTATATTCCTCACCAGGATGAACAGGTCACCCGGGATCATTCGGTAACCTAATAGCAGTCATTAAGGGCCAAATCTACTAGATCTAGTCTACGGAAACACGACCATTAGGAACTTAGATTCCCCCTATCCTCTTAAATACCTCCACTTGATAGGTGATCATTCAGTCAGTTCGCACACGAAGAGTGGTTGTACTATGGCCAATTCCTTCCATACTGCAACCTATTAGATCGAGGTCGGTTGGTAAATTCTCCACCCTTTAGATACTAACAAGCTTATAATATTACCAAGACTAGCGATCTATGACAAGACTAGTAAATGTCTATAAAGAAATAAAGAGAAGATCAATAACATGAATGCAAACTTAAATTAATAATATGAATCCATAATATAAACCCTAGAAAAAATATAAAAGGAATTCAAACTCGAATACAAAAAAAATCGTAGACGAGAACTTCGTTAGTCATACTCCTTAACCATGATTCTTCTTCTGTGTTTGATCTCCCCAAACCCTAAAAAGGTTTAGGAAAGGAGAGATGCCTATAACTGATGAAAACTTCGTCTATTTATAGGCTTGGATACCAGTTATGGCGTACCATTTATTAACTAGTTACGTCGTAACTCATCATAATCTTGTACTTATCCATGGTTACGGCGTAACCTAAGCTGAGGGTTACGCCGTAGTCTTTGTAATTCTGATGTTTATCTTCTGTTACGGCGTAACCTGAGCTGAGGGTTACGTCGTAGTCTTCGTAAAGTTGGTGCTTCATGCTCAGTGGTTCTTGTTACGGCGTAACTATACTCCATTGTTACGCCGTATTCTTCACGAACTTTATTACGGTGTAACTCCATCACATGGTTACGCCGAGCTATGAGAGAAAATCATCTTTGGGCTCAGAAATGTCCAATTACCGCTTCCTTGCATGAAATAGTTCCTGAAATGAAATAATAAGGAATAAGGATGTTTCTAATAGCATTTTAATCATAACGTGATGATAAAAGGGGAGATTACCGCTTAGAAAATCAGGATTATTTGATGTTATCAGTCATCTTTGATCACCCATTGGTGTTCATAAATTCCCCATTTGTTTCCATAAAAGAAATCATTAGCTACCCTCACTCATAACACTTGATCATTTAAGTCTTATATCATTTAAGACACCTGAAGAGACTGAAACACTCAAGATATGTAGGTACTAGACTTTAAAAAATCATCATCTTTCTTTTCCTTGGCTGCTGAGAGCCGGATCCCTAGGTTTAGCCTAGAAAGATGATAACATCAAATTATCCTTAATATTAAGTGTCAATTTCCCCCGATAATGCTTGTAATTTATATCATTTATATGGATTTACGCTTGTTTTCCATTATATTTCACTTTCAGGTAAAATACGAGCATTGGAGCTAAAGAAACGCGGATTTGGAGAGTTTATTGAAGATTTATCATAGTATGCTCACTTTGAAGAAGTTACGGCATAACTCCTCTCTCACATTACGCCATAACTAAAACGTGGCTCAGAAAACCAACTTAACAGAAGATTACGGCGTAACTCTATCCAAGATTATGACGTAACCATATTAGGTCAAATGAGGTTATGCGCCGCTACTAATTACGCCGTAACTCATGCAACAACTACGGCGTAACCAAGACTTATTGAAGATACGGCGTAACTCCTTCCAGTGGTTACGCCGTAACCAACATTATTAGTGCAAATTACGAAGAATTTTATGTTACGGCGTAACTCTTATAATTAGTTACGCCGTAACCAGATATGGCCTATAAATACCCCACGATTTCCAGCATTTCAAAGCATCCCATTTCACACACAACAATCAAAGAATGTGATAAGAAGTCAAAGGCAGATCTAGAGGAGCATACGAGGCTATCTCCAAGGGAGAAATCACTCCCCTACGATAAGCATTAGCTTTTTATATTTTCTTTACTTTCAATTCATGTATTTCGTAACATTAAACATTGAATTGATTGTTATAGTTACTATGAGCGTCTAAGCACCTCTTGGTGCTGGCCTAGTTATGATTCCTTAATTGTTTTGTTTGCGTTTACATTGCTTCCGTATAATTATTTCTAAGTGTATGCATGCATAGTTTATTGGTAGCTACCCTTGTTTCGGTTGTTTTGAATGGCGGTAGAGGCTAGTTGCTTAGGAGATATGACCAACTGACCCTAAGTGAGTAGAATGAGACGGGAATGGTAAGATATGACCAACTAACGACCCTTTCTACTTGTGCAATTTGACTAACTGATCACCTACTATTTGGATGAACTTAAGAAGTAAGGGGTGAGTGTTTAAGTTGCTAGCGCCCGGGCACTCACTATTATAAATCTAGCATGTGGCGGTACTTAATGACTTGGCTTAGGGACCAAGAACAATTTGGACTTATGAGGGACACCGACTTCTCCAAAGGAGACCCTTTGCGATAGGTTATGATGAACCCACCAAATGTTGTCCTAGCGACTTTGACCCCACCTGAAGTAATTGGAAGTAATTAGACGTAAACACTACTAATTAGGATGATTAACTAGGTTAGCACCTCTCTCCTCTATTGATCACAACCTTTGTCTTTATCTGCTTTAGTAGTTATTTAGTTAATTCCATATCGAAATCATATTAAAATCAGTGACACCTAGACTTAGTGTAAATCCACACACATAGCTCTTGGGACGACCTCGGTTTTACCAAGTACTACAATACACAAGACCGGGTACACTGCCCGTTAGTGCATTAGGGTAGACCATAGGTATAACGAGTAATTATAAATATTAAAACCTGGTCAGTAAAACCTGCATCAAGTTTTTGGCGCCACCGCCGGGGAGTTATATTAGGATTTCTATTAAGTCTTTCATTTTTGTTTAAAATTTTTCTCAAATTCTCACGATCTCTTTTCAAGTTTCAGGTACCATGGAAGTTGTTAACATTGATGACCTCACTCTTGAGGAATATTTGACATTGACAAGAGAAGAACAAGGACCATGGATTGTTAGGCCGGCCATCGCAGAAGATGCTCAATTCGAAATCAAACCTCAATTTATGAGGGAGTTGCGTGCAAACCCTTTCTCAGGAAGCATTACCGATGATGCTCATGAGCATATAGACAACGTGGAATACAATGTCAGCCTATTCAAAATTCCTAGAGTCTCAAACGATGCTGTCATGCTACGTGTGTTCCCTATTTCTCTCACTGGAGCTGCTAAAAGATGGGTTGATTGATTACCTTCTGGAACAGTCAACACACCTGGCCTCTCCTAAAAAAATATTTCATTCATAGATACTGTCCTCCATCCAGGACTGCTAAACAATTAGAAGAAATCCATAACTTCAAGCAGGTGGGTGATGAAACTTTGTATCAAGCATGGGAAAGGTATAACGAATTATTATACAAGCGCCCTACTCACGACCTCAACAGCCAGCAAAAGGTGAACGTCTTTTACAAAGGTCTGAACATCTCCTCTAGACAAATGATCGATTCTCAGGGACCAATTCCTGGAATGACTCCAACATTGGCTCTTGAAACTATTCAGAAGATGGCTGGCCACTCTCACAAATGGCACAATAGGGTAAGCAATCGAAGTAAGAGTGGAAATATGGAAGGCCTTGCAGTGATAAACAACAAATTAGAAAGTCTCGGAAGAGACATGAAAAAGCTCAAGGAAAATGTGCATTCCTTACAAGTTGAACAAAATGAACACAATGGAGCTCTCACTACTAAGGAATGCTCCTCAAACGAGGAAGTTAAAAGGATTGAAGAAGTAAAATATGGAGGTGGAAGTCCCTTCAACGGAAACAATGGTAACGGGGCCAGATACCGAGAAAAATCCCCAGGGTTCTATACAAGAATCAACAACAATGCTCCTAGACCAAGCCTTGAAGAGATAATGCATAAACACATCGAGGAATCTACAAAGAAAAGTGATAGACTCAAAGAATGGATGGTCAAGGTAAAATAAGACACCAACATGAACTTGCGGAACCAAGATGCCACAATTAAAAACCTCGAAACCCAAACTGGGCAGTTAGCTAAAAACCTTGAGACCAGTAATGACAAAGCCATTGCTTGCAAAGCCATATTTGCACAAGATAAACCGAAGAAAGAATAGTGCACCTCTTCTGTCACCAATGATCTATCCGGGATTAACTACCTAAAAGAAGATGATAATTCGGAAGACGATGAGGACCTGCCAAGCCAACTTCCTGAGAAACAACACTATCAGGAAAGTTTTATTCTTCCATGCACTATTGGTAATCTTAAAATTCCTGCATTAGCTGATTTGGGGGTTGGGGTAAACCTTATTTCTACCACTTTGTTTGATAAACTAAAACTTACCAATTTAAAAAAAACAACAATGATGATTAAAATGGCTGATTCCTCTAAAGCTATAACTAGGGGTGTGGTTAATAATGTCCTCCTTAAAATTGGAAAGTTCCTTTTTCCCACTGATTTTGTGGTTATTGATATGGGAAAACGGTAGACTTACAACTTAATTGTTGGAAGACCTTTTCTGGCTACTTGTCGTGCACAAATTAAGGTCTTTGAAAAACAAATTTCTTTGGGAATTGAAAAAGAACGAATAACTTTCAGCATGAAAGAGCAATTAAACCTAAAATTAGAAGTTTCAAATAAAGTTGATATCGTCAATATTCCATTGCTAGACCCACCTATGTGTTATAATCTTAGTACTAACAATCATGGAGAGAGTGTTGATAGTTGTGAACAGGAACAGGGAGAGATTGTCCAGATTGAGGGTATTAAGGAAGCTCCGGATCCTAACAAACAATACTCCAACCCTATATTAACAGAAGATAACGAATCAATGAAAGCATGGCCCTCATGTAACCCTTTTCATGAATTTTGTGATGGAAGGGCGGATGATTAGACGTGCCCTCACGAGATTGAGAGACACGATATAAAATTTGGTAAGTTATCTTTTGAAGATTGGTACAAGGTACGATTTGGAGACTCGGAAATCAATACGAGACTGGTAAAACAACTAAAATGCAATTACGATAACTATCACCTTAATTATGCAATAACCAATGATGAAAGATCAAACATGAGTACAACAATTGGTCTTATAGCAGAAGGTGACAACTGCGGGAAGTCATGTTTATCATTTAATGAGTGGCTCTTGCAAAAATTTGGAACATGTAGCATCGGGAACACAACGAGCAAAAAGGTTTTTATCGAATGGATGATTGATTGCCGCCAACTAGTAGAGGAAGTTGGCCAAGTCCAAAGGCCACCATAAAGCCCCAAGGCTCTGAGTCTAACTTAAAGAATCGTAAATAAAGAAAAGTGCTCATTCGGGAGACAACCCGAATTATCCCTTTCATTTGTTTTATTTCCATTTCTGTTGGGTTTTATGTTTTTAACCATTTTTCAGGAAACAAAGAAAAGTTGCTGCTGCAGCATGCTGATCCGAGAAGAGTTATGGCGTAACTCATTCTCATGGTTACGCCGTAACAGGCCCTTTTGCAGCAGAACCTCAGAAGCATTACCAATTACGGCATAATCCTATTCAGTGGTTACGTCGTAGCTACACTTTTGCAGCATATGCCAAGTTTTGCCTAGTTATGGTGTAACTCCTTCTGGAGTTACGACGTAACTATCCTCTACATTACTTCTTTCATTTTAAACACAATAACCTTGTATTAGTCTTTTACATGAACTTTGTGGGTATGTTCCCTGAAGCCCTCACGAGACTACACTCGTCCACTTGGGACACCAAGTGGTTTAAAAGGATTGTTGCATGCGCTAAATGCAACCGTGATTCCTACGAAAGTAAGTTAGGTTTATTTTTCATTTTTCATTTTTTTCTTTTTAAGAATTATGCTTGTCGGTAGTGTGTTTTCAGGGATTAAAGTTTGCTCGTGGATGCTTATGCGAAGGCACGACTCTCTTTCGTGGGCCTTCTTTCTTTTTGGAGCAAATTTCAGGGAAGTTCTCGCTCTAATTCTACTTTTCTCTTCACCTTTATTTAACGCTTAGTACAAAAGGGACTTTGTACAATTCAAGTGGGGGGACGGGAGTAGAATTGTCTCTTGAACTTTATTTTGCCCTCGTTTTTCTAGTTTATTTTGAAAAATTATGCCATTTTTAAAATTTTGACATGTTTTTCTTAACCTAACTAGATTAGACCTTAGCTAAGCACATATAACCCTTGATATTATATGGTGAGTTTAGCCTTATCCGTTTCCAAATTTTTACCCCAAATCCACCAAATTATGAGTGTGGCGGTAGCTTGTAAAGTTTAGAACTTGGCCTTTACATCATTTCGAGACCATAGACGAGGTATGTTGAGTTAGCTCGATATATTTGGACTTTTCATTTTAAGAAGGCAATATTATAGGATTATCACCCAAATAGCCTACCATTGTGTGTCTATCGATTAGTCACCTCGACTTCTCGACCCCCATGTGAACCCCTTTTGTTGCACTCACCTTTAGTGCAAGATACCTCTGATACACCCATATGAGCCTGTTAGGGTATAAAGTCAAAATAATGCTGAAGATCAAAGTACTGCTTATGAAGAAAGTCAAAGTACTGCTCGTCAAAGTACTGCTATGTTAAAGGACTGTTATGCAAATCGTTTAAGGATTGTTATGTAATTCTAGAATATTCTTAGATTAGAATTAGTTTACTTGTTGTACAAGAATTGTAAACCGACTAGGGTTTTCCTTATGTCTATAAAAGGACCCCTAGATTGGCATTAGAGATACATACATGCAAGTACGTTATTAGAGTTATTTAGCGATTAGGGTTGTTAGTGAATATGTATAATAAGCAGGTTCAAAGTTTGGTTTTAATATAATCGTTGAAGTTCAAAGTTATTCTTCTTAGCTTTATTGAAGTAGATTCCGCATACTTAACAGAGTTATATCAGTGTTTCATCATTAGTAGTTTTGGATTTATCTAAGGTTGCTAAACCCTTACAAGCTACATAGTTATTTTGGTCAGAGTATATCGATCCAACAAGTGGTATCAGAGCTTGTATGGAAACTCTGATTAAGAAGAAACCTTAAAACCGATTTAACTACAAACCCTAAAAGATGTCGAATGAAGCTACACCAATCCCATACATCACCTCACTCAGAATTCCTATCATCAAGAAGGGAGAATATGATCTCTAGAGCTTGAAGATGAGGCAGTACATTACGATTACAGACCATGCACTATGAGATGTAATTGTAAATGGTAATGTCATTCTTGAAGAACCTGTAGCAGTTCCTGGACAACCTAAACCACCTCAGCCTACCTTGCCAGAAGCTACAAAAATAAATCAAGATAAGGCTCTCAACATACTGTTATCTGCTATTCCTGATGGTCACCTACTAAAGTTTCATGATGCTAAGGATGCAAAACAATTATGGGCTGCTTATCAAGACAAGATTTGGAGGTAATGATGCTTCCAAGAAGATGCATAGAAATCTATTGAAGAAACAGTTTGAAACATTCACTTTGTTGGTGAAAGAGAAGGTCTTGATGTCGCCTATGATGATTCCAAAATCTTCTTAGTATGCTAGAGTTATATGATGCAGAGGTATCTGTTGAAGATGCAAACTTGAAGTTCTTAAGAAGTTTGCCATCCGTATGGCATGTGGTTGCTACTATGATTAGAGGACAACCTGGTTTGGATTCTATGGACTTTGATGATCTCTACAACAATTTAAAGGTGTATGAGCATGAGATAAATGGTCAAATAAATTCAAAATCTCACAACATTGCTTTTGTATCTTCTGAAAACAGAGGCAGTACTTCCACTAAAAGTACTGCTTATCCTGTTCAAAGTACTTTTGGTGATAAACAACATATTTGCACAACCATGACTACTACCACCTCATCACCATCAAACATCATCAACTCTGATGATGTTGTATGTTCCTTCTTTGCTCAACAAGCCACTTTACTTGTTGCTTATGAAGAAGATTTGTTGCAAATTGAAGAGGATGATCTAGAAGAAATTGACATAAGATGGCAAGTTGCCATGATCACTGCAAGGATCAAGAAGTTCATGAAGAAAACAGGAAAAGGTATTGACTTCAAAGCCAAACAGGGTATAGCATTTGACAAATCTAAGATTGAATGCTTTAATTGTCAAAGGCCTGGACACTTTGCAAGAGAATGCAAGTTTGCTAAATATCAAGCAAATAGAATGATTGAGAAACCCAAGGTTGAAATAAAGGAAGTTCCTATTACTGAACCAAAACCAAAAGCTTTGGTTGCTCAAGAAAATCTATAAGAGGTTGACTAGAGTGCTGAATTTGATGATAAACCAATAACCTACTCTATGGTTGCAGTGGACGAGTTTGATTGGAGCACAGCTTTTGATGAGAAACCAGGATTTGCTGCTTTGGAAACAAGAGATGGCCTTGGAAGCTTTGATTGGAGCATGGAAAGTGAAGAAGAACATGTTCTGCTTGCTATGGTAGCTACTTCACCAAGTTCATCCACTATCTCTGAGGTATGCTCTAAATGTAATGATTTTTATCAAAAATTCCTTAAAGATTATGTGACTGAAAGAGATAATTGTAAAAGGGCTAGGTCTGAGGTAGCTGGTTATCAATTGACTTTAGAGTCAATGGAAGCCAAAATAATCACTCATGAAAATAATGAAATGGCTTGGGTAGAAAAATATGAGCAAGAAGATTATCAATTAAATTGAGTGAATGGAAGTTAGGATGTAAGGTTTCTGAACTTGAAAAGATCACTAAACAAAGGGATGAATTGTTAGAAAAAATTGCTGGTTGGAAAGAATCTGGTCTGTCACATGTTAGTTTTGTTGAAAAACAAAGAAGAGCACACATTATAACTGGCCTAGGTTTTGGTGTTGAGTATAGCAGTACAGAAGAGAACCCAACTAGTGATAAGGAACAATTTGATTCAGAGGAGATAACAACTAGTGATGATGAACTCATTAGCTCAGAAGAAAACACATCTAGTAATGAGGAATCAATTAGTCAAAAACCTCCTGAATTTAAGAAAAACAAGGGTTATAATGCAGTTCCTCCACCAACTGGTAGTTTTCAACCACTTAGGACAGATGTTTCTTGTTTTGGAGTAGACAATTTAGAGTTTAGGAAAAAGCTTACTGGTCAATCAAAAGAAACAGTTGAGAAACCTAAGGATGATAATGTTAAAAGTTCAGGGTGTGTTAACAATGATAAAAGGTTCCCTAAAGCTTTTTCAAAACAAGCAGTACCTTCAAGAAAAACTTTTCAAACTATTGCTAACTTTAGAAAATCTTTTAATCATTCACCAAAAAGTCAGGATAGTTTTGGTCATAGAACTAAAGGAATAGAATTTGGGATTATGGGTCAAAAATTATGTTATGTTTGTTATAGTCCTGATCATTTGATTAAGGACTGTGACTTCCACTCAAAATATTTAAGCCAATTCCCAAAGACTACATCTACCAACCATAAGCCAAGGGAGAATAAACCAGTTTGGAATCACTCACATAAGGTTAACCATAGTAATTTCTCAAAAGACTATAGGTACCCTCACCAGAAAAGACCTTTTTCCAAACCACCAGTACCCTCAAGCACTTTTCAAGGTACTGGTAAGTCAAAGGTTTCTCAAGCAGTACCCTCTCAAAGTACTGCTAGGTTTTCACCCAATCAAGGTACTGCAAGCACTTTTTCGAATGGAAGACCAAGGAGATCCAATTACTATCAACCTAAAAGGCATTACACCTCAAATAGAGTACCTAGATCAAATAAATCAACATAAAGTGTTAAAACCAACTGGGTTAAGAAAGAAAGTACTGATGGGGGACAAACAGTACTTTCAGCAAGTAAGGGTGAAAAATAGAATTTTGTTGAAAAAGATAATTTTGTTGAAAAAGAGAATTATGCTGAAAAAGAGAATTTTGTTGAAAAAGAGAATTTTGCTGAAAAAGAGAGTTTTGTTGAAAATCCAACACAAGTTTTGGAACAAAAGAAAATAATTGATCATGTTTTCAAAAACAGTGGAGATTACATACTCAAAGAATTTGAGTATGTCACTCCACAAGGGGAACACAAGTCAGTAATGGCTTGGGTTCTTAAATGAAACTAATTTTTTCATCTTTTGTACAGGGTAACCCAGAAGAGGAGCTTAAAGATCATTTGATTATTGATAGTGGTTGCTCTGGAAGCATGACAGGAGACAAGGAGATTCTGTCAGATTTTAAGACATATTTTGGAGGAAGAGTTGCTTTTGGGAATGATCCTAATGGAGGTAGAATTACTAGGAAAGGAACCATCAAGGCAGGATGCATTGATTTTGAGAATGTTCGTTATGTGAAGGAGCTCAAGTTCAACCTTTTGTCAGTATCTCAGATCTGTGACAAGAAGCACCCTGTGTTATTCACTGACACAGAATGTCTTATTCTCTCACCTGAGTTCAAGCTTGTTGATGATCATTTGGTAACACTGAGAGTACCAAGAACCAATGATGTGTATAGTCTAGATTTGAAGAATATTAACTCTACTAAAAGAGCAACATGTTTAGTAGCAAGGGCAACACTTGAAGAAGCACATCTATGGCATAGAAGATTAGGACATGTGAATTTTAAGAATATCAACAAGTTGGTTAAAGGCAATTTAGTTAGAGGTTTACCTTCTAAAACATACAAGAATGATCATTCATGTTTGGCGTGCAAGAAGGGTAAACAACACAAAGCTTCATGCAAGAAGATTGAGGAAAGAACTATTAGAGAACCTTTAGAGTTGTTGCACATGGATCTGTTTGGACTGTTTTACATTGCAAGCTTAAACAAGAAGAAATCTTGCTTAGTTGTAACGAGATGATTGCGATAGATTTAGTTGGGTCTTTTCTTGGGATTTAAAGATGAAATCTTTGATGCTATTCATGATCTTATAATATCCCTTGAAAATCAATTGAGACTCAAAGTAAGATCTATTAGATGTGATAATGGGACTAAATTCAAAACAAGTTTATGGATGAATTTTGTGCCAAGAAAGGGATTAAGAGGAGTTTAGCATTGCTAGAACTCCACAAAGAAATGGTGTTGCGAAAGGAAGAATAGAACATTGATAGAAGCGGCAAGAACAATGCTTGCGATTCTTTATTACCTATTCAATTTTGGGTGAAGTCAGTCACGCTTGTTATGTGTTAAATAGAGTATCGATCACTAAACCTCGATGAAGACACCTTATGAGTTGCTTATGGGAAACAAACCCGACATTCATTTTATGAAACCTTTTGGCTGTCCTCTGACTATTCTCAATACTATTGAATCTCTGGGAAAATTTGATGGCAAGTCAGATGAAGGATACTTATTGGGTTACTGTACCAATAGCAAAGGATTTAGAGTGTACAAAAAGGTTACCAAAAAGGTTACCAAAAAGGTTCAAGATTGTCTTCATGTTGATTTTCTTGAAGATCAAGAAAATCAAAAAGGTAAAGGTCCTGATTGGATGTTTGATCTTGATGTTTTGACTCCTTCTATGAACTATGTTCCTGTTAGAGAAGAAAATCAAGTTGTTCACAAAAAAGAAGATTTACAGTACATTGTTCATGGAATCAATCTTAGACCTGATGATGTTCCTGATGAAGAACCCATAACTATTGAAAAGGAGAAAAGTACTGTTGAACCAAAATCCATATTGTCTGATGATGATCAAGCTATTCAAGATGAACTTAATCGGATGCTTTTTCAAGAAACAATAGAAAAATCTTATGAAGATGATCAAAGAAGAGCTTATGAAGCAGAAAAGAAAAAGGGTAAGTCTACATATTACTCTCACAGTACTTTGGATCACAGTACTTTGGATCAAAGTACTGTTGAACCAGTTGACAATACTTTTGATGATTTGAATGATCCAAATATGCCTGGGTTAGAAGACACTGATCATGAGTTAGAAGATGAAGGTATTTTCTCAAATTCCAATGAAGAACCTGATTTCACAAATTAATATTCTCTCTCTCTATGGGAGAATTCCGGCCGCCACCCTAACTTCTTTTCCATTAAAATCAACCAAATCGTCCTCTCTATCCTTTTCAAGGGTATGCAATACGTTTTTGGGGATTAGATATTCTTTTTAGGGTGGTTGGCAACATTGTTTTCTATATATCTTATCGGATTTCTCCTTATTATTCTTGGCTGGAAACCCTAAGTCTCAATCGTTGTATTCATTATTTTTGGTTAGGGTTTCTAATCGTTTTTTGCAGATCGCTCATTCTTGGGTCGATCACAATTGAGGGTATGCCATGGTGTCGTGGGTTAGGGATGATTGTTTATCGGTTTCCTTTTTTTTTCATTGATTTGGATTAAGGTTTCTTTTAATCGATCCTATGCTGATTGCTTTATTTATCCCTTCTGATCTTGTGGGTAATCAAAACTTATCCCTAGCTATCTGATGATCGTTAGGGTTTGGTATTTTCAGGAACGAAACCCTAGTTCTAGGGTTTTGTATTATTTGGTTTTGATTGACTCTTGATGATTATTTGGTGCTACTGATCGTTCATATATAAATCAGATGTTATGCAAGTTGGATTGATTATCCATTCGTTCATATAAGTCGATCTGGTGATCGTTTGGTTTCTGGAATGTGGTGTGATCCGGTTTCGTGGGTTGAGAGAGGAATGGTACTGCTGGACGTGTTCCATCATGTTTTGATGTTGGGACGATTTTTATGAGGATCCTTGTTGATGAGTATTCATTACTTTGCTGCATGGATCGATTCTGGTTTGTTTTGTGTACGTTAGGGTTTCGGTGACCCTATTTGCTATAATTATTACGACCTACTACTGGATGTCTTATGTGGAATATGTTGAGGTCGTCTTTAATTATTAGGCGTCTTGGATCTGGTCTTGTTGATCCTAGGATGTTTATGGGTTGTTACATGTCGTTTTCAAAATTGGGTGTGATGGTTATTCATTATTCTTGATCTGTTGTACGATGGTATTGAAGTTAGGGTTTTCTTAAACCCTATTTGGTGCTGATCATGATGATAGTGTAAGTTAAGTTTTAAGGTTTCTTATTCAAAAAACTTTTTCGTGTATTTATTGGGTTTCGGTTTGCATCTAAATGCACACTTTTGGAGCGAGGTAACGCTTCGCTCTATCCATGGTTTTAGAGTCTCCACCAATCGTTGTGTGGTATTTGTGAACGATTCATATTTGATGATTTCAAGATCATGATGGAATGGTGGAGGTTTTTTTTGTGGTGTTCTTTGCTACTACAAACAGATTATATGTTGAAGATCGCTTGGATGTTTATACGTGATTCTTCATGGAAGTTAAGGTGGACTACCATAATGATATAGTAGGCTCAAGTGCTTTTCTTGAGTAGTATTGTTAATTTCTATGTATTTTTGTCATTATTGGTAGGTTCATTTTATTGTAAGTTATAGGAATGGTGTGTCATTCTTATATTAGAGTATGTAAGTGTCCTAAGGGACTGAGGTGAGGGATATCACTCTCATCCTATGTACCTCAATATTTTTTGGAGTAATGCATTTTACCGGGGTGAATTAACCCTTTTACCCAAAAAAAAAGGAGTTCATAAAAATCATCCTGCTGATGAAATCATTAGACCTTCTACTTCAGGAGTGCTCACAAGAACAAAAGCTAAAGGTCTCTCTAAGCAACATAATGCTTTACTTAGTCATGTTCCCTTTAAGGAATCTATTACTATTGGGGTACCCTATCTGGATCAACCTGGGTTTTCTTCTGAAACTACTAGGGTGGAATATGAGTGGAAACCTCCTAGGTGTGATATGTGTTTGATTTTGGCCACTGCTGACTCACCCCCAAGACAATTGTGAATCCACGGTTGTGGAGGATAAAAATGATGGGTTTCAACTTGTTGGGAAAAAGGGTAAAGCTAAGAGGAATGCTAAGGACAATAAAAGTGGTACGGTTTTAACGGGTTTCAGTTGGTAAAATATGCGATCTGCACCAAAAGTCATTAGCACTCCTTCCACTAGCAAACCTTCACAAGACGTTGCTAGTACTAGTCAGGGACCTTTACCTAATCAGGTAGGTAATATTGTTTCACCTAATTACTCAACCTCTAATGTCCCTTCTGATGTGTCTACTAAGGGTCGCCAACCTGAGCATGCTCCACCTAAGGTAACTAATCCAATTCTGGCTCCTAATATATCTACATCTAACCCGTTTGGTTCCTTGGTAATGATGATGTTGATGAGACTAATGGTTTGGCGGATGATGATGAGGTTGAAAATGTCTATAATGAAACTGCTAATTTGTTTGATAAATCGGGGCAAGCACTCTGCCTCGAATGTTCACGATGTTTAGTATCGCCTCTTGGAATATAAGGGGTTTGAACCACTCCCCTAAACAAAAAGAGGTTAAACAGGTGGTAAATGATAATAATCTTAGTGTATGTGCTATTTTGGAATCTCATGTTGATGCATCGGTGGTGTATGATACATGTCGTAATGTTTGTCGTCGGTGGAAGTGGACGTCAAATGGTAGTTTGTGTGATAAGGGGTCCCGTATTATTCTTGGCTGGAATGATGATATTGTTGATGTTATGATTATGTCTCAAACTAACCAGGTTATGCATGTTCAGGTAAATACTCGGACGGACAGCAAAACTTTTTTCTGTTCTTTTGTGTATGCAGATAATTATTATGTTCATCGGCGTGCCCTTTGGTCCAATCTTGTTTGCCATGCTGGATTTATGCGTAGTCGGCCTTGGGTAGTGTTGGGGGATTTTAATGCGGCACTTAATTTGGAGGATCATTCATGTGGTAGTTATGCTCCTGATATTGCTATGCGTGAGTTCAAAGAGTGTGTTCAGAAAATGGAGGTTGCGGATCTTAATTGTACGGGTCTTCATTTTACTTGGAATCAAAAACCAAGAGGCTCTTTTGGTACATTGAAGAAAATTGATAGGGTGATGGGTAATCTGAAATTTGCTGACTTGTTTCCAGGTTCGTTTGCTATATTTCAACCTTATCGTATTTCGGATCATTCTCCGTGTGTTTTGCGTATTCCCCAGGTAACTAAGCCTAAGCCTAAACCGTTCAAATTCTCTAACTTCTTGATTCATAAAGATGGGTTTCTTGATACGGTTAATGCGGGATGGAATCTTAATGTTCATGGTTGTGCTATGTTTCGGGTGGTTCAACGTTTAAAGGGGCTGAAATCTCCTTTTCGTAAGCTTTTGCACAGTCAAGGTAATTTGTATGAGCGGGTTGTTAGGCTTTGGAAGGAATTAGATGAGGTTCAAAAGGCTATTGATTCTGATCCGTCTAATTCAGACCTACGTGATGATCATGCTCACTATCTTCTTGCGTATAAGGAGGCCACATTAGATGAAGAAAGGTTTTTAAAGCAGAAATCTAAAGTTCAATGGCTTCATGCAGGTGATTCTAATACAGCTTACTTTCATAATATTGTGAAAAGCAAATGTGCCCGTAACCGAATTGAATTGGTGAGAGATGCAAACAATGTCTTGTACGAGGGTCATCAGGTTGCAGGTGCTTTTGTTGCTCATTATGAACAGTTTCTTGGTATTGAAGGCAATTGTAGTTCTTTTGATGAATACGGTATTTTTTCTAATGTTCTTCCACACCAATTGGCTAATTCGATGGTTCGTCATGTCACGGATGCGGAGATAAAGGAGGCTATATTTTCTCTGGGGGATGATAAAGCTCCTGGTCCAGATGGGTACACGGCTGCTTTCTTTAAAAAAGCATGGGATATTGTGGGTGCTGAGGTTATTTCTGCTGTTCGGGATTTCTTTATGAATGGTAAGCTTCTTAAGGAGATTAATCATACCATTATATCGTTGATCCTAAAGTATCTACTCCGTCTAAATTAATGACTATAGACCTATTTCTTGCTGCAATGTCATGTATAAATGCATTAGCAAAATCCTTGCTAATCGTATTAAAGAGGTCTTGGTCGGTTGGTTAGTATTAATCAATCGCTTTTGTTCACGGTCGTCGTATCCGATAACATATTACTTACCCAAGAGCTTATGCGGAATTATCATAGAGGGAGAGGTCCTCCTAGATGTGCTTTTAAGGTTGATATTCAGAAGGCGTATGATACGGTTGATTGGGCTTTTCTTAAAGCCATCCTGATTGGTTTTGGTTTTCACGTTAAAATGGTTGACTGGATTATGGAATGTATCTCATCTACATCTTATTCTATATGTATTAATGGGGATCTTCATGGTGGTTTAAAGGTAGCGGGGACTTGACAAGGTGACCCGTTATCTCCCTATTTGTTTACTCTGGTTATGGAAGTTTTAACGCTTATATTGCAGACAAAGGTTTCTAATGCTGTGGATTTTCAGTTTCATCATTTGTGTGATCAACAGAAAATTATTAACCTTTGTTTTGCAGATGACCTCTTCTTGTTTGCTAGAGGCCATCAGGATTCTGTTAATGTCATTATGCAGGCTTTGGAGGACTTCAAGAACTTTTCGGCTCTTGTCCCAAGTATCCCAAAAAGTACAGCTTTCTTTTGTAATGTGCCTAATGCTATTAAAGCTGCTATTCTCCAGTCTATGCCATTTGCAGAAGGCTCTCTCCCTGTCAGGTATCTTGGGGTTCCCCTTATATCTTCGAGACTTCTTTATAGGGACTGTAAAGTGCTGGTTGAAAAGTTGGAGGGTCGTGTAAATGATTGGCGTAATAAGTTTCTATCTCTTGCGGGTAGGCTTCAGTTGGTGAGGTCTATTTTATCATCTATGCATTTGTATTGGGCTTCAGTCTTTATTCTTCCTACTCGCATTATACAAGAGTTAGAGCAGGTTATGAGGGGCTTTCTTTGGACTCAAGGAGAAATGAAAAAGGGAAAAGCTAAGGTTGCTTGGGAATCTATTTGTAAGCCAAAGCGAGAAGGTGGTCTTGGTATTCGACGTTTGGAGGATTTTAATATTGCTCTCATGACTACGCATATTTGGAGTATTCTGACACATAAAGAATCGTTATGGGTTCAATGGATTCATTTTTATAAACTTCGTGGGAGAAGCTTTTGGGATGTCCCATGTTTGGGGGATGTTAGCTGGGGATGGCGCAAGCTTCTTATGATTCAACCTAAGATTCGTTCCTTTATCTGGCATAAGATTAATAATGGAAAGGATACATCTGTTTGGTTTGATAGGTGGTGTGCGATAAGCCCTATTCGTGATTTGCTTCCCAATAGAGATATTGCCCGGGCAGGTTTTAATTTATCTAATTCGGTTTGTGATCTGATTGCTAATGGTGTTTGGCGATGGCCGGTGGATTGGTTATCTCGTTTTCCATTGTTAGCTGCAATACCGGTTCCTATTCTTAATGATAATATCGATGGTTTATTATGGCGTAAATTGGATGGTAATTTCGGTGATTTTTCGGTTTCGGGTGCATGGGATTATGTGCGGCTTAGGGCTGATGTGGTTGACTGGTGTAATGTTCCTTGGTTCTCGCATTGTATCCCGAGGCATGCAATACATTTGTGGCTTGCTATTAAGCAGAAGCTGAAGACTCAAGATAGGATGCGACAATGGGATGTTGGTCCAAATGTTGATTTGGATTCGCTTAGATGCCCTCTTTGTGAATTGGTTCCGGATTCTCATTCTCATTTATTTTTTGAGTGCCAGTTTTCTATGCAGGTTTGGCTTAAGGTCCGGGTTTTATCCGCATGGATGGGATCCCGCCTTCTTTGGAGAGTATTATTACGGTTCTTATTCCTATATCTAAGGGGCGATCGGTTGGTAGCATCATTTCTCGGTTACTGCTCGCAGCTACTACATACTTTATCTGGATGGAACGCAATACTAGGATTTTCAAGAGAAAGAAGTCTACTGTTGCTGAAGTGGTTAGCATCATTGTCTCTACTATTCGGTTGAAGCTGGTTACTTTCAAGTTCAAGAAGCTAACCTCGCGGTCTCGTTTGATCCTTGATAAATGGAAGATTCCAAGTATTTGTATTTCTCACCAAGGGAGTGCCGGGTAAGGGTTGTACTCTTTTTCCCTACTCCAAGGTTTTTCCCTTTGGGTTTTTCTTGGAAAGGGTTTTTAAGGAGGCAGACTTCCTGGGTTTACTTGCTCCCTTGGTGGATTGGCTGGATGCGGGATGCTCGCTTGTTACAAGTTTTTTTACTTGTTTATGACTAGTTAGGTGATGTACTATAGCTAGTTCCTTTGTGTTTATGGCATGTCATAAACACTAGTTTATCGAGCTTTTGCTTGAGGTTAATGTGGTACTTCAGCCACATTCCATTTGTACTTAACATTATTTTTGGTTATATATTTACCGGGGTAAAACCCTTTACCCAAAAAAACAGGATGAATCATAAGGATCAACAAACATGCCTATTTGCCTGCTTTATCTCTCAAGAAGAACCCAAGACTATATCTCAAGCATTAACTAAAGAGAGTTGGGTTGAAGCCATGCAAGAAGAACTTCTTCAATTCAAACTTCAAGATGTTTGGGTACTATGTGATTTACCAGATGGAAAGAAAGTAATTGGTACAAGATGAGTTTTCAGAGTTAAGAGAGATGAAAGAGGTAATGTCATCAAGAACAAAGCAAGATTGGTTGCACAAGGATATAGACAAGAAGAAGGAGTGGACTACGATGAAGTGTTTGCTCCTGTAGCAAGGATTGAAGCCATAAGATTATTTCTTGCTTTTGCATCTTATATGAGATTTCCTGTTTTTCAAATGGATGTCAAAAGTGCCTTTCTTTACGGCAAAATTACAAAGGAAGTGTATGTAAAAAAACCTCCTGGTTTTGAGTATCCTGCACATCCAAACAAATTCTACAAAGTTATTAAGGCTCTGTATGGCCTTCATCAAGCTCCTAGAGCTTGGTATGAAAGACTCTCCACTTTTCTATTGCAACATGGTTACAGGAGAAGTGCAATTGATAAGATTTTCTTTATCAAGAGAGACAAAAAGGATATAAAGCTTGTTCAAGTATATGTGGATGATATTATCTTTGGAGCTACAAAATAGTCAATGGTGAAAGAATTTGAGCAGCTCATGCAACAAGAGTTTCAAATGAGTTCCATGGGTGAATTAACTTTCTTTTTGGGGCTTCAAGTTAAACAATCAAATACTAGAATCTTCATTAGTCAAGATAAGTATGTCACTGACATTCTTAAAAAGTTTAACTTCAGTACCACCAAGCCGGTCACCACACCCATTAAAGCTTTAAACTCATTAGGAAAAGATGAACATGGAGAAGTTGTGGATGTCAAACTTTACAGATCAATGATTGGTTGTCTTATGTACTTAACTGCATCTAGACCTGACATCATGTTTGCTATCTGTTTATGTGCAAGATATCAAGTCTCACCCAAGGTCTCTCATATGAATGCAGTCAAGAGGATCTTTAGTTATCTCAAGCAACAACCTAATTTAGGGTTGTGGTATCCTAAGGATTCACCCTTTCACTTGGAAACTTTTTCAGACAATGATTATGCAGGAGATAATTATGATAGAAGATCAACCACTGGAGGATGCCAATATCTTGGAAGAAGATTGGTCTCATGGTAATGTAAAAACAAACCATTGCAAAGAACATCATCCATCAAGCGTAATATGTTGTCTTTGCAAGTTGTTGTGGACAAGCACTGTGGATGTAGAATCAAATCTTGGATTATGGATTTAATTTTAAGAATACTCCTATCAACATTGATAATGAGAGTACAATTTGTATTGTGAAGAATCATGTTTATCATTCCAAGACCAAGCACATTCAGATCAGGCATCACTTTATTCGTGATTGTTATGAGCACAGGCTCATTAATGTTATCAAGGTCCACACAGATGACAATGTAGCTGATCTACTCACAAAGGGATTTGATGTTTCAAGATTCAACCACTTAGTGGTGAGTATTGGTATGATTAATTATTAAGCTACATTTTAGGGGAGGACTTACTTTAGTTTAGTTTAGTCCTATGCATTGTTTGAGGGGAGGCAACACAATGCTCTTTGATGTTTTTGCTCTTGTGGAAAAGAGGATGGAAAGTACTGCTTGGAATTCACTGGAAAGTACTGCTTGTGGAAAGTACTGTTGTTTTTTCAAATACTGTTCCAACGGTCATAAATAAGTGGTAAAAGTTCCAACGGTAACTTTATTAATTGGGCCTTAATTTTTTTTATAAATCTTACCCATAAATAACTACCCTACCAATTTTTACTCTCATCTTTATACTTATCCATCCATTCATTCTTCCATCATCACTTTTCTCATTAACTCCACCTTCGCCGATCCATTCATACTTTTACCAACAACCAATGGCTAGTCGTAACACCTGTAGTAAGAACAACATGATCACTAATTTGAACAAGACGCCATCGAACATCAATTTTCATGATATTATTGATTTCCTAATTGGGTCTTCAATCAATTATGCTCTCCTGGTCAATCCTGACATTATTGGACCATGGATTCAACAATTTTGGGCTACTGCTAGATCTGATTTGCAAGATGATGAACCATTCATTCACGCTAAGGTTGCTGGAAGGACAATTCGAATCACTGAGGCTACCATAAGGGATGCTTTATTGTTTCATGATGAAGAAGGTGTTGTTCGTTTTGAGAAGCAAGTACTTTGGGATACACTTAGAGATATAGGGTATGAAGGTTCTCTCACTATAACTACTTTTCAGAAGCCCTTATTTAGTCCTCATTGGAAATATCTCATTCATGTTTTACTTCACTGCTTGAGTCCCAAAAGTACTTCATGGGAACAGTTTGGTGCAAGCATAGCTTCTGCATTAGTGGGATTAGCTACCAATCAACCTTTTAATTTTTCACGAATGATTCTGGATGGTATGCTTTCTCATATCACTAATGGTTCACCATTCTTGATGTACCCGAGATTTGTTCAATTATTATTCCTAAACCTCCAAGCTTTTTACCTGTTGTAGTACTTCCTGAGAAGGTGTTTACATTTATAGCTAGAAAGAGTGATAAGTTTTCTGGGAGAAATACACCTTTGACTGCTTATATATTGGAAGTAGCACAGGCTGTTAGAGATGAAGCTGATTCAAGTAATGCTACTGAGCCTTCAGATTCAAGGGAAGGAACTATTTCTCAACATACTGCTCCATCACCAGATCATGAAGTTTCTCAACATACTACTTCAAGAGAAAGTACTGCTTCTTTGCAAGGTACTGCAAATGATGATTCGGATCAAGATGTGAATCAACCACCATCTCCCAATGATTATACTTCCACAGATGGGGCTCAAACATCTGGAGGAGATGAGGGAGTAATGGATGATGAGGGAGTTCTGGATAATTATGCTTTAACAAGGGAATTAAGGAGGTTGAAGCATGATAATGAAGCTCAAGCTGCACATCTATTGAAGTTGCAAAATAAGTTCAAGAGATTGAAAAGATTTGTTTGGCCGCTAGTTCACCATCACAGGTTGTGGATGAAATCACATAAGAGGAGTGGTCAGAAATCTAAGAAGGTTTCTAAGTGTAAGGGAAAGAAGCTTAACAAGCAGTCTTCATTCACATTGGGGAGGAATTTGGAGAATGAGAATTTGAATGAAGATGCTGAACCTCAAGAGAATTTGAATGAAGAACCAGATACTGAAACTTATGAAGATCCAAATAAAGAAGCTGAGCAAATTGAGCAAGTTAATGCTCAAGGTACTAGTGTTCAAAGTATTGATGCTCAAAGTACTGGTGTTGAAGGTACTGCTCCTCAAGGTACTTTTAGGCAAAATCTTATTACACCAAGAACCTTGGATTTTGATGAAGAAGCTGGTCCTTCAACAAGGGGAACATAGTGCTAGTGATGATGAGACCTGTCACACCCCAAATTACATTTTGCGGTGGAATGGAATTCACGGGATTGATTGTCATAGCATCACAATCACAGTTATATTGAGCGACCTAAAGTGTCGTTTGGAAAACACATCGTTTGATTTAATAAAACAATCGAGTTTACAAAGTATAGGTCCCAAATGAAAATCAACTTGTGCGGAAATAAGTTTGTTACAATTCAAACGATGTTTTAAAGTGAGTAAAACCAGTGAGACGCGTCGTCACCGCGACTCTATGATGTGTCCACATGCATGCCATGAAGTGTATGCCTTAGATACGAGATAAAACATGCTAAAAGTGTCAACACAAAGGTTGAGTGAGTTCATAGGGTTTGTGTTGAAATGTAAAGCCTTTCAAAATCGTTTATGCAAAGAAAGGCATCGTAAATCCACTCGGTTCAAGTTCCGCCCATACAAAACTTGCAACTGTGTATTCACAACCCATTGCCAAAATGTATATAGTTTATGTTCAAGCGCATGATGTCAAATGAATTCACATAATAGTGCATGACTTAATGTATCAATGTTTACTTGACATAATTATACCAAGACATTCGGTTCAATGAAAATCCCAAGACATCCAAATCAATGATGTTCCCAAGACATTCACTCAATGATAATCCCAAGACATTCACTTCAATGATAATCCCAAGACATTCGGTTCGGGATAATCCCAAGACATTCGGTTCCATGATTTATGATATAGGATATGACTAAACATTCGATTCGATTAAACATGTAGTTTCAAATAATCATGATAGTTATAAAAATAGTTGAGCATGTATCTCCCCAAAGTAATTCAAAACAATTAAAAGAGTAGGGCTATGACTCACTTGGTGGAATGATGCGAAGACAAAAGTGAGTACAACGAAATGTAGCGTGAATCTCGAAAATGACCTATTATGAATGATATGATATGTTATGAGTTATGATATAATGTTATGCATGCATTTCGTATGTTATTTATACCACTTGCGAGTTTTGAAAATAATACTTATCGTCGAAAAATATTCTTTTGACGTCTTGACCATTCTTAAATCACTTTACAAGTTTTACGTCAAAATGTCATCCTACAATGGTTTCGTAATGATTTATAGTGAAATTATCACTTTTAAATAAGTAAAATAATGTCGTCGGAAATTTCATGAAAGTGACAAAATGGCTTGAAAAACTAGTCGTAAAATAGTGTACGTCGAACGTTAGGAAACGAACTCGACGGTTTTGGAAAGCTTGTATCAAAATCTAGAAGTTTCAGTTCAGGAGTTTTCGACATAAAGGTCTCGAACATAAAGATAATAAAGGTTAAAGATGGTGATTTTGTCTAAAATGTGGTTTAAAAATGAGTTTCGGCAAAGTTTAAGCAACCGTAATTAATTTATTACAACTCCGCTATACAAACGGTTGGTCGTTTTGAAAAATATGCTTGGTGATCTCGATTTTATTAGAAGACATCTCGTTACAAAAGTTCTACATCATCGTTAAAACAGCCTCAACATGGTCATTTTAGTTACCGTAACACTTGTCTCGTAAAAATAATATAGTTTTCTAAAAATAATAGTTACGGCAATTTTATGAAAACGTGTATATCTTAGTCGTTTCAAATCCGTTTTCACGTATTATCGTCCTTAGCTTCGTATCAAAGTATACTAATATATTTTTGATAAGTCGAAATAATTTGTAAAGCTTAAGGCTCGTTTTGACTCGTACAAAACAAAAATAGGTTGCTGAAATTTCGAAAAATATATATTTAGTCGTCAAACTTGAAAAATTCATAACTTCTTCGTTATAACTCCGTTTAATCCGTTCAAGCGACCACGGATTCGTTTTAAAGTATATTTTCTAAATATCAAGGCCAAAATTTCGTGCCTACTGTCGGATTTTCCAGAAAAACAAAATAAGGACAGAACACTTTTTATACTTATCGAAAATAGTTTTTCTCGTACTAAACCTATTCCAATCCCTTCAAATCAACTCCAAAGCTAATTTAATCCTACCATACACCTTCTTAGGGTGTCATGGGTTCCTAAACATCATCAAGACCAATATATACCAAGGGAATAATTATAGGAAGACTATATATATTAAACTCTAAAAATCAATGGTAAAAATGGTATAAACAACACAAGTCTTGCATGTTTGCTCCAAATATGAAGAAATAAATATGAAATGAAGATGAAAAAGGTAAAATGATAGAAATATGCTTACAAGCTACTATGATGAGGTGCAAAGAACAAAGGTTTAACCTAAACACCCTAGGTTTTTATTTCAAAACCTTAATAAGAGTGTAATTCTAGATTGTTAATCTTGAGCTTGTAAAATTTTTTGATGATCCTTTGATAACACCTTAGATGGCCGGTTCTATGGAGGATGAGCAAGAGAGAAGAAAAATTTTTGCTACTTGTGAATTATTGAAGATTGAATGAATGAGGTAGTTTGTGTATAGATTTATACAAGTAACCATTTTTCACCAAACATTTAATGCCTACCCTCCCCACATGGCCGGTTTTTTTGGGGGGGGGGGGATGCATCTCAAAATATATTTTTTTTTTCTTTTACTTGTATGTAATAGTTAAAATGTGTAAGTATAATGTACATGTAATATTACTTGTAAGCTTTAATATACATTTGTGTATTTAAGGAAATTTTAGGTAAAGGAAATTTTTAATAGATCAAAGTAGAGTATAATGAGATTATAAAAATTGTAAAAATACATTCCTTGTAAGATTTGAGTGATAAAATAATTATCGTGTAGTTTTTAAGAAAAACGTCGTAATAATATAACTTTAACGATTTATATACAAAATAAATTTAGAACACTAGGTAAACTCAAAATATAGTTTTATAAACTAAATGTAAGTATAAAATATCTCGGGATCATTTTGGAAGTAACGGATTAAATATTCAAAATAATAACTCACGCGATAACGTTTATTTAATATAAAATTTACGTGTTTAATGTGAAATGAAAATCATGAATGAACTAACATGATGCAAATGATGCTAATGAAATGTAGACTAAACTTAGTCCATATGAAATGTTCGTGATGATATGATCATGAATTCGCCGCTAAACCCTTAAGGTTACGCGAATTTGGAACACGTAAACCTAGTTTACGATAAATGATGAAATGGTGAAGCATGAATTGTTTTGAAAATGACACGAAATTGCGAGTTGTCACATTCGCCCATCAAAAAGGAATTCAGTCCACGAATTCGGTTCGTGTTAGTCTATCGAATTGTTGAGTTTGTGGTGATTATCGAGGAGAAGACATGGAGAAGTGTCGTTACGGTTATCGATGATTGAGAGTGTCTAAAACATCATAGTAAGGAAAATATCGGATGAATCTCTCATAAGTAACACTTTGAATCGGAACATGTGAAAATTTTGCTTGCACTAAGATTTATAAATAATCGCTCCCAACATAACGTGATCCTCCGAATTAGACATAGTTAGCTAGGCTATGTATAATTAAGGAACGATGACGTGACGTTCGGTTTAGTTGTTATAACTCTCAATGTTTACAAGGATTTAAACCGTGTCGTTAAAATGATAATTAAAGTAAAAGGAAGTAAAATTCTCGTAAGTAATAACAAATCGGAAAGAAAATAAAGTACGATAGATGAGAATATTTTACAACGAGTGGTTTATCAAAAGTAGTACATCTTAAGTTATAAAGTTTCGGATACGATGGAAAACATAAACTTAGTACGACATAATACATAGGAAAAATTAAGACTGTTAGTTTCGAACTTCTTCAGTCTTCCGCGTCGTTGATACCTTGACGAGCTCCTCCTCCTCCTAACATGTATACATTCCCATGAGCACCTTCGACTTGTTGACCTTGGTTTTGAGGACATTGACTTCGATAGTGTCCTTGCTCCCCACATCCGAAGCACGTAACTATGGTCTTGCCTCTACAATTCCTGGCATGGTGTCCTAGTTTTTGACACTTGTAGCACTTAACAGGACAAAGACCCGTGTGATGATACTTACATCGATTACATAGTGGGTAGGTTCCGGCATAACCTCTCGCCTTCTATTGGTGCGACAACATAAACCATTGCGGTTTCTTGCCCTCTATTCATTGTTGATGATGGTTAGTGTTACGGTTTTGGTTGTTGTTGTTATAACCTCCTCGGTCGTTTCCCATTTCCTTTTATTGTGGTTAGTTTGGTTGTTGGTGTTGTTGTTGATGGTGTGATTATTGTTATTGTTGTCGTGGTTATTGTTGTAGTTGGTGCGGTTGTTGGTATTGTTGTTACGGTTGGTGTTGGTGGTGTTGCCCTCTTTACTACTTGTGCCATAAGCTTTTGAGACAATCGAATAGATTCCTCAATCGTTTGCGGATCAAAGGAAGTCACATCACCTTGAATAATCTCGAAGTCCTTCAATGAAAGCCTCCAGTAGCTTCTCATTATCCGAAACCATAGATGGGCATAACACGGCCAATTCTTGAAACCTTCGAATGTAAGTATCAATGTCATACCCAATAGTTACCAACTCATAGAATTCGGTCTCCAACTTCTTCACCTCCGTACGCGGACAAAACTTCTTTGTTACCAAACCTTTAAATTGCTCCCAAGTGAGCTTGAAAGCATTTTCCATTCCCATCGGTTGAGCATAAGAGTTCCACCACGACAACGCTCCATCAAGTAGTGTACTCGTAGCAAACTTGACCTTGCTATCATCCGGGCAATTACATAACAAAAACACGGACTCCAATTTCTCGAACCATCGAACCATGGCAGTGGCTCCTTGGTACCTCTAAACTTAGTGGGATCTCCACTTTTGAAATCCTTATACTGAACGACTTTTAACTCCGGATCCTCCTGCATTTCTGCGGAAGAAGAAGCCTAGCGGCTTCAAGAAGACCATGGCCTCAAGCAGCGGCAGCGACCACCGTTTCCCTTTCAATCCTTAGAGCATCGGCTATGCTATCCCTTACTAACTTTTGAATAGCCGCTTGAGTCATTTCAGGTGTAGCTTTCTTCGGTGCCATATCTTCTTCAAAATAAAAGGAAAGGGTGAGACGTATCAAAGTCCGATGTCAATAATAAACGCTCCAAAGAAATGTGACAAGAAATGATAAGTTTGAGGTTATTTTTCAAAATGATCGACGGTTTCCCCAAAAGATGGGTTATGAGATGTCGTAAATGCTTCAAATGTACGATGGTTTAGTGACTTAATGTGTGAATAAAGTGTAACTCGACATGTTAGTGGTGAAACAAAAGAGTGAAAGTGGCTTCGCCCTATTTAAAGGTTCATCTCGGCATTCGACATTATCAGTGATGAGTCAACTGGTATTAGAATTTCGATAGGAAATGTCAAGGAATTCTCCACATTAGAGTATGAAGAAAGAATAATGGAATGGGAATTTAAGGGCATCCATGTGACAATCGTTTTGAAATGAAAGTAAATAACTCGAAAAATGTACGTATAAATCGCATGCAAAGTGAACATGCACTTGTGATGAAATGATGAGATGCTATGATGATGTAGTTATAGTCTAGGGTCAATGATGCAACCTAGTTCTCTATAATCAAGCTCGATGCCAATCATCACACCCCAAATTACTGCTTTTGCGGTGGAATGGAATTCACGGGATTGTTGTCATAGCATCACAATCACAGATATATTGAGCGACCTAAAGTGTCGTTTGGAAAACACATCGTTTGATTTAATAAAACAATCGAGTTTACAAAGTATAGGTCCCAAATGAAAATCAACTTGTGCGGAAATAAGTTTGTTACAATTCAAACGATGTTTTAAAGTGAGTAAAACCAGTGAGACGCGTCGTCACCGCGACTCTAAGATGTGTCCACATGCATGCCATGAAGTATATGCCTTAGATACGAGATAAAACATGCTAAAAGTGTCAACACAAAGGTTGAGTGAGTTCATAGGGTTTGTGTTGAAATGTAAAGCCTTTCAAAATCGTTTATGCAAAGAAAGGCATCGTAAATCCACTCGGTTCAAGTTCCGCCCATACAAAACTTGCAACACGTGTATTCACAACCCATTGCCAAAATGTATATAGTTTATGTTCAAGCGCATGATGTCAAATGAATTCACATAATAGTGCATGACTTAATGTATCAATGTTTACTTGACATAATTATACCAAGACATTCGAGTTCAATGAAAATCCCAAGACATCCAAATTTCAATGATGTTCCCAAGACATTCACTCAATGATAATCCCAAGACATTCACTCAATGATAATCCCAAGACATTCGGTTCCGGGATAATCCCAAGACATTCGGTTCCATGATTTATGATATAGGATATGACTAAACATTCGATTCGATTAAACATGTAGTTTCAAATAATCATGATAGTTATAAAAATAGTTGAGCATGTATCTCCCCCAAAAGTAATTCAAAACAATTAAAAGAGTAGGGGCTATGACTCACTTGGTGGAATGATGCGAAGACAAAAGTGAGTACACTGAAATGTAGCGTGAATCTCGAAAATGACCTATTATGAATGATATGATATGTTATGAGTTATGATATAATGTTATGCATGCATTTCGTATGTTATTTATACCACTTGCGAGTTTTGAAAATAATACTTATCGTCGAAAAATATTCTTTTGACGTCTTGACCATTCTTAAATCACTTTACAAGTTTTACGTCAAAATGTCATCCTACAATGGTTTCGTAATGATTTATAGTGAAATTATCACTTTTCGTCGTAAAATATTGTCGTCGGAAATTTCATGAAAGTGACAAAAATGGCTTCGAAAAACTAGTCGTAAAATGGTGTACGTCGAACGTTAGGAAACGAACTCGACGGTTTTGGAAAGCTTGTATCAAAATCTAGAAGTTTCGAGTTCAGGAGTTTTCGACATAAAGGTCTCGAACATAAAGATAATAAAGGTTAAAGATGGTGATTTTGTCCAAAATGTTGTGTAAAAAGTGAGTTTCGCAAAGTTTAAGCAACCGTAATTAATTTATTACAACTCCGCTATACAAACGGTTGATCGTTTTGAAAAATATGCTTGGTGATCTCGATTTTATTAGAAGACATCTCGTTACAAAAGTTCTACATCATCGTTAAAACAGCCTCCAACATGGTCATTTTAGTTACCGTAACACTTGTCTCGTAAAAATAATATAGTTTTCTAAAAATAATAGTTACGGCAATTTTATGAAAACGTGTATATCTTAGTCGTTTCAAATCCGTTTTCTCGTATTATATGTCCTTAGCTTCGTATCAAAGTATACTAATATATTTTGATAAGTCGAAATAATTTGTAAAGCTTAAGGCTCGTTTTGACTCGTACAAAACAAAAATAGGTTCTTGAAATTTCGAAAAATATATATTTAAATCGTCAAACTTGAAAAATTCATAACTTCTTCGTTATAACTCCGTTTTAATCCGTTCAAGCGCCACGGATTCGTTTTAAAGTATATTTTCTAAATATCAAGGCCAAAATTTCGTGCCTCTGTCGGATTTTCCAGAAAAACAAAATAAGGACAGAACACTTTTATACTTATCGAAAATAGTTTTCTCGTACTAAACCTATTCCAATCCCTTCAAATCAACTCCAAAGCTAATCTAATCCTACCATACACCTTCTTAGGGTGTCATGGGTTCCTAAACATCATCAAGACCAATATATACCAAGGGAATAATTATAGGATGACTATATATATATAAACTCTAAAAATCAATGTAAAATGGTATAAATCAACACAAGTCTTGCATGTTTGCTCCAAATATGAAGAAATAAATATGAAATGAAGATGAAAAAGGTAAAATGATAGAAATATGCTTACAAGCTACTATGATGAGGTGCAAAGAACAAAGGTTTAACCTAAACACCCTAGGTTTTTATTTCAAAACCTTAATAAGAGTGTAATTCTAGATTGTTAATCTTGAGCTTGTAAAATTTTTTGATGATCCTTTGATAACACCTTAGATGGCGGTTCTATGGAGGATGAGCAAGAGAAGAAAATTTTTGCTACTTGTGAATTATTGAAGATTGAATGAATGAGGTAGTTTGTGTATAGATTTATACAAGTAACCATTTTCACCAAACATTTAATGCCTACCCTCCCACATGGCGGTTTTGGGGGATGCATCTCAAAATATCTTTTTTTTCTTTTACTTGTATGTAATTTGTTAAAATGTGTAAGTATAATGTACATGTAATATTACTTGTAAGCTTTAATATACATTTGTGTATTTAAGGAAATTTTAGGTAAAGGAAATTTTTAATAGATCAAAGTAGAGTATAATGAGATTATAAAAATTGTAAAAATACATTCCTTGTAAGATTTGAGTGATAAAATAATTATCGTGTAGTTTTTAAGAAAAACGTCGTAATAATATAACTTTAACGATTTATATACAAAATAAATTTAGAACACTAGGTAAACTCAAAATATAGTTTTTATAAACTAAATGTAAGTATAAAAATATCTCGGGATCATTTTTGGAAGTAACGGATTAAATATTCAAAATAATAACTCACGCGATAACGTTTCTTTAATATAAAATTTACGTGTTTAATGTGAAATGAAAAATCATGAATGAACTAACATGATGCAAATGATGCTAATGAAATGTAGACTAAACTTAGTCCATATGAAATGTTCGTGATGATATGATCATGAATTCGCCGCTAAACCCTTAAGGTTACGCAATTTGGAACACGTAAACCTAGTTTACGATAAATGATGAAATGGTGAAGCATGAATTGTTTTGAGAAATGTCACGAAATTGCGAGTTGTCACGGGTCAAGGATATATAGGTTCTGAAGTTAAGATATCCAGAGATGAAAAGCTTATATGATGTTGTTAGAGAGTCTATTCAAAAGGAACTTGATAGTATTATTTCTTTTGATTCTGAAAAGCAAGTTGTGGATGCAGAAAAGTCAAAGGAAGTCCAAAGAGAAAGAGGACAACTAATGATGAACAACTATCAAAGAAGTTTAAGTTGAGAACAAATACAGTTGATGAGCTGAGGAACTATCTAAGAGTTGTTGATTTTAAGCATCCAAAGTCAAAATAAGTTGCTGAGACGAAGTCTAAGATTTCTACATTTGAAGTTGTAGAATCATCAAAAGAAGGAGATTATCTCATCTTTCATAGAGAAGATGAAAGTTTTAGAGCATTCAACTTGTTGTGGGACATATTGCATATGATAGATATAGAAGATTTGCTTCATTTGTATCAACAAGTGCAAGCTTATTTTGAGCATATTCCACCAACATGAGTGGGTTTAGTCTTACTGGGTGATCTTACAACCATCTGGGAGACAGAAAAAACAAGTAATGATGCTCTCTGGAATAATCGAGAAGATTGGGAAATCATAAGTTGGAGATTCTTTGAATCATCAGGATTGCATGTATTGGAGTTAGAAGATGGTACCATGATTCATATGCTAGCAGAAAGGAGATATCCTCTTACAAGAGATCTTATGATCAGAATGCTAGATCATGGTATGGAAGTTGAACAAGAGAATGACACAGCACTCATGGTAATTGAGTTGTTCATCAAATGGACAACTTTAGCAGATGATGATGCATGATTACTGGTATGGTTTTTATTATATAAATCTTTTGACTAATAAGTACTTTATTCAAAGTACTGCTGGACAAACAGTATTCTATCAAAGTACTGCTTGCAGCACAAACCCAGTAAAGTCTTTTAATAATAATGAGCAATTTTTTAAAGTGCAAAATACTTTTTGAAGCACAAGATAACAGCAACAAATTGTTTTGAGAATAACACATGATGTTAGTACTTGTACTACACAACAAATGGTAATCATCTCACCATGTTTAATAAACAAGAAAGAGTTTGACTCATCATGAGGGTAGGCTCTGATGTGATTATCAAATCCGTTTTTAGTTGACAATTTACTAAAAATTGTATGGTTTTCAACTCACCATATCTGTAATAGTGAAGAGTTGGCTAGCCCACAAGATAATGGCTTGTGGTAAAGGCTGTAGAAAATCCATTTGTATGGTAATTAGTTCACCATGGTAGTGATTGTATTAAAAGAACTAACTAGTCCAAAAGCAAACGGCTCTTGGTAAAGACTTAACAAATCCGTTGATAGCTGATGATTTGCTAAAAATCATATGGTTATCAATGTACCATAGTTTTTAACCTAAATATTGGCTACTCTAGAGTTAATGGCTTTGGTAAAGAGACATCAAAATCCATTATTTTTCAATGATTCACCTCTCATAGGAGTTTATACACCTGGAAGTGATGAGAATAGTATGAAACTTTGTGATCTGATGTACATTTCGCCATATGTTGCTGAGTAGCTGAAAAGATTAGTTGCTGTGAAAATATCATCTGTTGCTGATAAAGATTACTTTGATGATGACAATACAAACACAGAGAGTACAAGACGAATTTGAAGTTAAAGATACAATCTTTCCTTGAAGACAAAGATGTTGAAGTTAAAGATACAAAGGAACTTGAAATCAAGCAAGTATAATTCAAGTTAGGGGAGGATTGTTGGGGTATAAAGTCAAAATAATGCTGAAGATCAAAGTACTGCTTATAAAGAAAGTCAAAGTACTGCTTATGAAGAAAGTCAAAGTACTACTCGTCAAAGTACTGCTATGTTAAAGGACTGTTATGTAAATCGTTTAAGGATTGTTATGTAATTCTAGAATATTCTTATATTAGAATTAGTTTACTTGTCGTACAAGAATTGTAAACCGACTATAAAAGGACCCCTAGATTGGCATTAGAGATACATACATCCAAGTACGTTATTAGAGTTATTTAGCGATTAGGGTTGTTAGTGAATCTGTATAATAAGCAGGTTCAAAGTTTGGTTTTAATATAATCGTTGAAGTTCAAAGTTATTCTTCTTAGCTTTGTTGAAGTAGATTCCGCATACTTAACAGAGTTATATCAGTGTTTCATCATTAGTAGTTTTGGATTTATCCAAGGTTACTAAACCCTTACAAGCTACATAGTTAGTTTGGTCAGAGTATATCGATCCAACAGAGCCATTCCTTTCATTTTGTTAACCCTATATATTGTTTCGTTACACCTATACACCTTAGCCTACCCTGTAGTCTTTATTTGTGATTGGGAAGTCATCATTTGCCTAAGTTCTAGGTTCAAGTGGAAAGGTTCGAGAATCACGCTTTTGTCGACGACATATTCTTAATGATCATTGAAGGCCCCCCGAATTCCCATTGTTCATCTCAAGTGGGGGGATGTTATGTTTATTTGTTATGTTTATGTTAACAAAAAATTTTTGTATTTGTTATTCAGTTGATTATAAAGTGCGATGTTATAAGCACTATGTTATGAGCTTAATATAGATTTAGTATCGAGGAGGCCACCTCGGTCACATTTGAAGATTGGAGTTGGTAATTGCGCCAATAGTTAAAGAAAAGGTGGTGTGCCCATCATGACGTCCTCTAATGACACATCTACCTAGTATATCATGATCCGGTTTCTTAACTTCGAAACTTGAACTTTGGACGAACGGTAAGTGGTGATGACTTGGTTATAGATTTAGACTAGTTGCTTGATTTTTATTTTACACCATTTATATATCCCATGTCTTATCCTACCCTTTAGTCAGGAAACGTGTCTAGGTGATGCAGCGAGCAATCTTTGGTGTCTTGGCCATGGATTTGGTCATGTACCATTGGTTTTGTCCACTTCACCGTGACATGTTAGTAATGATGAGTCACCCTTAACAGTTATCGTGTCTCCTCATATTGCCTTCGAGAATTGTTTAGCCCTTAACTCTAGTGGTGGAGATTTGTGTAACCGCCAAGCTTATAGATTACATGCTATGACTGTGCGATTGAGTGATCACCCCGAAATTGATACTTAGAATAGTTGAGAGATTTAAGTGTTTCGTTCCCATTTCGTGAGGTGTTCGACTTTGTTTTATTCTAGAATAAGGGATTTGTAAACTTATATTTTTCCAGGTGATGTGAGATATCTTTTTAGGAATCTATCTAATAAGGTCTACTTGAGGGCAAGTAGAGTTCAAGTGGGGGGAGATTTAATAACCTCAAATTATCCTGAATATTAAGGGTCAATTTCCCCCGATAATGCTTGTAATTTATATCATTTATATGGATTTACGCTTGTTTTTCATTATATTTCACTTTCAGGTAAAATACGAGCATTGAAGCTAAAGAGACGCGGATTTGGAGAGTTTATTGAATATTTATCATAGTATGCTCACTTTGAAGAAGTTACGGCGTAACTCCTCTCTCACATTACGCCGTAACTAAAGCGTGGCTCAGAAAACCAACTTAACAGAAGATTACGGTGTAACTCTATCCAAGATTACGGCGTAACCATATTAGGTCAAATGAGGTTCCGCGCCGCTACTAATTACACCGTAACTCATGCAACAACTACGGCGTAACCAAGATTTATTGAAGATACGGCGTAACTCCTTCCAGAGGTTACGCCGTAACCAGCATTATTAGTGCAAAATACGAAGAATTGTATGTTACGGCATAACTCTTATAATTAGTTACGCGGTAATCAGATATGGCCTATAAATACCCCACGATTTTCAGCATTTCAAAGCATCCCATTTCAGACACAACAATCAGAGAACGTGAGAATAATTCAAAGGCAGATCTATAGGAGCATACGGAGCTATCTCCAAGGGAGAAATCACTCCCCTACGATAAGCATTAGCTTTTTATCTTTTCTTTACTTTCTCAATTCACGTATTTCGTAACATTAAACATTGAATTGATTGTTATAGTTAATATGAGCGGGTAAGCACCTCTTGGTGCTGGCCTAGTTATGATTCCTTAATTGTTTTGTTTGTGTTTACATTGCTTCTGTATAATTATTTCTAAGTGTATGCATGCATAGTTTATTGGTAGCTACCCTTGTTTTGGTAGTTTTGAATGGCGGTAGAGGCTAGTTGCTTAGGAGATATGACCAACTGACCCTAAGTGAGTAGATCGAGACGGAAGGTCGATATGACCAATTGGCGACCCTTTCTACTTGTGCGATTTGACCAACCGATCACCTACCGTTTGGATGAACTTAAGTAAGGGTGAGTGTTTAAGTTGGTAGTGCCGGGCACTCACTAGTATAAATCTAGCATGTAGCGATGCTTAATGACTTGGCTTAGGGACTAGGAACAATTTGGACTTATGAGGGACACCGACTTCTCGGTGGGACCCTTTGGCGATAGGTTAGGACGAGCCGACCAAATGATGTCCTAGCGACTTTGACCCCACCAAGTAATTAGGCGTAAACACTACTAATTAAGATGATTAACTAGGTTAGCACCTCTCTCCTCTATTGATCACAACCTTTGCCTTTATCTGCTTTAGTAGTTAATTAGTTAATTCCATATCGAAATCATATTAAAACCTGTGACACCTAGACTTAGTATCAATCCACACACATAGCTCTTGGGATGACCTCGGTTTTACCAATTACTACACTACACACGATCAGGTACACTGCCCGTTAGTGCATTAGGGTAGACCATAGGTATAACGAGTAATTATAAATATTAAAATCTGGTCAGTAAAACCTGCATCAACAGATCCCTCATATGAGGGATCCGTGGGAACCGGCTGCACAGACTAAGCTATTCCTACTTAAGACAATCATTTCAAACATTCTTTGTTAATTTGAACACTCCACATTGTCTTAAATGACTTCCTAGATCAGTACAACTCTGTAGGTCAATTTTGTGCATGCAAATAATTGCAATTTGAAAGATTTTTAATGGCTTAGACTTTAATTCACTTACCAAATCTTTCTCGTTATAAATCTCTTTGTTAGAACTTCCTAATCACTATTCACATACATGTTCTCAGTAGCTAAAACTCTCTTTTCACACCTTCTCTTTATACCATTTCATCATGAGGAAAGCCCCTAGTGTTAACTCATCTACTAAAGGACCTCCCAAGAAATTTGCTCGGGTTGTTCACGAAATCTCTTCAACCGAATCATCAAACACTAGAACACTCTCACAACCAACTCTACCAATCAAACCAATTCCCAAAAGGATTGTTCCTACAAGACAACCCTTGCCAAACACTACTATACCTCCCAAACCAAACACCCCTACTTCCACTAAACCATCACCTCTTGTACCTAGAGCTTTATCTTTCACCACTCCACTCTCATCTCCACACCATTACAACTTAGAGGAATTACCTCCTAGGCCATCTCTTCCACCACCATTGACGACATTTTCCTTAATTGAGAAAATGGTGCAACAACAACCTTCCCACCAAAACTTTGGTATTGAAACAACACTAGCACCTGTATCCTTCTCTCCATCACCCTCAAATGGTCCATTTTGGATTATAAGGAATCAATAAAATCAACAACCGAATCACATGGAAGTAGATACCTCTCTACCACCATTATCAACACATATTCCACCACCTTCATCCTTAGTTGAACCACCTCCAACCACATCAAACGTGCCTCTACAAATCCCTCCATCCTTTGTGGAACCTCCACCTTCTTTATCCAACCTTCCACCTCAAACCACTCCATTCCTACCACTACCATTCCCTAGCCGTGACAAAGATTGTTATCATTATCAACATGTTGAAGGCTTAGTACATGAAGTACGCGACGAGCTACGTTTCATGTTCTATCACCTCCTCGAATGTTTCGATGAGGTCAACAAATCTAACCATCCTTAAGCATAGGAATTCAAGTGGTGTTCTCATCTTAGGCGTAACTTAGACTTGTTAGGAATCATACTTCATATTTGGATCATTTTCTTAGTTTTAGAGTTATGTATATCATTTCTCTTGTTTTATTGAATGAAATTACATGTTGTATGCTATATGGTTATGAGAATATGTTTGATGCTATAATACATAACTCATCTTGATGCTTACCTCACTTTTCACATCTACATTGTTGCTAGTAAAGTGCAGGTACACGATTTCCTCATTTTTGCCTAGATGGATCCCTCACAGGGAGGATCCGTGGGATCCGTGCAACAGAAGCTCATTTTATCACTAATATGAATCTCATTTGCAGGAAATTATGCACCATATACTTGCTTTCAACCTTTTTTTTGTATATTTTCAAATACACATGAAGACTTTGACACCCTCAACAAGGGGGAGCTTTTTGTCAAAGCAAAGCAATTGCAAAAACGCTTGCTATACTTTCACTTAGGATTTCTTTACTACTTGACGTCCTCGTCAATGGGGAGCATTTTGTCAAAGACGAAACCATTTTCAAACATAATTGCAACACACTCGCTTAGACTTCCTAATTACTTGACGCCCTCAACAAAGGGAAGCATCCGTCAAGGGGGAGCTAAGACGAGAATCCTTCTTTCCTCTTACTCTCTATTTTTCATATTATTACTTTTCACACATTTTTCTCAAAACAATGTGTTAGTTTTTTTTCGACGCTCTTTTTGTTTAGACAAAAAGGGGGAGAAGAGAGTAAATACTCCAATTAAAAATTTTACGAATTTTATTTTCTTATTAAAATAATTTTATGTTTTGTTATCAACAAAAAGAGGGGGATTGTTAATACAAATAAACAATAAAAATGTTTATTTATATTTTACGATCTCCTAATGTTTTGTCGATCAAAAACGTAAAATCATTTTAACGAAACAAATAAAATACGTAAAAGGTTTGAGCCAATAGTTTACTAACACACTTATACTAAACATATTAAAACCATATCTAAACATGTTTAGTAAATAAGTTATATAAAACCAAAGACATTTTCAAACAAGTAATATTGTTTACATCTTATAGAAATACATATGTATAACAACTAGTATTTACATAATATGGAAATGTACATATATACTTTGTATATATTGTAATGGGTAAAAACCAAAGTCCATGACCCATGACCCGTAACCCATGATCCATTGACTAGGTACAATGAATGCTGTTGGGTAAAAACCAAACTTCATAACCCATACCCATGGAGCTTGATCCATAACCCATGATCCATTGCATGACATCATGCATGAAGTCATGTTGGGTATGATCCATGATCCATGACCCAAAGTCCATGACCCATGACCCAAGATCCATAACCCAATGTCTAGGTACATTGCATCTTGTTGGGTATCCATAATCCATTACCCATAACCCATGGTTCCTAACCGATAACCCATAACCCGGTTTGCAACCCAAAGTCCGGACTTAGCTGACCTAGTAGCCGGATCCCAATGATTGCACTAGCAGGATCCCTCTGGGAAGGGATCCGTGGGAACCGTGGGACAGTAGACAATTTTTTTTATAAATAGTGAGCCATTTCTCTCTTGCTCACCACCACTTTTACACATACTCTCTCTCAGTATTGTAACATATGTAACCTCTGATCCAATAATCATTATATATAGTTTTATGTTTGTGTGATTCTCTAGGTTCCTCTTAAAGGCGAGATCACCACCTCTTGAAGATGTGCAAGCTCAAGGTCATGAGTTGCTAAGCTTTGTCATCATCAAGACCATTGAAGTGTATCTTGTTGATAGTTCTTTTCTCCCTCTATAGAAGTGTTATGTTGAAGGCATTAGTGAAAGGTGCAGAAGGGTCGTGTCGAAAGCATTAGTGAATGGTGCCAAGGGTGTACATTCGATATGGTGCATCGATGTACAAAGATAGATAGTTTAGGTTAAAGGATATTGATATCCTTTTAGTGTTGTAACAAGGAGTGGGTCTCCGTTGGGATAGTTGTGTTGTGGTGTAGTGTTGGGTAGTAGTTCCTCCTTTGTAATGGAACTCGGTATCTAGCCTTGTACCGGATAAAGTGTAGGCGACATTGTGATAGGTATGGTTCTACCTCGTGGAAGAACTCGGTGTCTAGCCTAGTACCGAATAAAAGAGTAGGCGACGTTGTGAAGGCTTCTCCACCACATTAAGGAGCTTGTGTTGTGTAGTGCTTACAAACTCTCGAGTGGGGTACTCGGGGAGTGGAGTAGGGCAAGAAATGTGTCCTTGTAGCCGAACCACTATAAATACTCGTGTCATGGTTTTGTGTTTCTTTACTCTTTATCTTTGCATTACTTACTTATATGCTTATCTATCATTATCCAACACACACATTAAATAGATTGACATAAGTCGATCTAAATAATTTAAAATGAAGTTTTTAATCGGTAAAACTATTCAACCCCCCTTTTAGTTTTCCACAATTACTTCATCATTTTTGAACTTATAAATGGATTGGAATAAACTTATGAACTCACCAACCTCGTGTTGACACTTTTTAGCATGTATTTTCAGGTTTAAAGGTGATAGCTAAACTTTGGAGGCGCAAGGCAATGGCATGGCATGGTCATAAATTTCTCTGATAAATATAAATGAGGACCGCTTTATTATGGCCCTGTTTTCCGCACAAAACAATGATGTAAACTTTGTTTTCAACAATGAATGAAAATTTCTTAATAAAAATCAGTTGTTCTATACTTGTGTTGTGATATCAATTTAGTAGCACCCAAGACTTGTGTACTTCCGCTGTGCCATTTTTAGGGGTGTTACAGTTTAGATGGTGAAAACGAATAAAAACGGATGAAAACGTATAAAAACGGAAGAAAATGAATAAAAAAAGACAAAAACGTATAAAACAGATGAAAACAAATTAAAAACATATAAACACAGATGAAGACGAATAAAAACGGATGAAAACGTATAAAAACGGATGAAAACGAATGAAAACGTATAAAAACAGAAGAAAACGAATAAAAACGGACAAAAACGTATAAAAACGGATGAAAATGATTGAAAATGGATGAAACAAAAAAAAACGGATGAAAACGAATAAAAATGGATAAAAACGGATGAAAATGGATGAAAACATATAAAAACGTTAGATAACAAAGAAAGGAAAAGGAAAAATATCCTCATTTTTTAAAAGGAAAAAATTTCACCAACTAAACGCACCTTAAAAACGCACAAAGACTTATTTTGAAAAAATTGCAAGGGACCTATTATTCAAAAGAAACAAATCACAAGGGACTATTTTTGCTCAAAAAATTACTTTTTAACATGTTTGCCGGTCAAAAGTTACTCACGTACCATATTAACACGAAATCAAAAAGTACACGTACTATATTGGACGAAAATAAGTACACGTACCATATCGGTACATTTGAAAATGTATGTGACTATTTAATAGCTAAAACCCTTAAAAAAAACTACCAAATCATCTTTTAACATGCTCAAATGACTAGTTTACCCCTCTTTTAATTCAGTGAGGGATGTATTGTGCCGAAAATTTGCTCTCGCATGGATGATACTTGCCAATAGTATCGGCAAAGGATGATTAGTTCCAAAATTTAATTCCTTAGAAAATAACCTATCGTGAGAGCTTCTTTGGATAATCACTTATCACCTTACTTTTAGGCAATTGTAAGTATAATATAACATTTAAAACTTATGCAGAAATAATTAATTAAACGAATTAGGAGGTGATATGCATTGAAAATAGATTTTGGGAAACATCTAACTTGTTGGACTCATTAGAACCACCAGAGATAACATAACCCATATAAGCTCATTTATCCATAGAACTAAATCACCAGCAGCTAACATCAAGCGAGAATGCATGATATCATGATCAGGAAGTGTTATATAGGAGTATAATTTCTTATCTCTAAGCCTTCGCTCATGAGCTAGTCAACATACTACATTTTAGAATATTTCCAGTATGTGTGTTTTTATTTATTTCTACTCCAACTACGAGAAATCTACATGAATCAACCTAAGGATTTCATATCTCCTAGACAAGAGAAAAAAGTTTGTAGGCTTGTTAAGTCATTATATGACTTAAAGCAAGCTCCCAAACAATGGGATAAAATATTTGACCATGTCATGCTAGAGAGTAGATTCAAAATTAATGGATGCGACAAGTGTGTTTATAGACACAAATAGCGGATATTTGTAATATTGTGTTTATATGTTGATGATATGCTTATAATTGTAAATAACGACTAGATGATCAAATTTACTAAAGACATGTTGAAATCAAAGTTTGTGTAGGATATAGGATTTCACATACACACTAAACCATGATCAAAGTGGGGCGTTCAAGTATGTTTAGAGAGAGAAAGTTCTAGAGAGAGAAAAGGAAGAGAGTTGGGAACTATGTGAAAACAAAGAAAAATGGTATTGAAGCTCCAACCCTCTACCTTGGGAGGTAGAGGTATTTATAGTTTCTTACAAACAAACGCCACCTACGGTGTGGATCGGGCATCTGATGAGTAAAGACCCGTCCGTCCTCCACGGTGTTACATAACAAACTACTTAATAATATAACCAGACTACGACTACGAGCTTTCTAATGAATACATATACTTGAGGTGACCGAATCTTTAATGACTGAATTTTCTAATTCCTAACAATCTCCCCCTAAGGGAGGTCACCTCAATTTACAATGAATACAAATAGATATTACATTAGATTGCTCTAGATTTCTTGATTAAGTCCTTTGCTCAGTAGCTCGTAGTCTTTGATTCTTCATGTTTTGCATGTTAGGATACTTCAAGTGGAGGTCTTTAAGCGATCCACGTGATGATGAGTTTGAGCCGATTGAGATCATCACTAACATAAATCTTTGACTCTTCCATTGTGGTGTTGGTATTATGTGATGTTGTGACATTTGGACCGACATGCTCACATTCGGTTCATGATATATTCTTATCGAGTAGCGGAAGCTTTAGTTGATTCATGATATTGGAAGTATCGTAGCGAAGCATGGAGTGAAAATATCGAGTCATTGATGCACTAATCATGATTTCTTTAGAACCGAATGTGTTGTGTGAGCATGCGGCTATGGATTGACCGCTTCATTATGATCACCGCAAGCGTCGAGGTTTACACATAAAACGATTAGCAATAAAGCATATGAAAGTGTCTTTGATCACTTTCATCGAATTGAGGTACATGGCCCACGGTTCCCGTTGATCGGTACAAGTCTTGCATGTGATCGGTATAATTCGAAGAATTTCCTTGACGAGGTTTCGCGGTGCTCTAGTCGTTCTCAAACCGAACGTCTCAAAGAAGACAACACGGAGTGAGTGAACCGATGAAATAAGATTCACCGATTGATGAAAAGAGATTTGAAAAACAATCGTGTCTTGCTCAATAGAAATTGTTTTTGCAATATAACGAAGGTTTTAATGAAAATCAATTATCAATCATAAACACCTTTTATTTTGAGAAATAATTACGATCGATGTGCAAAATAAAAGAGATTTTGGGCACAACGACCGGTTTTCAAAGGTATCCGTCAATCCATAACTCGAACCGAGATTGATTCAAAAGATTGAATCGCCCCATTGTTTCATTCGGTTATCACATGGTTGATCTATTGAATAGATCTCACATGCCACCTACCAGGAGCTTGTTTGATGTTGGCTCTAGAAGGCTTTTCATCTTCATTGTGAATATGTTTGCATATCACTCAGATGTTCTAGCAATACCACAAGGATAATGCGTAGGACTCATAAGATATAATCTCTCTGTCCACATTGTGTGAAACAGAGAGTCTTCATTGAAAGTGTCCTAATGAGATTTATAGATGATCTCGTGGCTCTAGACTCAATTGTGCATATTTGGTTCCTATGCCGGAGCCTAGGGAGAGGGTCTCCTTTTTCAATATCAACAATCTCTAGGAGAAGGTCGATAGATAATGTCGGTTCCCCGTGAGAATGAAACAAGTCCTTTTAAGAGGAACTTGAGTGGTTTGGAAAGTTGAAGTGCAGTGCATCACTGGGTCCATGATGTCTTGTCTTCAATACCGATATTACCTTGGTAACCACCAGTAGTATATGAATTGAACCCGGTTTCTTCCCTAAGGTTGAATAAATGGAGGGCTATTTCTTTTCACCCTTTTTCACATTTAATTTCTTTTCATTCTTCAACCCTTGATTGCTTACCGAAACTTCATAACTAGAACCTTGTTGGGTTTATTCGATTACTAGCTCGGTTTCGATCCGCACTCTTCCCATATCTCATTTTTCACCTTTATCATCATACCTAAGGACTTCTACACTAACTAGTGGTTTTGCCCCTTGGTAGATCCCTCCGGTTCTGGAGGATCATTGGACCTCAACCTAACCTTATCATCCTTATATCACCATGCATAAAGTAAAGCTGGTCGGTCTTTTGATATAGTTCTTCCGCCTTGAAACTAATTGAAAACCATTTGAAAATCAATCAAGATACTTGTGATATAAAATCAAAGCATTTTGTATCTTAATTGTTTTGATATTTTAGAAATGCTCCCCCTCAACATATGCATAAAAATTCAGAATTTGTTTAGCACATGGAGGCAAGAGATCTTTGAACTTGTTGGGTTAAGAATGAAAGGTCCAATCTTTTGATTAACATTTTCTAAAATGATCATCATCACTTCCCAATCAATTTGATTAGACAAAGCATTTTGAGGAAGGATGAGGTTTGTATGTTATTAGATTGTAATTCTCAAGAACATGTGTTTTGCTGTTATTTTTAGATTGATAATAATATAGTCGCATCTTTTAATATCATTGGAATGTACGAAATGTAGATCCTCGTATGAAACATAAATGTGACTGGTTTAATCACTCTGATCATGATGATGAGGAAGATTGCTTTTATCAAGATGTTGTGGCTTACGTAACTGGCAGAGGTCGGCTGGTAAGTGTTTGTTATATTTAATGCGAGAATGTTTTACGTTTGCAACATACAGTTTTGTGTTACTTTTTGGATTGTGCATTTACTTATGTTTTGTATTCCAAAATAATTTGTTGAATGCAGACTATACCATGGGATTTTGCTGGGCCTTATGAAATGTATAAGTACCACAATGCAGTTCTGATTCACGATGATGAATCTTTCTATATGAATGTGGACTGGGAAAAACATAAAGATAGACCTGACAGTAAGAATCATGTGACCATCAAGACTAATTGGAAGGATGTTGAGAAGAGGTGCGAGTAGGACAAAGACAAAACTGTGAGGTTCAAACTCATGAGGATGGTAAAGGATGAAAATCAAACTGTGAATGTACGTAAACCGGTGATGATTCCATTGTTCCATATGTGTTAGAAGAAGATGGTTTGGATGGTAGAATATATTTTGGTACCGTATCAGACGAAACCATTAGTATGTTGGATTTGAACATATTTTATGTTTTTGTTTATTTGCTGGTGTAGGTTTAATTTGTGTGTGGTTGTGTATGGCATGATAGTTTTGTTGAACAATGCTACCTGATAACTTGGTTATAAGTTAATGTGTGTTATGTATGTGTAATTAAACTTTAAACTATGGTTTTAAATTGCCACAGACATCAGTTTTATGTATTTGGATGTTCTATATCAGAAGTTATTTGTCTTTGTTGGCATCCTCGAAAGCGGTATAGACGCTGAAGCATGTATAGGTAAGTTGACAACTGACACACTGAAACATGAGTATATTGCATATTCAGATTTAGAGATTAAAATATTAAGATTCAGTAGGGAATGGATTGTAGTGAATTCAGGTTGTTCAGTTGGCGGAGAAAATATTTGTTTAGGCGTTTAGTTCAGTATATGATTTATTTGTTTAAAAAATGAAAAGGTCGCTTATGATGATGAAGATGACGACAACGATGATGATGACGATGATATGGATGATTAGCATATCACGAAACTTCTTCGCATTTTTGCTATTTCTTTGGGCACTAAAGATTGAATAAAAGGATTTGGATGTTGGCTAGTATAAGTTTTTTTTGATTTTTCTATAAATCTAAACCCGTTTGGGCGATTTCCTTGTAGCAATTTTATTTTATTTGTGCAAAGTGACGTTCACATAAAACCGAAACCCAAATTGAGCCATTGTTTATGTAAAATGATGGATTGTTAGTAAGACGTCGTATATATTTTTTGATCCGTTAATGAATCGACGGTTGTTTGTAAAGTTTAGATAATGAAAATTTTTTAATGTCATATAACGATGGACTTAAATTCTAAACAAAGCTTCTTTGTACACAACATTAGTAGTTGATTTTGCGTACTTTCCTTCTTCATCACAACATAAAATCTTCAACCCTTTTTGCTTTTTCTTTGACCCTTTACCCAAAAAAACAACTACGTCTGATTGCCGTGTGAAAAACCGGCCGTTGTAGAAACAATCCAACTTGTGTTAATGTTTGTCCTTGACTTTTGTTTATGGTCATTGCAAAACACAATGCGACTGGGAATTGTCTACGATTTAATTTAAACGGCATCTTATTATCAGAAGGACTTAACACCATCCTTGGGATTGCGAAAATTGTACCTACATTACCGACTGATATAATCTTGGCTTCTATTATGTTGACGCCCATCCTCAGCACTTGAAGCCTTGTTCCGTTGCATAATCCTGTCGTTTGATCTATGTTTCTCATACACATAATTGGAGCTCCTATTTTAAATGTTATAGAATGGTGTGGAAGGCCTGGAATTCGAATGCTATTTAGGAACTCAGTTGTGTAAAGTGAGTCGTTAAAGTTCGCATCCATATCGATAATACCAACTGAGTCATAGCTGTCGTACGTGTTTGATTCTCCTGGTAGTTTTTGCAGCATTCGATCGTTGATCATATCCACAAGCTCATGAGTCGGTGCGAGGATTGCTTTTCTTGAAGAATTTTGGTGCAGAGGTTTTGGACCAAATCCGGGTATGTTTGTTCGATAATTGTAGCGATATGGTCGTCCGAATCGGTATCAACATATCATCGTGGAATTCAACCGTCGCTTCTCCGTCGTTCTTTCCACCGATCGTACTGCTTTCCTATGCTTAATATCCAGTCCGCAAAGTCTTGTATTTCTTTTCTTTCAGAGTTACTTGATCCTGTTCCAAGCCTGATGTTTATAGTCAGCCGCATGACTTTGCAATGTTGCCACAGATATGAAGCGTTGATCGACGCATGAACGACATCATGTCGGCTGCCGTTTGTAACCACTGGCAATATTTGGCGAAGTCTCCGCCAAAGAGAACCACTTTACCTCCAAATACTTTTTCTGATTGTTCGAATGTGGACGTCCGACATATGTCTCTTAGTGTCCTATCGAATGCCTCATAACAGTGTCTGTGTGTCATAGGAGCCTCATCCCATATTATCAGTTTACACATTCTTAGCAATTCGGCTAGGTCACTGTCCGCTGGAATATGACATACTGAATCTTCCACTACGTTTATAGGGATTGCGAATCGAGAATGTGCGGTTCTTCCGCCTTCTAACAAAAGTGATGCGATGCCGCTTGATGCAACGTTAATGACTATTTCGCCTTTTGATCTTAATGCGGCGGATAATGTTTTGTATAGGTATGTTTTACCGGTCCCACCATATCCGTATACAAAGTACATTCCTCCTTTTTCATTGGTAACAGCGTCCATTACTGTTCGGTATATGCCTTTTTGTTCGTGTGTCAATGTCTTGTAAAGCGTTCGTCTTTGTATTCTCAATTGTCTTTGTTGTATTTCACTCATCATACACCAATCTGTTGTAGTTGCCCATTGTTAACATCTCGTTAGGGTATGGCATGTTTGGTATATTTTTTAAGCTTTTGTTGTTACAAAGTAGCATGTGCTCAATATATGTTAGACATATATTCTTCCTCTCAATGTCTGTAAAGTCCAAGTCTGCAAATGGAAACAAATGGGTTGCTTATGTAAATTTTGTTTATTTTAATTTTTTTATTCAACGTATTTATGCATGTTACACAGTATATCAATTTGCATTGCACTTAGAAGATAGGCAATCATTTCACCTATTTTTTCCCACCATTATATTTTCTTTTAATTAATACATAGTTTTGTTTTATGTTTCTCATAAATCATTAATCTCCTACCTAACTTTTTCTCCGACCGATTTTCCGGCTATCAATCAAGGTATTTTGCGATTTTTTTCCTAACCCGTTATAGTCAGTAATTTTTTTGGATTTATACACTTGTACTGTTGTTGGTTTATTAGTATGTTTTAATTTCGCCAACGATTTGTTGTTTTACTTTTCCGGTTTGAATAGTGGTTGTTAGTTAAGTTTTTTTTAAAAGATAATAAGTGGGGTATTATGTTTACAAATTGTTTGTTATTTGATTGTTATGTTTCATTGTTGTTTGGTTTTATATTTTAAAAACGCCTAATTTTTGTAATGATTAAAACTGTACATGTGTTTGCGGGTGATGTTTATGATTTGGTTTTATTGGGTGGAAAGTGTTTGATATAATAATGTTTTGAATACAAATAGTTTGTTTTGTTTTGATGTTGTACTATGTGGTGGGTGTTGGTAATTTAATTGTTTTTTGTTGAAGTATTGTTTTCTTTGCATCTGGTTTTTGAACTTATGTTATTGTTTCTATAATATTTTTGGCCAACTGATTTTATGTTTTTTGGGAGTTTGTGGTTGTGTAGCTTTGTGTTTGTCACTTGTTTTGTGTAGATGATGTGATCATTGTTGGTTTACATACTTTAGAAGCTTAAGTAGTGTCCTGTTCTACATGTTTAATAGTTAGTTTGACTTGTTATTTGACTTTTTTTTGTTTTTTTTTTGTAATCTGATATATGAATTGGAATAGTCATTTTGGTTTTATACTTTTGACAGAGTTGTCGTTAGGTAAGTACCTGTATGAGGTATATGTTGTTGTGTTTAGATAAGCATAATGGTGAGAAGACACATTTTAATAAGTCACGTGTTAAACGCTGTGTATAAAGTTGATGTTAAAAATGTGATGAAATTGAAAATACATATTTTTTATGAGTTTGTTTGTTTATGATTAATTGTAAATATTTGGTTGTTGTAAAGTCATATTTACGTTTTGTAATTTTGGTTGTATGACGTTTTGTTATGTTGGTTTAACTTGTATGTTTTCAAATTGATAGGAAAATGGCCATTGAGTTTGTTGCAATGCTGGATGTTTTTACTTTTCCTGATTCTCAGGTATTCATTGTTTTATTAGCACGTTTGGATTGATTATGGTATGCTCTTGTATGTTTAATAATTTGATTAATATACGTGGTTTTTTGTTTTGCAGGTCCTTCCGTTTGTTTATAATTTTGAGGGTTATAATGGTAGTGACCACGTTTATATTGTCAGCTCGGATGGTTATCGTTTCAGAGTGATGTTGAAGAAAGCACGTTATGGACAATGGTACCTGTGTGGCGAAAAATGGAGGGAGTTTTGCAACCGATACCTTGATGAGGAGGTTGAAGTTTTACACTTTGTGGAGGAAGGGAACGATTGCTTTTACGTGACTGGCTACTATGGCAACGGCAAAGAAGCTTATGGTTATGAAGGGCCGTTTGCTTCGTTTAATAGGTTTAAGATTACTGTGTTGCCGTATCCGCACGTGCTTCAGGTCGTGTAGTTTAATGCTATTTGTTTGTTTTAAATTTTTTAAAACATAATGTTTTTGTATGTTGTTGTGTCTTAAAATTATAGGATTTTGATTAACGTTTGTTTTTTTGGCTTTTTTCAGACAATCCCGGGTGAGCTCATGTTGGGATTAGGAGAGGAGGATGAAATAAGAGTTGCTGTAAATGGTGTTTCTTTTGGGTGTAATGTGATACGTCAAACCGGAAGTAATGACTATCAGTTGGTTGCTGATTCATTTAACGTGATGATTGAAGCAATAGGACTTGAACCCGGAACATTATGTGTGCTGACAAAAAACAGGGGACGGAGATTCTGGTTTGATGCTTTCAGTGACGATGGGAGTATTATTACTGACTCTGTTTTCAAAGGAGCAGCCACGTTAAGAAGGCAAAGACTTGATTGACGGGTGATGAAAGGCGTAAGTTGAGTTGGTTATATATTTTCGGACAAATGTTTTTGATTGTTTGCGTAATTCTTTTAGGATGTAGTGCTTATAAATTTGTTTTTGTAGATGATGATAGGATGAAACATGTTTGCTCTTGGCGTTCCACATGGATCACTTTGGAGAAGGTCACAGAGCTTTTATAAGAGTTACGTGCATATTCAAGCTAAAAGCATATTGGTATTTGTTGTTTTACTTTTCGATGCAATTTGTATGTTTTAAAATCATGGCATTCGTATTTGTTTTAACGTAATTTTGTCCCGTGCCATTCTGCGTCATTCCAAGTGAACAACCCTATGCACATCTACAATAGGACTTTGATCATACACCAAGAATACAGGGACGAATTCCAGTACGTATGGATTTTCACCCGAAAATCCTACCAGACTAACCATGTAAATGTGTTTGGGAGGTGGAAGTCATAGCGGAGTCATGTCGGTTCCCGTACTCGAAGTCGATCGGTTTAAGTATGTTGGAAATGGTTATACGGTGGATGCTCCGAAGGTGAAAACCACGAATATCCGATCTTCCATATCTCACGAAAGACGAGTCTTTGTTGTTGGTGTTAAGGGTGGAAGATGCACAAAGTATTTTGCGTTTTGGTTGTTGGTTCAAAGATGATGTCGTATGGTTTAGTTGTTTAAGTGTGTGGCAGAATATTTCAGAAAGGTGTAGATATGTATTTGAATATTTGGTTATGTATTTATGTTTAAACAGTCTGTTTGGATGTATGTTGCTGTTTGTAGGTTGTGTAATATGTAAGTATGGATGTGAATTAGGAAGACTATGTTTCTGGTTCTGTAAGATATTGTAATGTTATATTATTATGACGTGTTATTCTATTTTGTGTTTGTATGGTTTATTTTGTGTTTTAAATGAATTTTACACATTATTTTCCCTAGATACGTGTGTTTTAAAATTGTGAGTGCATCATATGTTTGGTTGTATATTTGTATGTGTAATGACATTATATTTTATTATTATTTTGTTTGGGTTGCGTAGGTTTGATTGTATTTTTTTATTCAAAGTTGTTTGTTTATTGGTTATCGTATTATGTATGTGTCACTTGAGATGTACATGGTTTGTGTTTTGATGCGGCAGAGTTGGTTTGAGCGTATACCGTTTTCAGTTCTGGAGGTTCAGGTTTGTTTTCTTTGAGTCGTATATTTTAGTATTCTTTGTCAGTATTGTGTATTTTTACAATTGTATTTTTGACTTTTATTGTTTCTTTGCAGGGAATTGGAGCATGCGGGCGTCTGTGTAGTTTGTTGTTCAGACGACTAAATTATTCAGTAAGCTGGGATTATCTTCCGGGACGTATTATCTGCTGGATGTGTTTGCATTTTTGTGTAAGTATTATATTTGTTTTTTCATATTTTTGATTGAATTACTACTTGAGTGTTAGCCATATGTTTTTTACATTTGTATCTGTTATCCATTTTTAGATTTGGTTGGTAAAAGACATAAGTAGTGTTTCAGTGATGTTGGTGCGGAGTGTTAAGGTTAAGATGTATTTGTTTTGGTTATGTTTAAGTAGAAGGTTGTGGTTGTTATCATACCTGGGTCATTCCTTTTCTTACGCTCGATATATATAACGTCTTCTGCCATTTTTTCCCATGTTTTTTCGTAAACAATCTCGGGCCTAGACATGCTGTCCGTCATAAGTAGCATCACATAAAAAGACCGCAAGTAATTTCCTGTTCCCCAATGGCTGGCTTCCAACAAACCGTCTATATATTCCTTGTCATCTTCCAACAGACCGCGTGCTTGACAGGCCTCTTTATATGTTGGGTAAACAACACCATCGTACTCCTTAAAATCCTTCCAATCTGTTGCTCCCCGAACCTTGTTTAGCAATACTCTTAAGTAGAACATTTCTCCGAAAGAAGGTGGCACATGATGTACGCGTCCAATACATGTGCCTTTTTGCCTTGGAACCCAGATCCTTTCTTCTTGCTTCCATACATAATGTTCAGGAAACTCATGGTAAAGAAGTTTCTGAGCTTTTGTGTCGGTTTTGTTTCGTTCCATCCAGGCAACAAACTTTGTTTCATTGACAGAAGCCTTTTCCAATGCAAAATCAATGCTTTCTGTTGCCTCAAATATAACAGATTGCTCTCCTTGTAAGTGAAACGGTAATCTTTCTGGTGGGAACACATAGTGTATGTCAAACCCATAGATCCTCCACGCCGCCGCATGCACCGACGAGATATCTACGATCGTAATAATCTTTGATTTCATCGACATCTTCATCTTCAATTGCCATTGTTGCTCTGTCTGGTCCCTTGTTAATATATTTGAATAGATATTTTATGGAACCAACTTGGTTGCACCACTCTACGTTTATATGTGATTGAAAACGCCGCAGTAAGCCTGGATTTTACGGTACAACATATCCGTTATGCAAATCGATCCCGCTCTTTTTTATTGTCGTACTGTCATTTCTTCTTTTATAAATTGCATATCCAGACTCATCAATGAAGGTTTTATCATTAAACTCCTTTGGGAATTTTTTGGTGCATTTGTTCTTTACCGTCCACAGACAGGTCGGTCTATCTGGACCACATGGTCCGTGGATCATGTGTTCGGTAACAATTTTATAAAGTTCTGGATCTTCATTTTTGTCCGGTATCTCAGATGAAATAAACCGATCTATTTGTGCTGGATATTTAATTTTGTATTCTTCTTCCAGAAATAACAAAATGTGAGCATGAGGGAGTCCTCTCTTTTGAAATTCAATGGTGTAGACAGTTGCGTGAATAACATAATGTCAGTAATTGTTTTGAAATTGACTGTTGTAGACAGCTGCGGGAGTAACACAATTTAACTGATAGTAGGTAATGTAGCATTAATTACATTGCTTGTTTGTTTTTTTAAGAAATTTTATAAATGTAAGAACCTGCTTTCAGCCGACCGAAGTAATGTTTGTCTTTGAATTCTCTCATCATGGTGTCTAGCTTTTGCTTAAAAACACGTGTTATGACATCCGGCCTGTCTTCAGATTTCAATCCTTTTTCAAAGAAGAAAACGCTCAATCTCTGGCCAATTTGGGTTGCATGTGAATGTTATGAACAGATCCGGATATCCATAAACCTTGCAAATTGTCATTGCGTCTAGGAAATTTCGCATCATATATCTTGGGCTTCCTGTGAAAGATGATGGCAACACAACTTTTTCCCCTCAACTTAACTCCAGAGTTTTCATCTTCGGATAATTTTGCTAATTTGGAGTATGTTTCGCACCTTAGATCTTTTTGTTTGGTTTTGATGTATGACATCCTTTCGATTCGACCATCGTGTATCGTCTACAATAAACTGTTGACATAGCCTCGTGCATTCAAAACCATTGAGAAAGTACATGGTCTTTCTTGCAATCGGTATGCAAAATATTCCTTCATTGTAACTCTTGTTTTTTATTTGTTGTTGTTCGCGGTGATACCAAAGTGGTAAATGTCTTCGATAACCATCTTCAACAGACGGAAACAACAATGGGTATTGGAGTGCAAGATATGATGGATGTAGCTCACTTATTCGTTTGAGGCCACCTTCTTTCATGTGCAAGATGATGTCTCTTTGATTTGTTGAAGAGTCAAAGTCTCCTACAATTAGTGCCGCCACCTCCGTAGTGTTGGAAGGTTGTAATTTCTTCCGTCACGCCTCTAGTGCCAATAAGTCGTAATTTGAAGTTATTTTGTTCACTTGCTTTTTGAAAACGTTCTCCACCATGCGGAAATGACGCACCAATGGGTTAATTCCATCTAGCGGTGTCTCGTAGATCAACCGTTAGTTGGTGGTCGAGCATATGGTTGGTTGAGGACTTCTCTTCGTATTTGTTTGTAATGCACATTTAAAATAACCATAATATAATAAGAATTTATTATAACGTTAAATAAAAGATTTTATTGAATATGTATGAAATAATTCGATACAAAAACATGTCAAGTGATTCCTACATACCTCACAATCGTTAATCCTATTTTGTATCTCATTTTCGGATCATAAATATATTGTTGGGCAAACGTTGGTGGCTTTCCTTGCTTAGGTAACAAAGTACCTATTTGATGGTAATTTTGCCCTTGTATCCTATAGCAATATGGTCCTCGACCATCAGTGACTGACATGTCTTGTTTGGCGCCCATCGAGGTGAATGAGAACATTGCGTTATATCGCCGGATATTCTCAATGAATGTTGCGCTTTTTGGATGGTCACCGTTAAGAAGATCCATCAACAACTTTGGTGGTGTCTGCACTTCCTCTCCTAATGTTACTTTTCCTCTGCTACAACACAAATGAATAGGAATCGGATGTTGAATGTGTGTTGCCTATCATACACTCAAGATGCCATAATAGTGCGCTACATGATGCACATCGGAAAGTTGCATCTCCGTGATCTATGTAATCGACAATAAGAGATATTAAAAAAATAACATTAGTATTAAATATGTTTAAACAATGTTATTATGTTTGTTGCAATTAAAAATAGAGTTTTAGTACCGTTTGAAATTCCAGCGAATGAATCTCTCTGTATGACACGTTCAATATTTATGTTTGTCTCACTCAACACTTGTTGATGAGATGTTTTTTGTCTTACAACTTTGGTTTTGTCTTTTAGTCTTTGTGACTTGCGCTTTGACGAATATCTAACCGGTTGATCATCTTCTGGATACGTTGATGTTTGAATTGTTCTTTGCACATTAAAAGTTTTTTAATTTGTGTTTTTTGTTTAAAATTTTTATAATTGTTTGCGGATACTTTTACATAATTTACACCTGATTGGGTTTTGTTTTTTGGTGGTCGTCCCCTTGGTCGAGGTGTTGTAGTGACTTCTTCGTTTGTTGTACCTGCATTTGTTGGTCAATGTTATTAACAATATACAATATTCTTAAAGTTTTTTTGATGTTATTAAAAAATGGAATATACTTACCTGCTTTTTGTTTTTTCGTTGGAGGCGTGTCAATATTAACAGGAAGTATCTCATCGTTGTTACCTGACATAAGTATAATGAATTAATTTTTAAACATATATTTTTTGTGTAAATACATGGAATAATTAAATTGTGAATTTGTTTATGTTTGTTTACTTACTTGAAGGAACAGAGTATGATGTCTCTTTGTTAAGCTTTCTCCCAGGTCTTCGAATTAGTAGATCATTACTGTCAATTGTTATATTTGAGCATTTAGTTTGTGTAATTTGTGCACTTTTGTAAACAGACGTATTTATTTTGCAATATCAGTGTACCTGGTTGGTTTGGATAGAATGATGGTTGTAGCGTTGAAAGTGGTCCGTTGGTTGTATGTTTAGATTTTGGTAATTGATCCTCAGAGTCACTTTCAGGTAACGATGATGATGTAGAAGATGATGTATGTTTGTTTGTCTTTCTACCTGGTCTTTGAATTGTTATAGCATTAATGTGTCCTGTTATATGTTTAAAATTAGTTGTTGTGTTTTATGCAGTTATGTAAGTGGATATATTTAGTTTACAGTTTAAGCGTACCTTGTTTGTTTGGATTCTCAGAGACACTTGCAGGTAACGATGATGAAGTAGAAGATGATGTATGTTTGTTTGTCTTTCTACCTGGTGTTTGAATTCTTATATCATTACTGGGTCCTGTTATATGTTTAAAATTAGTTGGTGTGTTTTCTGCAGTTATGTAAGTGGATATATTTAGTTTACAATATAAGCGTACCTTGTTTGTTTTGATTCTCAGAGACACTTGCAAGCAACGATGATGAAGTAGAAGATGATGTATGTTTGTTTGACTTTCTACCTGGTCTTTGAATTCTTATATCATTACTGCGTCCTGTTATATGTTTAAAATTACTTGCTGTGTTTTCTGCAGTTATGTAAGCGGATATATTTATTTTACAATATACGCGTACCTTGTTTGTTTTCATTCTGTGTAGGCGTTGCTGTTGATTGTGTTGCGGTAGTTGTTTGTTTTGTTCCTGGTGGTTGATCCTCAGAGATATTTGTGGTTTCAGATAAAGAATAACAATATGATGTATGTTTGTTAGTCTTTCGACCTGCTCTACGAATTTCTTCATAATTACAGACCACTGTTATAAGTAAACAATTAGTTTTTGTGTTTTCCACAGTTAACAAAACTATTATTTTTTTTAAATATCAGTGTACCTGGTTCTTTTGGATACGCTCGAGGCCGTCCTTGTGGTTTTGCTGATATCGCTGTATCTTTTGTTACTGGTAGTTGTTCCTCAGACATACTTGCAGGTTCATATTCCTCCATTCTTTTAGTTTTAAATGTAGCTCATATGCTGTACAGAATTTTATTTTTGTGGTTGTTTATATTTAATGGATAAGTGATATTAATTTTGTATGATAATCTTTTGTTAAATTTGTTTTTTTTTTAAATTCTGAATAAGATAACAATATAAAGTAACAAAATAATTACTTATAATAGATAATTATAATTTTTAATCTATTCATTATCATAATTGGATATATAATAATTTTTTGTACTTTATATGACTAAATAATACATTTGCATTAGCGTTTGTCATGGAAAAAACCAAGAACATCGATTTCTTCTCGTGTAGGTTTTGAAATAACTAAAGACACTAAACACATTGTTTTTCAGAATATCAATTGTTTTAACCAAGCTACTTAATCATAAGTAATATCGTATAGTATAGTGGTTTTTAAAATTATTTTTGTTTGTGTGTTAGTTTGAGGTTTTTGCAAATCAATTTTTGATTACCAAAACTATTATAGGTTTGCAAATAATTATTTCAATTTTAATTTACGAAAAGAAAATGTAGTGAATATGTTTGTTTGTATTCCTTAATAAAAAAACAACAAAAACACATAGACTTGGAGAATGGTATTAATTATTCATAATTTAAATAATCAAAAACATGATAAGAAAAGTGAAATTTTATTATTAACCAAACATTATTTATGACAGTTGATTCTTGTATCAAAAGAATCAACTTTAATTATTCAAAAACCAAAATCCTAAAGAAACATAAAACTTGTAGAATGTTGGTATGTAATCTTAAAAATCGTCATCGGTGTTGGACTCATAAGTTGTTTCATAGTCCATAGATGTGTCGTTTATGAAGTTGTCATCATAGTCTCTCTTGGATCTTGATCTTTTCTTGTATGCATCCGAATCAACTTCCCAAGCTTCATCATCGAAATAGTTGTTATAGGCATGTTCACCATTAACCATTCCATCAACATCAACCATATCGGGCCACATGTCTTTGTTAATGTTTTCATTACATTCAAGGGATTCATTGTGGCCTTCATCTATCGCCGTGTATTTTGAGTCACCGCAAATTGAACATGTCATAAAACATCAGGATGATTATACGCTATATAATTTGTGTTTAAGTTACAATTATTCATTAGTTTTTCAATTAAACGAAACCTGTGAAAGAATCTTCTTTGATATCTTCATCTAGGATAGTATATTTGGGTTTGTTGTTATCTAAATCATAAAAAGGGTCATCAAGATCATTGATGTTAACCCAAACACCATCTTCAGTATCGGTTATGTTGCTAACGTATTCGTCATCTGTGTCTTCATCACATAGCATATACTTGCGGTCTTTCTCAACATTATAGCCTTCACTTCTTTTTGTTCGCTTAAACTTGATTGGTGTTTCATCATCAGATTCCTAGTGTGAAAAAAAAATTATCTACATGATTATTGAACAAATATATGTGTTTTTTGTCTTTAAAAACATAAATTTGTTTGTCAAACAAATACCATTGTGTCATCAAATTGTGTCGTGTTCAAATTGTTTTTTGTTTTTTTGTGTGTGTTGATGTCATTATCAGCAAATTTCATGCCATTATGAACCTTGTTGCCATTATTCTGATTGCTGCTGATTCTTTGTCTTTTTCATAACGCTGAAGAAGGCTGCAAACATGTGGCAAATTAAATTTGTTTGTCTTTATAAAGTGTGTTGAATAACTTACAAAGCATACTCTTTGTACATCTTCCTCATCTGATAAAACAATTGTTTTGTGTCCACCTTCGATAAATCGATGAGGTGCGACTGCAATTATTTATAATTGTTTCAGTATTATTGTTTAACCTATTACATAAGATACATCTAAAATTTGTAAATCATACCTCATCATCATCTGATATAAGTATTACAGAGATGTCGTTGTCTTGAACATGGAAAGAGGTAACCTCTGTGTGTGCTTTTTTAAAAGATACACCAATTTTTTTTTTTCATTAGTCTGCAAAAAAATAGCGGGTGTAAGTGCCAATTATGTTTAAGTATTACAGAAATTATTTGTATTCATTACAAAGTATACAACTTCAAATTAAAAATCTTACCTCCTCATCATCTGAGATCACAATAGCTGAGATGTTCTGCTGTTTATTGTGTGAAGATGTTGCAGGGTTCTGTGTTGAATTTTCACTTGCCATTGTCTGTTTTTTCAGAACTCACGTATTGAATATTTAGTTTGTGAAGTGTAATCTTAGGCTTTATTTATAGCCTCTTAAGATAAACTTTACTTAGTAAGCAATTCGTTTCCTAATATACTTGCTGTAAAATTAAAGATTATCTTAATATTCATTTATATATTAGGAATGAAGATAAACATTATATATATATATATATATATATATATTATAATTTTCTATATTATTTTCGTTTTTATTAATTACATTTAAATATAAAACATATGTAATTATATTGTTAATTGTGTAATGTGAACTGTGTTCAAAAAGTTTTACAAAAATAATAATTGTTAATTTGTAAATTCAGGTGATGTCTTTTACATTTGCTTATGTAATTTTTTTATACTTTAATTTGAATATGTATTTATCATATGTTGGATACTCAATTTCAAAATACTTTTGTTCACAAACACTTTCATGATCTGTTTCTCACTTACAAATGGATTTGTGTAGCAGAATATTGCTCTATAAACATAATAAACAACTTTTTTTTGTTTTTTTTTATTGTATGCTTATTTACAACAGTTATATCTATAGTCTTTTGATTGTAATTTCACATTCGTGGTTGCACGCTTTGCTTAGTCAGATTACATTGTTTTGTGTAAGTGGGAGTGCTGTTGATAATGGAGAACTCTGTTTCATTTCTTTTATCTATAAATTAATGCTTTTGGATTTGTGAATGTATGTGTCTTTTTATTTGTTCCTAACAGAATTTTCAAAAACATGGCGGACTTTCATTGCCTTGCTGAACTTGGATTGGCATGTCATAGCCACGTTTTGCAAGATCAGATGGTTTTGTTCTTTGAAAGGGAGGTTCTAGCTGCACGTGAATGGGAAAGCATGCTGCGTGGGCGTTGTTTTGAAATTGGAACGCGCGTGGCATATTTAGAAAACCTCATTCAAGAGGTTTTGCAGCAACGCGATAGCTTGGTTGTTCGTGATTCAGTTAGATTTTTGAGACATGTTCAGAATCACTTACGTTCTAATCAATATGCATTTCAGAGTTTGTTACGTGAAGCCCATGTTGCAATACGTGATGTTGCTGGGTATATCAACAGTATTCGCTCTTTATGATGTTTCTTTATGTGTATTTTTTGGATGTCGTAATTGTTGTATTAGTTGTTCAAGTTAATGTTCCTTATGTTATTGTACTTGTTATATGTCGCAAATGTATCCGATTGATTTCCCTTTAATAAAACTTAGTTTTTGTTGTTGTTATCATTCGTCTATACAATTATTAACAATGAGCATACCTGCAACATCATCATAATCATGTAATAAGTGTAATTGTTTAAAATTTTACACCAAAAAAATTTGGCAACAATTGGGAAAAAAGGGAGTTAGGGAATCCTTGGGAAATTAAGGCTTGAACCCAATACCTCATTACACTTTTCCTGTTTACACACACAATCTCAACCATCATTGCCGTTGGGTCTTTTTCCTTTAGTAATGCAACATTTAATAACGTAATTATTTTTTTTTTTTCGTTTAAGCTTATTTTGGTTATAAGCTCAATAGGACCTTAATGGAAGTTGGGATTTCAAAAAGTAGTATTTTTCCAAAAAAATTATTAAACAAAATTATTCTTAGATTACGTACGCAGGGTATTTAAAAGTAATTTTCATACTTATGAGCGATATTTAGATCAACTTTCATGTTTTTTCCCGCAAGGTTTTTAAATGTAAATTTCATACTTATGAGCGATATTTTAATCAACTTTCATGTTATTTCCATATATTGTGTTTGACTGGTTTGAAATTTTCAGTTTAAAACATATGACAAAGTAGTTTTCTAATATCATGTAAAGTCAATTGCAATTGAACAAACATATATTATTTGTATAATATGTCAACTTTTTAAATAATTTAGTATTTATCAATAAAAGATTAAATACCTACCATTAAATTCTATTTTGGCTACAAAATCTTCTAAAAGATTGTATGCAACATATATTGGAATATAGTATCTACTCCCTACATAATTTTTTATTGTTTCCTTGTTCCATACTTCGAGGTATCCCTTCTTCATCTATCACTGTACAACCTTTTCATCATTTATACATACTCATTCATTCTTTCGCCATCAAGTGAAGTTGCAGATCTTCATTAGAAGTGTAAGTTTTTAGTCTTTGTTTATGAAAAATAAACCGTTTTTGGCTTTAACATTGATCAAACATATATGGTGGTTGGAAAAATATGTTTAGAAACTCATCGTAGGTTGCATGTCTGTGTTTTTAGTTAGGGTGTATTGACAATAAAAATATGATTGTTAGATCAATGATGCGGACCACTTATGTTAGAATAGGTGTATATTAATTGTCATATATCATTCCAACTTACTATGCTTTGGTATAGACTTTTATCAAAGGTTTTAAGTGTTATAGTTACAAACTCGATATGAGATTAAAATTGGTTGAACTTATATACTTTTTATCTTTAAGGATATTAGATTAATGTTCATTAGATATTATTTTAGAATATGCCTTAATTTAATTTTGATTGAAGTATGGTTTCAAATAAAGGTTGATCAAAGATTGTTTGTTGGTGTATATTAACATTATACGACAAAATATATGATCTTAATTTGGTACTTTATACCTATTAACGTTGTTATGTAAATGATCCACTTTGATAAAGTTTGTATTTCTAGGTGTTGGTAATTATTGATTGGAAGTATGGTTTCAAATAATGAGGTTGTATCAAAGGAATAAATATGATTCATATAATTTTAATTGTATATTTAAACATGTATTGTTGTTTAATGATATGTTTACTGAGTATAATACTTTTGTAATAATAATACTACATTTTATGTTTTGGCGATTTTAGGATGTACGATTATGTAAATGCTCTTTTTATATCAATTAAAAGCAGATGATATGTTACAATTGAAATTTTGATCTTATATAGTAACTATCGTACACTTTGATCAAAGGTTACATGTATTGTTGTTAAGTCATATGTTTACTAGGTTTGTATATAATAATACGTTTACTACATTTTATGTTTTTGGCAATTTTTAGGATGCACATTTATGTAAATGCTCTGTTTCATATGAATTTAAAACATATGTTATGTTACAATTGGAATAACTTTCATCTTATATAGTAATTATCGTCTTTAGATACACTTTGATCAAAGGATACATGTATTGTTGTTAAGTCATATGTTTACAAAAGTATAATATGTTTGTATATAATAATACGTTTACTACATCTTATGTTTTTGGCGATTTTTAGAATGTACGTTTATGTAAATGCTCTGTTTTATATCATTTAAAAACAGATGTAATGTTTCAATTGGACTAACTTTCATCTTATATAGTAAGTAACGTCTTTAGATACACTTTGATCAAAGGTTACATGTGTTGTTGTTAAGTCATATGTTAACAGAACTATAATAACTTTTTATATATGTAAATGATCTGTTATTCATTTTTTATTTTATAAAAAATGTTTTTAAAAAATATAGTTGTTTGTGCAGGGAAGTATGTGTATCGAGTTTGTGATTCAGCAAGATGAAGAGCACTTTTCCGAGTTTCAAGTACTATAAACTTCATTCCAAAAATCTGAGATATATAATTTGGTGTTTTGTTAATAAACATTTTAGATTTGTTTTTATTTATTTTTGTTTTAGATGTTACCTGAAGTTTACAACTTAGAAGCGTACCATGGGAATATTGACATATACATCATTTCACCTGATGGATATCGTTTCAAGGTTGAGTTGGTTAGGCCTCGTGATGGACAATGGTATTTGACAGGTCCAAAATGGACAGATTTCTGCAACCAAAGCTTATCTTTAGATGTCCACTTGTTGCATTTCATTGAAGTAGGAGAGGATTGCTTTTATGTCACTGGATATTTACGTAATGGTAATGAAGTGGCTGGTTATGATGGACACATGTCTACTTTTCCAAGGTTTAAAACTTATGTTCTTCCAGATCCTCGTTTGCCACAGGTATTGAATACTGTAACAATACATTTTATTCTTTTTAAATAAAACTTACGGAAGTTGATACTATACATTATATTTACAATTTCAATTTTTTTTGTTATACATTCCTGCAGACAATTCCAGCTGAGGTTCTTCCTGGGCTACAGGAACTCGATGTTGTTACTATCATAGCAAATGGTGAACATTACCCATGTCATGTTAGACGTGAAGAGGTATTGGTAAATACTGGCAGGTTTTGTTATCGATTGTTGGGTCAAACATGGAACACAATGGTCGACGATATAGGGCTGGAAGCCGGAACTGTGTGTGTGTTAACCAAGAACGTTGGAAATCAACTCTGGGTCGATGCTTTTCATGCTGATGGTACCATGATTACCCAGATACTATACAAAGGATCTCCTACATTAAGGAGGCAGCAACATCAGCTGGAGTGGCATGAACAGAGTATGTATTTTATGTTTTAATTAACTAATTACATCTGTTTAATTAATAACATTATTAACATATACTATACATACTTCTTATGTGTAGAAGATGATCGGATGAACCATATCTGCTATTGGCAATCTCACATGGACCATTTTGTAGAGTATGATAGGACCTTTTACAAACCATATGCAGACATTCAATGCTACAACAGATTGGTAAAGTTTGATTAATTTTTTTGTTTTACAATTATTAATAATCAAAGCAGTTGCTTATTACTAATTACATGATGTAAATTTATAGGCAATTCCATTAAATTCCTTAGTACTCATCCAATGCATATGTATGATCGAGTCCTTATTATACAAGAATATCGACGGAGATGAAAGTATGCAACCTACAATGAAAATCATCATGTCAATGCAAGTGGAAGCAACTTGTATGTGGATTTCGATTATTCGTCAAGTATATATCCAATGGTGAAGATTTGATGTTGAACATGGCCAAAACACACAATTTCCAATATTCCATATTTGCTAAAAATTATCATACGTGTTTAAATGTTCCTCCTTATGGTTAAATATGTTTAAAACAAACTACTTTATTTGGTATTTTGTGTTTTGTAATTAAGACATATGTTTGGTAATTATCATTAGGTATGTTGAATGAAGTTATGTTAAATATTAATTATGTAGTATTTACTTTGCTTTTATTAATAAGTGTGTAAAACTTACTATATGAATTATTAACTATATTTATTTTCTAATTAATAGTTCCACTATATTTTATTTGATTTGCCATGATTTTAAAAAATTCACATACATATAGCTAAATAAACAAATGTTTCCTAAAAATTTTTACAACAAATATGCTTCCTACAAATACACTATATATACACATATATGCTTTTATTTTATTTATGTTTCCTACAATTTTTTTTTTAATTTTTTTACATTACAAAAAGTATACTTTGTTGAGTATAAAATATTATTTATGATATTATATTGTATCTTCTTCAAGTAAAAAACACATTAAAAGTCACACACATAAACATAACCACTGAATTAGATGGTCCAACGTCCCAATTTCTATCATGAATGACGAAAGGTAAATGTTACAACAAATTCATATTTTAGATTACATTACATTGTTACTGTGTATGTTATATGAAGTTGTAGATGTTGATTGTTGTTTAAAAGTTACACAAATTGAAATCAATTACTTTTTAAGTAGAAAATCAAAGATCAGAAGTTAATTTTGGTGTTTATATACGCATATGTTTATAGTTATGAAGTTGCATGTTGCTTAATAGTTGGTTTAATAAAACGCCCAAATATAATTTAGGGTTAAGATTATGTTATATGATGAATGGATATGTTAATAGCCTTTTAAAACACAGTAATTAGTGTTTGTATAATCAAAAATATAACCAACATTCTTACTTCTTAGTTACCTATAATTATATGTAGGATAATGCCTATGGAATTTATTGTTCGTATTAATCGGCAAGGATTTCACAAAAACAGTTCTTATCTAAAACAATTCATGATATCAGTTAAATATAATGTGTCTGTTTAAGCCTTTAAAAACATGTTTTCTTTTTCTATACAGTATCTTCCAGATGTGTTTACTGAAAAATGTTACACTGGTAACAATCATGTTTACTTGACAAGTAGAGAGAGAGTCAGGGTTAAAGTTGAAATAGTCAAAGTTGGTGGTAACAAATACGAATTGACTGGATACAGATGGTCACAGTTGTGTTTTGCATTCATACCAACTGATGCTGAGACATTACACTTTGTGCAAGAAGGGGACGATTCCTATTATGTGACCAGCTACGATGCAAATGGATATGAAACAGGTGGTTATGAGGCAATAGTTGGACGGCCTAGCAGGTATTTGAGTAGGATTGTCCCTCAACATAACATGGTTCAGGTATTTACCCTTCCTACGTACAATTTGTTTTTGAATTTTGTATAATTAAACAGAATTATTCAAATTATACGAAACTACAGATACTTCCAGTTGATTTCCTACCGGGTTTAAAGAAAAAGGACCACATCAAAATTTTGTCAACAAACGTCGATACAATGTTGTTGTCGACGTCAAAAGATAAGGAAACAAAGGTTGTTATCAATATGTTATGTCCGATGTGGGTTGGAAAAATATTGTTGAAAGATTCAATCTTAGAGTAGGGAGTATGTAGTCTTCATGAGGAGAGGAACAACTACTTACGCTTATGTGCCTTTAATATGCTTGGTCGTCCAATAACCGATTGTCATTTTCTTGGAGCAACAAAGCGAGAAAACACCAACCCAACCTTGATTTTTGGGAATGGTATGACATGTTAAACCTTTTAATACTTAAAAGACTAAATGTAATGATATATCAAATATGTTTTAATTTGTTTTTTGTCGTGTGTCATTACAGCTGATGATAGAATGAGGCATCAATGTTTTTGGGATAAACACATGGACCACTTTGGTGAAAAAACTCATTCTTTTTATGTGGCTTATGAAGATACCATAGACAGACAACGACTTGTAAGTAGTTATACCTGATTTTGTAATGGTTATGATGTCAACCTTAATAACATATTATTCTAATTTTTACACTTAATTGCAGTGCATACCAGCTGATTTCCTTGACAAACATCCAATGCATACTTATAAAAAGTGTTTCATAAGACACAAAGACATAGTATATAAGATGCGTATAAAAATGGTACTTCACTTAGAAAATCCCGATCGAACAAACCATGTAAACATCTTTGGGGAATGGAAGAAGTTTGCTCAAGTTTGCAAATTCAAGAAGGACAAAATGCTAAGGTTCAAGTACATGTTCGATCTGGAGGAGTTGAATGGTCCTGACACAGGTGTGTTCCCTGTGTTTCATGTCTGTTAGAAAATGATTTTCAGGAATACTTTGGTTATCTTTTGGGCACAACAAATGGTTTTACTCTTTTGTAATTTGGAACATTCAAGCAACTGTTTAACGTTCTACGTTGGTCATATGTATTCTTAAGTAAGACTATGGTTTCGGTTGTAAAGTATTATATGTAAGATGATATATGTTTTAATGTATGTCTTTGATTATCAAACAATAGCTTACTATTATGCGATTATTAAGAACCATAAACATTTATGTGTAAACTTAATACCAAATTAAAATTCATCCTATAATAACGTAAATAATAATATGTTTGCCAAAATCAAAAACTAAAACAATAGATTGTTGATCAATAAAAATAAAATAGATAGGATAAATAAGATGCGATGCATGCTCTATGCATCATTGTCTTCTATATCATTTGTTTGCATCTTTTCTTTGCTTGAACATCTTCCTCATCAACACAATCATTCTCTGCTAACTCTTCTATTCCACGATTTCTTTTTTCAAAACACCAACTGGATCAATCATAGTATCAACAACTTCTTCACCTACAACACCACTTGCATTCTTTGCGATTTAGGAGTGTCTACTTGAAAGATTCGCAATGTACAACAATTACAAAGTCAGTTTGACTTTCTTTGTATAAAATAAACAATTGAAAAGTGCATTTAATTAAAAATGTATAATACCTCCTCCATATCAGTTAATGGTTTTGTATTTAAATTCTCAACAACTTTAAAATGATTTTCTGCATTCTTTCCAACGCCTTCTAAATCACTTAAATCATATGTACCATCTTCAAAATCAACATGAGGAGTATCTATATCTTCTTCACCAATATCTGATTCATCAATATCGTGTTCATTATCATCTGAGACATTGTCGGAATTCAAACCAAAATCTTCTTTTTCAGAATCATCTTCCTCATTTTCATAATCGTCTTCACCATTGCCAAACTCATCTACATTATCATCTAAACCACCTTCATTATTGTATAACACATCATTCGCATTGTCCAAAAATCTTCCATATTGTATTCCTCATCTTCTACATCCCGTCATGTGTTACAATTCCAATTTATATTTATAACTATTATATACAATTTAAGTTTATAATAAAGAATGGACAATCATAAAGTAATTTAAAATGCTAATATACATACCTCTTCATCTAGGAAACCATTTTGAAATACATGATTGTGTCAACATCATCGATCACCTTTTCGATTCGATAGATATGATTGTTGTTGCCGTGGTTAAATTCGAATACTTAATTTTAAATAGATATTGTTTCCGATAATCGGTTAATTTCATCCGGGAAGTATTCTTCGTGGTCCATGCCTTGTTTCTCCATAATTTGCCATGCAGACAAATTAATCATCTTGTGTACATTGTTATCAAATAAGACCACATGTGCGGTTCCACTATCATCAACAATACGCACAATGATCTTGAACCTAAAACCAACAAATAATAAAGTTTTAGTATTTCAATAATTAATCATAATTTTATATATTCAAATAATAATTAAAACACAATGTTATTAATACCTCGATGCAACAACATATCGTTTCACCGTGTTTCTTCTGAAACCACACTTGCTTCTTGTTTCGACTATTCATTCCACCTTTTGAAGAAACTGTTGTTACTCTTGTGTTACATGCTTTACACGTGATATCGTCCAACCATTTTCATATTGGATGCTATGCACGATAGCATAAACAACACAACATGTATCCTGCATTTTCCATAGTTTTTATTTATCATATTCAAATACTATATTATGACAGATGTATTATGCTTTTTCATAATTAAATAAATGAAACAAAATACTCTTATCTTACCGGTTCAATACTTCGGATCATACCAACAAACCTCTTTACACAACCATGCATAAATTCTGCAGGTGTAACAACAACTTTCTCTTGATTGTGCAACTGGATCTTGAATTCATTTGCATTATATCCTTCTTGTGATTCATACCTTGTATGTTTCAAAAATATATTACATATAGACTTAAAGTTAAATTCGTATTTATATGACAACAAAAATAGTATAATTATTGTAAAAACCTTTTCCGGAATAACAATAACGGCGGAATCTTCCTGTTAATAAAAATCCTACTTCCAAATAACGCATTATGCACAGCTGGTTTATCTGATTTTGTACAAACAACACAAAAACAAAAAAACAAAAAAAAAAATATTATATTAACAAAAAGCATACTATTTAACTGTCTTGCAAAATATTTATAAATAAATTCAAAAAAACTTACTGTCCCAATATTTGACCTTCCCAAGCATCAAAAGGATGTCTATATGGCCAATTTCTTCCAACTTGTTTTCATAATCATTCCACATTAACGCCCAATTATCCCAAAAGTGCACTCAAGCTCAGTAGGATCTGCATAATATGATATAAATAAATACATTTACATTGTAAAATTGTATAGAATATAACTATCATATTAAAGTTTTAATTTACTCAAGATCTTCAATAACAATTGTTCTCATGGATTTTGGACCACCATGGTTGTTCACACCTACGATTTTCCCAATAGCAACAACTGTTCCAATCACATCTGTTCAATAACATAGGTTAATGTTTTTGTATTTACAATACTAAATAGGAATAAATATTATAAGTAGGTGTCAATGAAATCCATACCAACACAATCATGATCATGATACTCATTCACCGGGTCTAATATACGGGAAAATGGCTCATATATAAAGCCAATGACATTATCATTTATTTGTTCAACACGCGTAACATTAGTCCCTTTGAAAAAAGATATTTTCCATCTGTTTGGTAACAATGGTAACCTTCCACCATTTTCCGCCACACCAAAGTTAGATAATATATAGCATTGCCCTTCTTGAAGCAGAGGCTCAAATTTAAACATTAATTCTTTTTTGATGTAAATCTGGATTCGGTTGTCCTGGATATACATTGTTAAAAATTAGTGGTCATTTATATTAATTTCATTAAATATAAAAAAATCAAAAATAAAACACTTACCTCTAGATCTTGGAAAACACAATCCAAACTATATGGATCATGTTCTTCATTTAGTTTGTGAGAATGCCAAATAGAAATACATCTTCCTTTGATTGCCATATTTGTAGCCATAGGATTAACGTTTCTTATCGGAGTTATGATTCGTTCCTTTAGTCTTTCATCTGGATATTTTTAAACATTAAAAATCTAGCAAACAAATTTTAACAACAATGTAAATTATACTAAAATAGAAGAATATACCTGCTGAAGCACTTCCAATGGAGGAAGTATGCATTCCATTACCCTTTTTAGAATAAGATTGACCTGTTATGCAACAATAATAACATAAAAACTTCTTTACTACCTGTAGCTTGTGCATCATTTAAAGTCTCATTGTTTTATTTATTCTTGTTAAAATAATCATTACTTGTTCCTATTAAACTAAAATATAAGAATATACCTGCTGAAGCACTTCCATTGGAGAAACTATGCATTCCATTGCCTTTTTTAGAATGAGATTTACCTGTTACAAATTATTGTTATATATCAAATGCATTTACAAAATAACTTATATTTATAAATCAGTAAAACACAAACCATCAGACGAATTTCCAAACGACGTAGAATGTACAGTATAACCTTCTTTTGTTTGTTGTCTGCCTGACAAACTATTCTTAAACCCAGCCTTAGGTGTCTCTGAATAGACTTCTTGATAACGAAATTTGGAATTTCTTGACTTCAAATAAGCAGCACTTCTAGGATCTTTTTGTTGGTTCCTAATGTATTCCATCCTTTTAAAGTTGACAGTATTGTAATCAACTGAGCCTTTTTTACCAACTGATACATATATACAATATATAAGTACCAAATCATTCATAATATAACATATGTTTCTATTTAAAAAACTATTGTACCTTTTTCTGATCTTCCACAATCAACAATGTTAGATATAGACTTATTAGCAGGTGTGTCACTTTGTGAGATATCATAAGTCGTCGAGACTTTAAAGATGGTACTTGCTTCCCAAAATTTTTGGCAATCGCAGTTTAACTAAGACAAATAACTCTAAATCAAATACTTATATTATCAAATTTTAAAAAAATGCACAATATAATAACTCAAATCAGGTTTACCCTTTGATGCCATTGAAACAGATCGCACATGGGTTCCGGATCTTTTTCGGTGTGTCACTTTCAAATAACGACATATCGATAACATGTTATCACCTAATGGTGCAAAGAATCGTTCAAAACAATTACCAAAATTGTATTAGGTTTTCAATTCAATTTTAACAATAACAAAAATATCTACAATATAGAACATTAAGATTAACTACCGTAGAAGGATCTCTAATTGTGCTTGTCTCAATTGTATCCTTAATCTTATCGTGTTATTTCGAATAAAGGTTATAAACATGTATGCACTATGTAAACATGCGTATATGAAATGTAATATTATAAACACATAAAACACATAAACGTGGAACACTGATAAAACCTTATAAACATGTATGCACTATGTAAACATGCGTATAAAGAATGTAATATTAGAAACACATAAAACACATAAACGTGGAACACATAATCTAACTCATAACCAAATCAATTTTACAGATATCATAATAACTTCTTTATTACCTGCAGCTTCTGGATCAACAGTACTGTCTTTAGTTTCTGTATTCTTGTTAAGATCCAAATAACTTGTTCCTGTAAATTCATCAATAAAACAAAAAAAAAACAACAACATCAACATCTTATACATTCTAAAAACATACAACCGCTTACAAATATAATAAAAAAAAAAAAAACATTCATGCAACATGCAACAATAATATCATAATAACTTCTATATTACCTGCATCTTGTGCATCAATTATAGTGTCATTGATTTGTCTCTTCTTGTTAAAATCAGAATTACTTGTTCCTATTAAACCATAAGCAAAATAAAAAAACTAAACAACAACATCAACATGTTACAAATTCTAAAAAACTCAAACTTGTACCTGATGAAATTTTTGTAGGCACTTTCTTACCAACACGTTTTTTTGTTCCTTGCACATTCATTCCTGCAAAATACAAAACGTATAAACTAAACACATACATAATATAAAAACAAAACAATCATATTCTGTTTTTTAAATTCAAATATCTAACACCTAAACAACCTGAATGTTTAACACTCATTGATTTAGCTTCTTTTGATTTCTCAGAATTGTTGTTGTGCTTGGCAGTTGAAAGCCTCTTTGAGAACCTCTTGGACTCCATGTTCGACATTGAAGATTGAAGAATACAGAATATGTAATTGTGTAAAACCATTGTAAATAAGGGTGTATATATAGTGTCAAATTAGGTTAAAAAATAAGGAAAAACTTAAGATAACAATGATTTCATACCAAACTTATCATAATCTTATTTTAAGTAAATATCAACACACAAACACAATCCTAAAACAATACAGATTCCTAAATATTTTATTAAATTCGAAATTTATAGACCTAATTATATATTATAGAATGCAACATAATTATCAAAATAACTTGTAGCCTAATTGGTAAACACACAAGTTATTAATGCTACTCTTAAAAACAACCCAAGTTCAAATCTCACCAATGACATTTTTTATAAAAACGAATTTTGAAAAATTAATATAAATAATACATTAAAACCGAAAATATTAGTTGGATTAATAGTTGGATTATTAAATTGCTTAGGTGGACATATAATACTTAGGTGGCATGAAAATGATTATTTGGCATTGAGGTGGCATTAATGCCAAATGCCTCTCGTATATATATATATATATATATATATATATATATATATATATATATATATATATATATATATATATATATATATATATATATATATATCGTTGTTGGGGTCAACTATGAATAAAAAGTCAAAGTAACACCGACGTTGCACAAAGTTGACAATTTATAATATAGTCCAAGTGAATAATCACAATAGCGCAAATCAATCTCCAAATCAACCCATATCAATCTCGCCATCCAAACAAACTATCAAAAATACCCGTAACCAATGTTATGACCCTAATGGTCATGACACGGTCCCGGTTAAGACCACGTGAACCAAACAAGCTCTAGAAGCCTTTCGGCTCCACGCGTCTCATCCAAACACCAACAACAACTACCAACAAGATACCACAACAACCCGACCCGGACCCTTGGTCCATGTGGGTCACGTACGCAATCACAACACCAAGAACGCGCCCCTAGTGGCTCGTTCCACCTAATTCCTCCATCCAAACACCTCCCAAATGGCTTCTACAACAACCAAACATAATCAATCAACCTCCAAACACTGTCCAATCATCAAACCCATCAACTAATCTAAACCAACATCAAAAAACTATGAATAAAATGCAAAAGCACAATAAAATGATACAACACTCGATACCAAATCACTAGTTACATGATTTATTAGTTGTAAATTAGTTTATACCCATGTTTCATCAAAAACCCATATAGGTCGAGCCATGTACGAGCCTAACAAGCCTCGTACGTGACTTTTCATGGCTCAAACGAGCTTCACCCATGTTCCTTTTACCTTTTCTAAACCCGATCTACAAAGTTACTTGAAAACCCTAGAATCACGAATAGTTTTTGCAATATTTGAAGGTGTTAATGAAGGCTTCTATAGGCGTGCCATATATGGATGTAAAGAGAAAAGAGAGATCTATCAAATGGTGATGGAGGTGAGATACCACTGGCCGGAAAGTGGCCGGAATTTGGCCGGAAGTGGGGCGGCGGTGGTGGTGGTATTTTTGGTTTAGGGTTTTGATTTTTAGGAGAGATAGTAGAAAGAGAAAGTGTGTTGTGTGAGTGTTTTAGAGAGAGAAACAAATGGAACAAATGAGGGTGGGATGGGGGTATATATACATGGGTGTTGGGGACTTAAAATAAATAAAATATGGGGAGGGGGCGCCGACCATGGGTAAAATGGGGGGCCAAATTCGTAATTTTTGTAAACTAACTCGTTTACCCTCTCCCGAGCTCATATATTGTCCTACGAGTGTCCCACGACGTTCCTTCGACTTTCTATCGCTTTTATTTATGTTTTTTCACAATTTTTGACTATTTATTTGTCAAGTTTCGAGTTACGGTTTAAAAGTTACGTTATTTCTTGTTATAGAATTTTATTGTGCCGAATCGCATAGTGCTTAATAAAAAGAGTTAAAACTCACACGAAAACTCATACGATAATAAAATAAATTACAAAAACCAATAATCGATATCAAAACAAGTCATGGTAAATCAAAATAGTTCTAAAGGCAAATACTCGGTTTAACTTAGCGTAATGCGATTACCTAAAATGGGCTCCCTAATTGCCAGTTGTCACATAGTATTGGCAAGGGATGATTGGTGCCAAATTTAACAAACCACAGGGATGATTTTTGCAGTTTAGTCTTAATTTTATTACAAGAAAATGAAGAACAAACAAAAAAGAAGGTTGGAAAGAAGATTAGAGATACAATTAACTAGAAGCCTCTTTCTTTTCTCTTTTTTCCTTTTTTGGATAAGGGAGGAAAGAGAAGTGACACTACTCATTGGTTAAGTGAGTTTTATTTATATATTTTTTAGCGGCAATATATTTATAAAATCTCTAGCAAGATACTAGAGAAAAGAGCTTACACAACAACATTATAAGCATTTTTTGGATCACCAATCCATTCAATCAGGTTAGAAATGAATTTCATATCCCTATGTTACGTTTAATCCATAAATGAGATAATATTTTGATATGATCTCATCTACAAGTGTGTTCTTACTTGGAGGTTTTGCATCAAAGCAAATCCGATTTCTGATCATCCAAATGACCCATAAAGTGGTTAGGATAACCGCATCAAAACACACCTTTATGGATTGTTGTAGATTAGCCGTGTTACCCCAAGTAATAAGATTAAGATAGTCATCAATTCTTCACCACGGACAGTCAAGATCCGATGGTCTAGAAGAGGAAAACTACTCAAAATACATTGTATTTCTAGAGATAGAAAGTAGAGAGAGTGGAGTGAATAAGGAAGATTTATTAGATTAAAAGAATAAATATTAAACCACCCCCTCATGGAGAGTCATGAGGGGTATTTATAGGCTCATCACACAACTACTTTGCCACTTAAACACTAATAGTCCTTGTGGGCAAAGCTATCTTACGTATCTAGTCCAATCTACGTGTAAGACGTAAGCTTCACAAAATATCAAAGCTAACATGGACCATAATCGAGATGCAAAAATGCAATCAATAAACAAGTGTTGAGAGGTTTTCACATCCTCATCGCAAATCGGACAACGAACCGAGAGTAAACTGACAGTTGTATAGTATGCAGGTTAAATTACAACTTTAGTTTTTAAATCTGGTTAATATATGCACTTTACATTTACATATTTCATGTGGGTGAGACAAGTACAAGTTATCAGTTCACATACACTTTTGTGGGTTTCAATAGTTTGGCTTGCAGATTCAAGTTAATCGAATCATGGTTTGGCACTCTGCCCTAGCTTCTAATAAAAATAATAGTAAAGTGTAGCACGAATGATCAAAACTAAGAGTGTGTTTGGAATGGGGGTTTAGTATGGGTTTTTGGTTTGATCAATATTTGTTTGGTTGTAAATTTTAGGAGGAGGAATGGATTTAGGAATGAAAGATTGAATAATAAGTAAGTTGGTGGGTTTTGGTAAGTATTTATATTTTTAGTGGACCCTACTTATTACTCTCCTCTCATTTCTTTATATATTTATTTCAAAAATTATAATTTTTATTAATAAATTATTATATAAAATATTTAATATTATAAAATATTTTTTTCTCTCTCTTACATTAAATCCAAATCCAAATTTAAATTCAAATCCAAATCTTAATCCTAACCCCACCAACAAACCAAACGGGCCCTAAGGTCTTAAACAAAGCCAGAATTAAACAAAGATCTTAATAGTTAACTAGGAGAGTAAACAAAGAAGAATATTTCCACGCGCTTTTACTTATCTGAGAAAAGCTAATGCAACATCTTAGAGGTGCCGATAATTAATTGTAATTATGCAAAAATAAATAAAATAAATTCGTAATTTAGATGTAAAGAAATTAGATTAAACAACCCGAATAATCAATTAGGAGTGTGTTTGGTATGGGGGTTTAGTATGGGTTTTTGGTTTGATGTGACTAACAACATTTGTTTGGTTGTAAATTTTAGGAGGATGAATGAAAGATTGAATGATAAGTAAGTTGGTGGGTTTTGATAGGTATTTATATTTTTAGTGGACCTACTTATTACTCTCCTCTCATTTCTTTATATATTTTATTTCAAAAGTTATATTTTTTAATTACAAAATTATTATATAAAATAATTAATATTATAAAATATTTTTTCTCTATCCTACATTAAATCCAAATCCTAATCCAAATTTAAATCCAAATTCAAATCGTAATTGTAAACCCACCTACAAACCAAACGGGCCCTAGATTCATTTGCCACAAATGTAATCAATAGTTCAATAAAAAAAGGGTTAATATACACAAAAATTACTAAAGTTTACAGAAAATTTGTCCTAAGTCACTAAAGTTTTTTTGTTGTTATTCAGGTTACTCAAGTTAACGGGTTTATTATATGGGTTACTCAACGTTTAAAAAAGTGACATTCTTGTTACTACGAGGGTGGTCAACCGGATGATATACCGGTTCCCTTGTCCACGTCATCACTATAGTTTGGTTACAAGCAAGTTACTATAGTTCACGGGGTTTAATAAATAGGTTACTGAACTTTTAAAAAAAAGTTACTATCCGTTTTTATACATTTATGTATGTTTTATCTGTTTTTTATTTTTTTACATTTTTCTCCATTTTCGTACGTTTTTATACGTATTTATACGTTGTGTACGTTTTCTTTGTTGTCGTTCTTTTTTTACGTTTTTTCTCCATTTTAGTACCTTTTTTTATATTTCCGTATGTTTTTTACGTTTCTATCCGTTTTTATACGTTTGTGTATGCATTTCTCTGTTGTCGTACCTTTTTTTTACGTTTTTGTACATTTTTGTATATATGTTTGTCCATTTTCGTACGTTTTTGTATGTATTTATTCGTTTTTATATGTGTGTGTACGTTTTCTCTATACCTTTTTACGTTTTCATACATTACTGTATGGTTTTGTACATTTTCGTTCATTTTCACACATTATCTTACGTTTTTGTACGTTTTCATACTATTTTTAAGTTATTCTACACCTTTGTATATTTTTATACGTTTTTATGTTTTATACATATGTATGTTTTATATGTTTTATCCGCTTTTATACATTTTTATATTTTATATGTTTTTATGTACTATACGTTTTATCTTCTTTAATACGTTTGTATGTTTTATACGTTTTTACGTATAAAAATATAAGAAAACGTATAACAACGTCCAAAAACGTATAATAACATCCAAAAATGTATAATAACGTATGAAAACATATCGAAACAAAAATGTACTGCCAAAAAAGTCTAATAACGTCCAATTATGTAAAAAAAATACAAATGTGTGCAAAATTGTAAAAAAAAGCGTGCAAAAACAGACAAAAATGTAAAAGAATGTAAACGTATAATAACGTCCAAAAAGTTGTTGTAAAAAAACGTATAAAAATATACACAATTTTAGCAACTTATTTGTATATTAACTTGAATGTAAAAGATGTAAACGTATAGTAACTTAAATGAACATTTTGACAAACTTTAGTAACTTATTTGTATATTAACTCATTTTTTTTAATATAAATGAAATTTAAAATATTTGCCACGTAGTATTATTACCGGTAATTCTAGATTACCAAAACAAGAGTAACAAATAGAAACAGTCACAATAAGTTGAGTAACCTGAATAGCGTAGGACAAATTTCCCGTAAACTTTAGTAACTTTTGTGTATATTAACCCTAAAAAAAACTAATACCTTAGAAAACTTAAAAACTAGAAGGGAGGGATTAAAGTGAAGCAACAGGCAAGGGAAAAGTACAATTTTTAACCTTGCTGGAAGTGCAGCAGGCTAGACTTTTGACATACCTGTATTTAAGCAAACGCAAGATGTTCATAAAGCCTTTCTTCCTATTGGGTCTGCATCATAATCAAAGCTTGGGTTCAACCAATCAGGCAAGTAAATGAAGTCCAAATGCAATTCCGTATGATGTATATCTACTTCCTACATCTCGTAGGTACACTATTTTGTTTTATCCTGCCCCATAATTACTCAATATCTTTTAGCTCAAAGCCAGAATTAAACAAAGATCTTAATAGTTAACTAGAAGAATAAGAAGTGACTGATTTCTAGGGAAGAAATTCTCGTTTTTCGCGCAAGCTTGAGAATCAATATTGACATAGTGGTATCTAGTGATCCGGCTGCTATTGCATCACGTAGCAATGTTGTCGTTACATGATCAAGATAGTAACCACTTCCATCCATTGAGTGTAAAAGCATCGCTACATCATCATATCGATTGTTCTGTAGATATCCTCTGAGAAGAACATGGTAAGTAAAGTCATTTGGCTCGCAACCACTCTCTTGCATTTCACTAAACAACTTTTTTGCGTCGTCCGGAAGACCTTCCTTAAAAAAAAAGCACGAATCAACACACTATATGTGTAGTTATCAGGTTTCATACCTTTAACACTTATGGCACTAAAAAGATCCCTTGCTACATTAATCTTCCCACATAGGATTGCACCCTCAATAAGGTTAGTGTACACAAAAGGATCTGAGTTTAGCTTGCTATCACCCACCAAACGAAACAAAGAGATCGCCTCTTCCAGCTGATGTCGGACAACAAGACCCCGTATAATACTTTTGTAAGTCTCATTATTCAGCATTTGACCTTGTATATGCATATCATCAAGAAGTTTGTGTGCATCTCCAAAACGCCCAACCGAGAACAAACTCTCTATCATGGTGTTGAAAAGCATTTCACTGGGTTTGAAACCCTTTTCGCTCATTACATGATAAATAAGCATAGCCTCGTCCAACAGGTTATGCTTGCAGTCTGTCGAAGCATTTTTCTGTCGGGTTGGTCTTGACGGCTTCCACGTACCGGTCATCCTTGTCCCAAGCTTTGAAATGTGCTACAAAGATGAAAGAACCCGTTAGAAGGAGCCCCGAGGCCGAAGCCCCGGGAACCACCCTCCGACGGTCAAGTCAGAACCTCGTAGGTAGAGGATTTAGCATGTGTGTATAAGCATGTATGCATTATGATGTGTGTATGTGTGTGAGATGTATATAATCTGTATATGAAGTATCATACCTGATCTTGTATAAAGAGTGGCATATATATATATATAGACATAGATAGTGACATATCTAGGAGGGAAATATTTAGGCGGGAAACAACTAGGCGGGAATATTTAGGCGGGAAATATTTAGGCGGGAACATTTAGGCGGGAACATTTAGGCGGGAAGTATTCCTTTGTCTAGAGTAATTCGGCATAGGCCATTTGGCCATATACGTCGACATGTCCCCCAGTATTGTACTATTGGTTGAAGACCGATGGTGCAATACTTAGAGAATGTCTTTGCGCCTTTCGGCACATGTCGTTCGGACAAGTGTTGAATCTGCCTCTCGGCACGTGTCCTTCGGACACATACGTCGACATGTCCCCCCAGTATTGCATTATTAGTAAAAGACTGATGATGTAATACTTTTTAAAGAATACCTTATGGCCTTTCGGCCTGTGTCATTCGGTGGTGCCCTTAGTGGCCATCTTAGAGTGGTTCATCAAGTGGCCTATAAGCCTGTGCTTTATAAGGCGAGTTGGGTCCATCAGACCACATACGCCATCATGTCTTCCCAGTATAGTATTGTTGACATATAGTCAATAGTGCTATACTAAAATTTTGTCTTGTCTTTATATATATATTTTTCGCCATTCTTTATGAATGGTTGTGGACCACCATCAAAATGCATTGTTGACTGGAGGCTGAAAGCCATACATGTCTTTTCCCTCATCTCTTTTTTTGTACTTGTGTGAGATATCATGTATCCCATTTTGAGTTGTTTAATTAATGACGTCCCTAGTGACCGGCTCTTCCGGGGTATAGCAACGACGTCCTTGGTACCCTGCATCTTCGGAATATAATCATGCCCGTAAGTATATATACCCCGGCCTTCCCTAGTGACTTAGCACTTTTGAGAGTAATGTTTCGCCTGTTGGTAAATATACCTCGGCTCATCCCTAGTGACTTGGCACTTTCGGGGGTAGATTATGCCTTTTGGTTGGTGTACCTCGGCCTTCCCTAGTGACTTGGCACTTTCGGGGGTAAATTATGCCTTTTGGTTGGTGTACCTCGGCCTTCCCTAGTGACTTGGCACTTTCGGGGGTAAATTATGCCTGTAAGTAAATATACCCCGGCCTTCCCTAGTGACTTAGCACTTTTGGGGGTAATGTTTCGCCTGTTGGTAAATCTACCTGGTGGCTCATCCCTGGCGTCGTCACACCTACGGGGTATCTGCGTGCCTTTAGGGCATATATGCCTCGGCTCTTCCCTTAATGTCTTAGCATTATTCGGGGTCATGCATCGCCACCGAATGGTATATGGCCTTCCCTAGTGTCGTTGCACTTACGGGGTAAATTATGCCTCATTGGCTAGACATTGACTACATGGATCGGTGGGAGGTAGCTAATCTCCGTCGAGTCATTATGATGTTATGTCTTATTTCTTGTAACTGTTGTGCATGTGGAACCTCATGCAATTATCCCTGCAAAGTGAAACATGAAAGCTCTTCCGCTTTTTCGTGCCAGATATGATAAACACAACATTTCGTTTTCATTAAAACAAAAATCAGGTCACAGCAGGACCGCAACAACATATGAACGTATTATACCATTATACTCCCTCCAGTTCAATGGTGCTAATGTTTATTAGTATCGTTGAACTTAAAAAGAACAAAGTATTAGATGACATGATAAACAATTAATAACAAAGGTTGCTCATAGATGTTAAATATCAAACATGTGATGCTTTTTCATACTTAATGGTCGGGTGTGAATTACCGCATGTGCAACATTATTTCATGCTCCTCCTTCGTCAAGTTAAGATTATGAGTGGACCATATAAACTACTATCGTTTTGGTAGCAACGCCTCCTCATTACGATAAATATATTAATAGCTTTGCCAAATCCTAACGAATTGCACCGGCCAAAGTTTACCTTTAAGAGTATGTAATAGACTAACATAAAATAGGTTTCTCAAATATGTGAATACAACTTCTTCAATCCCGGAAGTAAGAGACCAAATGTCATGGTGACTCAGTATGTATGGTTCGGTCGGTGGTACGTTAGAGTGATCGTATAATTTCTTCGATTATGAGGTTGTTAGGATGAAATGTATTAACCAAAGACTTCAAGAATTCTTCATAAACTTAGTCATTCTCTTAACGCTGTTTCAGAAGTCACGCTATGACGACCGTTGGTGTTTACTTGGTGCTCCATATCTTGGTATGTATAATTATGCCGTAATTTTTGTTCGTCCGGAATTCCATGATCTTGCTGTAACAATGGTGTGATGGAGCAAAAAATGTGGAGAACGTCGTAAAAGTGGAAAGGCGTATGACGCCGAAGGCCCTCCAGATCGTTGTGACTGGGATCACAAGGTGAACCGGGAGTTTAGAACTTAGGGAGGTTAGAATTCGAATAGACGGATGAGGTGGTCATTACCGTATAAAGTGGTTTAGAAGACCGAATGGTTAAGTAGCCGAAAGGCAAGACGAAAAAAAAAGTCGCTCAAGCATGGTAACACTCCGAGAAACGATGATCTTTGGCCGACAATCGTTCAAATATGGTGATGAAGCATCGAGAGTGGCGAGTTTAGCATATACTGTGACCTTCGGATTAAGTGAGCTTCGGTACAATACCATATAATAGCGATGACTTTTGAGCTAAGCCATGAAACGTGCATCTGGGTATGAGTTGTTTATCCATATGGTGGGCTTCCGATGGTCACGACTCAGTCCTGTTCACATGCATACCGAAGGGTCTTTACCGAACAAACGATATCAGGCGACAGTTTGCAGATGTCCCATATAATTATACTGAACGACTCATTGCATGGAACGGAATATTAATTAATCAAAAGGGGCAAAAGGAAATTAGCTAACCGGAGAATAGAAAAAGGTATCTCCAGGTTTGTATCACGGCTTATTAGTTTAAAAATCTTAGCTGGTTAGTGGTCATTAAATCGAGTGCATGCCAAATAGGCAAAAAGCTAATAATAAAACGAAGAATAGTCCATCGAAGCTCAAAGGTCATGTTTATAGATTCGGTATAGTGAAATTTTACAAAGGTTGAAATAAAGAAAAGATGGATCGGATAATACTCGTAAAACAAAGTAAGCATTGTAATATCTTGGGGCTCAATGGTAAGATCTCGAGAAATGAAGCTTGGTAGGTAAACAAGAGACTAGGGAACTGAAAGTCATATCCTGCAGCTCGGAGTCGGGTTTTTGATGACTTGAGCTTGGAGGTGATAGCTAGGACCAGAAGGAATGTGTATGTTGACCAGGGGAGTTTAGTATCGACCAGACATTGCTTCCTTCTTATATATTTTGGTCAAGTATTGGGTGTTCCTAAATCTCGTTCGGACGCGTCATCCTTGTCTTGCATCCATATTGGTCATCCACCTAACATCCACTCCGGACGTCCTTGCTGAACAACATCGTACCGAACGAAGTTATATCGAACGGCATCTTTCCGAACGACATCATACTGTACGTCATTTTTTCCTTTATATATGTTCCATCTATTTGTGTCCTCGTATTATTGCTTTTATGCTTTATGGTAGCTAAGTAAATTTTAAAAAACTTCGAGACATGCCATCGATATGACTGTGGAACAAGAATATGACGAATGAACCCTTGCTGAAGATAAACATATCAAGCCCATAATACAGGCTCTTTTGCGTGTCCCAATGAACTTTTGCCAAAAGTCATGATACAGTATTGTACTAAAAGTCATGAAAAGTACAAAACAAGATGAATGACATAAAAGTGCCAAATAAGTTTGTCCACCTTATATTTTGAAATTTTTTTAAAAAGATGTAAGAGGTAGACCACTTTTACTAGGCCTTTTCTTTATTATTATTATTATTTTTAATATATACATATGGGTATAACCTCACCTATCATACACGTTAAAGTATATATATTTTTTTCTATCTTGATATAATGATGTTACCAGCTGACGTACCTGAGTTATTATAACTTGTACCACATGCATAGCAACATGCATCTCACGCAATATTTGCATAGGATCCTTCTATATAAGTATAATTAACTTGTGGGGATATATGCAGCTTTATAAACCTTTATGTACATGACACAAGTGCAAATTATTTGTTAATGGGCCCTAAGCCAAAGCATTCACTAAATCATTATATGCCTCCTATGAATTAATTATGTGCGCATAAAGTATGTACTGATTTTGAACATGATGGAGAGCGGTTCTAATTTAACATTTGTAAAAGTTATCAAACATTAACAATGATGGAGAGCGATTCTGCCCTTCTATTCAAGTATATTGAAATATACTTTGGGTATGATATATTAACAATGTGGGGATATTGCTCATGCCCTCAATACATAAATTCTCAATGCATAAATTCTAACTCTTTATTCGAGGTATGTGCAAGTGAACTCATAAGAAAGTAACATGTAATATTAGAGATGACAGTGTGATGTTTAATCAATTCACATACTCATTTAGAGGACCGATGGGTAAAAGAGTTTTCAAAGAAAATAAACACTTTGCATTTTTATGCTTTTTATGGTTTTCATTTTTATTTTCATTTTTATAACCACTTGTAGATAAGAATGCCAACTTGCATTAAATGACGGAAAGCATGGCAAGATGATATTATCATGGGTTCAACATATCATGGGTTTCAACTTTCAACATATGACCTTATGATTTTATCATGGGTTTCAACATCATGACAGTCGGAGAAGAACAAAGGAATCGGAAACTTACCGCAACAGACATGGCGGCATGGAAGATCAACGAATTTGTACCAGAAGTACGGTTTTAACCCATGTAATCATTCTGAAAAGTACAGGTCCGGATCTTGGCCTACAAACCCATTACCTTTCGCTTTTCACATCCAACAGATGAAACCCGTTATCAACATTCCGAACGAGGCAACCTCTGTATGATACAACATATCCGAACAAGACCGTATCTTCGATCGGTTTGACCGAAGCGCATTATACCGGACGGTCCTTAGTCGGTCCGTACTGTCATCTGTATCGGACGTTTTATACCAAACGTCCATACCGGAGGTTTGCACCGAACATTGATAAGCTGACTGAAAATGCTACCCATCATTCTTAACTCTTGGTAGAGTGAATGACGAACCACCTCCGGATGAAGTCATACCGAAGGGAGGATGGTGGATGAACCACCTCCGGATGATGGACGAACCACCTCCGAAGCAGTAAGTTTGGAAGCGAGACCTATCATTCTTAGCTCTTGGTAGAATGAATGACGGGTCCCACGGATGGCGCCAATGTCGAAGCATTTTTCTGTCGGGTTGGTCTTGACGGCTTCCACGTACCGGTCATCCTTGTCCCGAGCTTTGAAATGTGCTACAAAGATGAAAGAACCCGTTAGAAGGAGCCCCGAGGGCAAGCCGGGAACCACCTCCGACGGTCAAGTCGAACCTCGTGGGTAGAGGATTTAGCATGTGTATAAGCATGTATGCATTATGATGTGTGTATGTGTGTGAGATGTATATAATCAGATATGAAGTATCATACCTGATCTTGTATAAAGAGTGGCATATATATATATAGACATAGATAGTGACATATCTAGGAGGGAAATATTTAGGCAGGAAACAACTAGGCGGGAATATTTAGGCGGGAAATATTTAGGCGGGAACATTTAGGCGGGAACATTTAGGCGGGAAGTATTCCTTTGTCTAGAGTAATTCGGCATAGGCCATTTGGCCATATACGTCGACACAGTCAAGCCCGGTCCTGAGATTTCGGATGCCCTGGGGGACATGTTAGAATAATGCCCTTACGTAGAGGTTTGGCAAGCATATAAACAAACTTTGTGTACTAACTTAGACAACTATTAAGTTTAATTTACTCTGCAAGTTGGTTCAAGTGCATTATAACACAAAAGAATAACTAAAAAAATAGAACAAATTCATGTCGTATTTGAAATTTATATGTGATTAAAAGTAGAGAACATGTTACGGTTGATATTAATGTGTATATATTTCTTAGCGAAATAGCTTATTATATTTGTGACAAAAATGAAAAAATAAATCAAATCTTTTATATATATCGCTACCGTCTTAAAGGTAAATACAAAATATATTTGTGGTCCAATTTCTACAAAGTAAAAGTAGTTAAATAGATAATATAATAGATTAGAGAAATATATTACTACGTATCAAATATAAGATAAAATGAAAGTAATATAGACTAAAAGGTCTTAAGTTAAATTTAATTGAAAGTTTGAGGTGTTCTTTTGAAATATAGCAATTAATAGACACGAGGACTCACACAAAAATAAAAGTAGTTGTGGTGCAATTTCTGTGGTGCAATTTCTACAGAGTAAAAGTAGTTAAATAGATAATATAATAGATTAGAGAAATATATTACTACGTATCAAATATAAGATAAAATGAAAGTAATATAGACTAAAAGGTCTTAAGTTAAATTTAATTGAAAGTTTGAGGTGTTCTTTTGAAATATAGCAATTAATAGACACGAGGACCCACACAAAAATACAAACACTCGACAGATTCACAGGTTCACAAACTTGATGCCCCCTCTTTTTTTGATGCCCTGAGCCGTTGCCCGCGCTGCCCATAGTCAGGGCCGGCCCTGCTTGCGGTAGCCATCTATCAAAGTGTTGCAAGTATCAATACGAGGGACAAAATCTCTTTCCACCATTAAATTATAACTATACCTTGCTTTGGTCATGTCATGCAAACAGTGAGTTTTTACAAGTACAGTGTGTAATAGACGGTTTGAAACAATTTTTTTTTTCATGCATCATGTCGAGGACAAGGTGAGCTTGATAGACTTTGCCATTGAAGCAAAAAAATTGAATTAATATGCAGAAGGTTTCATGATCAGGAGAAAAACCTTTATCCAACAATTCTTTCAGCAGCATAGAGGCTTCCCGCCATCTACATACGTTACAAAGAACCAATAACAATGAGTTGTAAGTGATGAGATCCGGTGAGATGCTACCTATTTCAGTAAAGACCGTTAGAGCTTTATCAACCTTTTCATTACCCCATTTGACAGTAATAACACGACCGAAATGGCAAAGCCCATGAATCATTACTTTGTACATACGTGATAACGTAAATCCGGTTGACAAAGATTATCTTTGATAAGCTTCTTGAAAAACTCTTGTGCCTTACTAATCCTATCTTCACGGAAGAGGCCATTTAAGAGTTTAGTACAAGTGTAGACACCATGAATATTAGGACCTGCTCGCTTCAAGTTCCAGCCTAAGGCGGCAAAAGCTTCATTGGTGCGATACAATCTGCAGCAAGAGACGACTAGAGCTTTCATAGTGTAATCATCAACAGAAACACCAAGGGAACATAGTTGTTTGAAAATATCAGGTGAAGTAGAATAATGTCTGGTTTTGTTAACAACACCCAAAATCTGATGGAACTCAACAACACTAGGCAGAGGTTGTTTGTGTATCATTTTATTAAACAAATTCAAGGCATCATCCAATGATTGAGGAGAATCACAACAAGAGTTGGAGTGAGTTAAACATAACTGGAAAGGGTGTTTTCTGCTAAAATTACCTCTTAATTTTATCATCTATACTATTATATAAAGCATTTAAGTTGGAGCTCCGACAATCATTAAGTGACATTTGTTAATTCTCAACTAAAAATCACATTTATTTTTAAATTGAAATATCTTTTTATCTATTTTTTTTATAATTTAATTTCACCATATTTTCTAAAATTTTTTGCTCTTTAATTCAACTTTCATTTTGATATATTAAGTTTTTAGTTTTTACATTTATAGTGGTTTAAAGTTGGGCTAATAACCTATTAAAGCATCATACTTGTCACAAATGTCAGTTTGACGTAGCGAACAAAAAAAATAGTTCTTCTAGACATTAAACTTGACATTTTTTTCTTCAATTGAGTAAAATAAATTTGTGATGACCATTTTACCCTTAAATTTATAAAAATTGCATCCTTTGTCCCTAGTATATAAATAACCCTTTAACTCATTTTAACACACACAATTAAACCTACACCTCTCTTATCTTCTCCTGTTCGCCGTCATCTACCTTCTCATTTGTCTATTCATCTGAAATTGGGTATTCAGTATTTTTTTGTTTAAGGTTTTATAATATAATCATCAATGAAATTGATTTAATGTATTTTTAGTGACAAGTTTTTGTCTTTGTTATGATGAAACAAATCACAGGTTACTGTTGCTTATAACAAAGATTCGCACCCGTCAAAGTTGAATTTGGGTGTCGGTGCTTATCGAACTGAGACAATTAATCTTAGTTTTTACTTGATTAAATATAATTATGGATATCAAAATTAACTCATCATACAACTCCATTTGTTGTTGCTATTAATAGGAAGGAAAACCACTTGTTCTCAATGTTGTAAGGCAGGCAGAACAAAAGCTTGTTAATGACCCGTAAGTAACTTATATTCATACCCTAAGTTTCATACTAGTTTTGTTGTTACTCGATGGTAAAGTTTTAAGCTTTTGTGTTAATCAGGGCTCGGGTTAAGGAGTATCTTCCCATTGTTGGACTTGCTGATTTCAACAAAGGTAGCGCAAAGCTCATTTTTGGTGTTGATAGGTAACAATTTACTAAAACATTATGCCTCAAATTAATTATAACACATATTTACCATGTAATTATTCAATAATTAATTACCTAATTGATATTTTCTTGGTTACAAAATAGCCCTGCTATTCAAGAGAATCGAGTCGCTACTGTGCAATGCTTGTCTGGTACTGGTTCACTTAGGGTCGGTGGAGAGTTTCTCGCAAGGCACTATTATGAAGTAAGCAAAACCGATTCCTTTCTCTATCATTCACTTCATTTGCAAAACAATAGTAAACATCATGATTCAATCACCTAGGGGTGTTTAAGCCTAGAGGAAGAAGTGGAGGCATTGAGAAAATCCGTGAAAAATCTAGTTTCTACACCTAAAGGGGTGTTTGGTTTAAGCCTTTTAAATGGGTCAAAGTGGTTTTTATCCACTTTGACCAGTGAAGTCAAACACTTTTAGAGTATCTAAGTCTAGTTCTTTGAGTAGGAAAAAGATTTTACAAGTTTACAATAGTTTAAGGTTTTCTTTGGTTTCAAAAAATTTGGCTCCTGTCAGCTTTTTATTAAGCTGTTTGGTCAAGTTTTATTTGTGAGAAAAATTTTTAAAAAATAAAAATAGTAAGTTTCCTAGTTGATAAACTTTTGTCAAAAGGAAAAAAATCAAAAAAATAGTTTACTAGGGCTGCCATGGTTTTTAAATTTTCTTTGTTTTTCAAAATCATGGATTCTGTCAACTTTGGGAAAGCAGTTTAGTCAAGTTTAAGTCGAGCTAAAAATTTGTAAAAAATAAAAAATGAAAGCCATCTAGCTGATTTAACTTGTGTCAAAAGGAAAAAATTCAAAAAAAATCGTTTACCATGGCTGTTGTGGGTTGAAAGTGGGTGATGTGGGCCTGTAAAGTCAGTAAAACTCCCAGACACAATTCGAACAGTTGACCCTAAAACTGTGATTGTTTGAAATCTGTCATATGATGCTGCTATTAGTTTCATCGATTAAGAGCATTGAAGTGTTGTAAGTTAATTGATGAATGTTGACAGATAGATACTGAAGTTGTTATATGTTGTTGTTTCGGGCAACGTTCTTGTTTGTTATCTACTTTTTATATTGACACGCGTGTTAGCTTAATATCTAGTCAATTTGCCGAGACCTTTGTACATGTTAGTGCTACAAAGTTTCATTATTTAAGCAATAAGCATAATAAAGACCATACAGTAAAATGTACACAACACGCTTGATCCAAAAAATTCACAAGGTATGAATATCATGAGTTGTAATAAAACATTTGACTGCATTTCAGTTTTTATCAGTCCTATGTTGTTACTTGCATCTATATATAGTTCGTCGTCTGTTCTGCCACAGCTTAATTGACCTTAATAAGATGATGATGTTATTAGTTTCATTGTTTAAGAGCCTTAGTATGTCTTGTGTTAATTAGTAGTATTTTGATGAATGTACATGGATAGATACTGAAGTTGTTATATGTTGTTGTTTCAGCAAACTTTCATGTGTACCACACGCTAGTCATGATGTCAGCATCCAGACTTTCTAGTGTTGCCAAGTTTCTGTTTAATCCTGCTCCTCAAACGCCCTCACCATCAACAACCGACAAGTCTGTATCACCCGCAGATAATCAGACTCCACCTTCAATGAACAAGAAAACTATCTCACCCCAACAATAGTTCACGTCAACCAATCGGACTGTTATTACATCTGAGACTATTCAAGTCAGTCCCTGATGGATTTGGTCTGCAGATGTAATTGTTATGTGAACTGATGTAATTTTTTGTTATGGATTTGGTCTGCAGATGTAATTGTTATGTGAACTGATGTAAATTTCACCATTGTAGTAGGTTTTTGTTATGGAATCCGTTATGTGAACTGATGTAATTGTTGTAAGGGATGATGGACGCAGTTTTTTCCAAACAACTGGGACCATTTATGTAATTTAGCCTAGGGACGATGGATGCAATTTTCGCAAACCCACTTGGACCATTTATGTCATTTGGAAGGGTAAAATGGTCATAATACTCAATTGAAGACAAAAATTTCAAGTTTAATGTCTAGAAGAGTTATTTTTTTTGTTCGCTACGTCAAACTGATATTTGTGACAAGTATGATGCTTTAATAGGTTATTATCCCTTTAAATTATTTTGATTCAAATTTTTACAATTTTAACCTTTATCTCAATCAATTCAATCTTGATCCAGTAAAATGGGTAAGAGATTGCGCGGGTCTTTTTATATGCGGAAATAATGATGTCACTGGAAAGCTACGAGAATCTCAAGCAAACACATACAAGTATACAACTAACACATATACATTCGAGGTATTGTGAAACGAATTCACCAAGCGAGTAGGGAATTGCGGGGAGAATTGAGCTAGCAATTCATTTACTATATTTATAATATAATTGTATTTATCCCACAGTTGTGTGCGGGTATCCACCTACTACTATGAAATGCATGGATGGGTCTTTTTTTTAAGATTGTCTTGGGTCAAAGAATATTTATTCAATTACTTTAGTAATCTTTTTTTTGTTTTGTTTTATTTTTATTTTTATTTTATTTTTTTCATCATTCCGATTATTACGTTTTCAAAATATTCAGTAATATCTATGTCAGCATACTTTTTTTTAAATCTTTTTATGTTTGCTCTTTTAATTTTAACTGAACACTCATGAGGACACATTATTTGTTCGTGTTCGATCCTTAACAAAATGAGCTTATATTATGTGTGCAGGGCCATAAGGTAATCAAACATGCATGAGCGATACTTGTTTTTGGTCCTTTCAATTTTGACCGAACAATCTTCTAGATTTTGTGGTTGGTGATGCCCAACATAAATGCATGAATTTATACAGGCAACATATGTATACATCAAAGATCAAACATTTTGGGGAAGATATAGAAAGGAATGATTTCGGTCTTTAATATCAACAATCAATTTCTAAGATTTTGAATGGGCCCATGAGGTTCAAGTTGTTGCCACTTTTACTTATAGAGCAGAGAGCTATACATTGGTTTATACCCAAATACCCAAACAAATGAGTCATCCATAATAAGCTTTTCACATTAGGATAGAAGCATGAGGGTTGATACAGGCTTAAGTTATATATCACCTACTAAGATCAAGCAGTTCTTCATAATTAGCAGAGCTAAATAATAATTACAAGGATGAAAGTCATGAAACCACAACACTGAGTAAAGACTGCTGCACTAGAGACGACAGCAAAAGACATCACCAAAAGAAGACCTAGAAAGGGCTGGCTGCAAGCTTTTCAAAAGCAAGCTCCCATTCCTTGATTTGGTTATTAGCAAGATGCTTGTTTGATTGCAGCCTTTCAATTTCATCATCACTCATTTTCTTAACTGTCACATTCTCCGACAGCTTTTCTTGCAACTCCTTAATCTTCTCTTCAAGTTCATTTATCTTTTTTTCAAGTATTGGCTTTTCGCCATTGTGCTTCTCAAGATCTTTCTCAAAAAGTTCCACCTTTTCCTCCAGCTGACTCACTTTGACTTTCCAAACACGTAACTCGTTTAAACGAGCTTGCATAGCACCAACATTAAACCCATGAGTCTCTAACTCAGCTAAAGTATCCAAACTGTTTTTTATTATGTTGATGGGATCATTCAGCTGTAAATCCGAAATCGTCTGAGTCACATTTGCAAATGTCACCATGTGAGCAATGGCTAAACCCTCACGACAATCCTCTTTAACATTTTTCAATGGTGCAAAATGTGGCTTTTGAGGTGTCTTTTGGTACAAATCATGTGATTCAATGGCAGCCCAGATTGGAGACCGCTTCATAAATGGCCAGGTTTTGTGGTATTCGGTGGTTCCACTATTTTCAACAATTGCCGCTGGAATCAGTACATCACTAGATTCATCATGGTGATCACGTGGATTACGACAGGAACTTCCTAAGTACAATAAGAACCAAGATTAGATGTAGAAAATGCAGAATCAGAACTCAGGCAATTCCCCACACTTGATTAGGAAAAGGTCGATTCAGGTTATGTTACATCTTTAAAAGGTAACGGGTCAAAAAACTTGCTAACGATGAAACGGATCAAATAGGTCGAAAGTCGCCCAAGGAGTATATTTTTGCAACAACCTCAGTCCGAAATAGTTCTATTGTATTCAAAACACTAGTTATGATAACTATATGAATATTTAAAATAGAACTAAAAGTGTTTAAATTTAACCAAACTCATCCAAGAATGACTCATTTTCACCCAACCCTCCTGACCTGCACGTTATGGCACCTCTATTAATGGAACAAAAGCGCTTACTCTTCAAAACTGCCTTCTCTTGCAGCCCTTGATACCAGACAGATAGAGGTTGATTGTCAAGATCAGTAGTGAGTTCCTCAGAGGCAGAAGAAGACCTTGTCCTTGCTTCTTGATCGTCTGGATATTTGCATTACACGAAAATCAGGCATAAGATTCAACATTTAAGACAGCTTTTACAATTCATGCTCCTCATATAAAACATGTCTACTTATTTAAAAATTTTGGACACACATCTCTAACTTTTTTCTAGTTGTTTACATCTTATTATCTTAATACTCTTTATCGTTAGATGTAGTTGATGGTATATGCCCTAAGGTAGGTATATAGCCTTGGGACCAGCCAAGGACTATAAGCAAATTGGAATCTCCTTCGGCAAAGGGTAACTGTCCATTTACCACAAAAACTACCATCAAAGTCACCACAATAACAATATGTGAAAATATGCAATATACGAAGGTAATCAACTTTCTTGCTTGGGATTTTTCTTCCGTCCACAATATGAAAATTGTTTTATTTAGGTTCTTTCTATTGCGAACAAGTCAAACAGGTAAACTCGAAAAATAAAATAGGTCAAATGAGTTTAATAATTTAGAGGCCACCCACACCATACTCAAGTGTTTATACCATACTAATTAATTTATTATATACACAGAAAAACTGGATGGTGGTTTTGTTGTGGTTCTCAACAAGATTTTTGTGTCTTAAATAGCTAAAGCCCGAGAGAGAAGATAACTAGTTTATTTCAAACCTTTTCTTCTAGGTGTCAACTTTGGGGGTCTACCTCCTCCCTTTTCTCCATTCTGCTGGCTCTTGCCATCCTCTGCCTCACATGTTTCCTGATAGAACAACCAACAAATCAAACAAAAGGTAATTCCAAACACTACATTGTCTTCTATATTTTGTTTAGTCCCAAAAGTATTCTGCTTTGAAACGGCACACTAAAAAAAGTTTCATCTTCCTAAACTTCTTTAAAGAGGGAATACTGTTTTAGTTAAGTTGTATATACTCACATGTAAAATTGTCCAAAACGTTATATTTAAGTTGAAACTGGGCTCTTTTTAGGCAATGATGAACTATAAACTGTAGGTTCGTTCTTCTCAAAATGGAGCACTCAGAGATATTATCTTTTTGCACCATTGAAGTTAATTTTGCTAACTGACCATTGTTCTTGCAAATATATGGAGCATTACACTTCATAAAAATAAAACTAATTTGGAATTGTAGGAAATGCAAGTGCAAAGAAACCATCAAACTTAACTACATGTCTTTAATTCTTTGCTTTCTTTATTTAGACAAGAAAATGGTCTCCTTGCAACCGAATATCAAGAATAACGTTTCAAAAGTTAATCACATGTTCCTTCAGCAATTGTGAACTCAGTAGCCAAAATTACACACTATCAAACAGCACATACTACTTACTGTGATTATCATTTCTTCATTTGTTAGAGGCGAATCTTGATTTATAGCTTTAGATCCACTTGTTTCCTTTACAGACACCATAAGTTCATTGTTTTCCTTGCTACCTATACAATAATCCATGCGATATTAAATCCTTAGATTATGTTTTTTATTAAATTCTTAACTTCGTGACAAGATAGTAACAGTTACGTAATCATAAACAGTAGAGGTGACAAGATAAGCAGATTGAGTTGACCCTCACACTTTTTTGTCTATATTTTCTTTTATAAGTTTTTTATAATTAACTGATGTGTTAATTATGATTAGAAAACCAATAAAAATTACCATAGCAATATAAATCCTATATAAAAGATGATTAGGAGATTGTATACTGATTTAAAAAATACATTTTGTGCGACTTCAACCCGTCTCAACCATTTGACCCATTAGAACCATTTCAGATAGAAACACAACCCACTGTACCCATCCATATGTAAATGGATCGAAATCATTAAATGGAAATGCGACCCACAAATCGGTATACAAAAGTACAACCTGACTTTTCCACATCTGCTGAAGATCGGGTCTTTTTACTACTGGAAACTTCTTCTGCTGAATTCACGGTGCTTCTCTTCCTGCTAGTCATGACTGAACCGTCCACTACACCACCCATCTCAGAATTACTTTCCTGCAAATGTTAGTGGTTTATAAATTTATTATCAACATCCATTCATAAAAACAATTAATGAATCTCAAAGCTCAAGAGGTAGATTCAACTCACAGCATTTTTTCGCAAATGCTTCTTTTTTTTGGAAGAACATCGATGGACTACACTTTGACTGTTCAAATTAGCAGTTGGAGGTCGTTTCGATGGAGTGGTGAAGCCTGATTGAGCATCAACGTTGGACTCTGATGTAGGAATTGCATTTTTATCAGCCACTTCCTGCTCTGGTGTCTGTATGATTTAAGGAAGAAATACTGTTCAGATATAAAATTATAGTACAGTTGTGACTTTAATAGTCAATCATCCTATTACCTACTTAAAAAATACTGTAAAAAGGAATTTGACAGCTCCAAAACATTTAACAATTACTAATGACTTGTAATAATTTCCACTTTTCTCGATTTTAATCTTTTCAGCAAGAATTTCCCAAAGTAAAATTTCAGGGTTTTCAAAGGTAAAAAAAACATGTTTAACAAATTTATACATTGTATTATAACACATTCAGCTCATAAACAAGATCACAAGTGTCCAATACAAGGCATGATCTGAAGGGTACGTTTGGGTTGCTTAAAATCAATACTGAATCTTTTATAAAGAAAATAAGTAGTTCCATTGTGTTTGGGGTTGCTAAACCAAAATGCATCTCTGAAAAGGTGCAATATTGCAATTTGAATAATCTGTATTGCTCAAAACAACACACGTTTTAAGAACCCCATCCCAAAAACCACCACTATACAATAAATCAATCATAAATCATTAGAAATTTTACTACACATTCCCAAACACCCCTAACAATATTTATAGAAACATCCCCTATTAAGAATAATCATAAAGCATTCCCCAAATCAATTAGTATAAAATATCATCACAACATTACCTCTACTGTACTATATATACAGAACAATCAAAATTGTTCAAAACAACATATATTTTAGAAGCCAGAATCCAAGGTAAAATCCAGCTTAAACCTTGAAAACTGTAAAACCATATCTAACACGTACATTAAAAAAAAACTACAGGAAACACTTTCAATAAACAACCCTTAACACCTACAACAATATAATATTAATAATGTACCCATGTTATAAAAACAGAGAAAAGTATGGCAAGAGACAAAAAAAAAACACTACTTAGCACCTAATAGACCAATTTTTAAAGGGATATAGGAACCCTCCCTATATTGTCACATCATAGGGGTTTAGTCAAATCGTGCAATCCGCGATGCACACCGCACAACCCGGCGATGCGTCCAATCATTGCATACCCTCCCTATGGGAGGGTGTGGATAACTCACCCCATTTTTAGAGGATATCGAATCTAGACTTTTGGTTCGTGTAATTTTTTGGAGGGATTTCGTGGGTCCATCTGTCTCATTGGGCACTTGGCCCAATCCACGACATCCTTCGTAAATTCTTACGTGTATCAAGCATGTCAAATTTTTATTTCGCCAAGTGGATCGGCAGATTTCTCACAAATTCTTAGGCGGACCAAAAGTCTAAATTCAAAACCCTTAAAAAATTGGTCTGTATCATTCCAAACCCCTCCTGTTTCTCACTTGCCCTCCATAAATCAAAATGACATATGCCCATATCAATAACACTACCATGATCCAACAAAACACTCATCCAAAACCCTAGGTCAAAATCAAACATAAACCCTAAAAAGTATAAAACCATATCCACACTTGCATAAAAAAATAAACAAAACAACATATAATACCATAAACACACAAATCAAAACCCCATTTCAATTTTTTCATCAAAATATATATATATATATATATATATATATATATATATATATATATATATATATATATATATATATATATATATATATATATATATATATATATATATATATATATATATATATATATACTACCTTCTTTGGAGCAAGTTTCCAACAAGAGTCAACCCAGTCAAAATGAAGCCTCATTTGAGTTTTTTCAAACTCAAAAACCTCAACAGGATCCTCAAACTTGACAACATATTTCTTCTTAACATCCTCACCACTCTCAACAACAACAATCACATTCTCCACAACCCCACACCACCACCCATCTCTATGATAACAATCCACAACATCCATAACCTCAAACTCCACGTCACCCTCCACGTCATTATTCTTAGGTGGCAAAGGCCTAACAAAAACTGGATCAACAGCCTCGGACAACATTTCTTCAAGATTATCCTCTGCATACAATGTGTCATATTTTACTAAATACCCTGTCTTTTTCTTTTGTCTTTTTTTGGTTGATAATGGTACAATGTCTATGATGGTGGCTTCATACCATGCACCATAGAAACCCGGTTCATCACTGCTGACTTCAACTTTTGACCCTTTGGTTATGGTGACGTCAGCCATGGTTGAAGGTGAAAATGGGGTTTGTTGGGAAGAGTGAGACATTGAAGATGATTTATGAGTGTGAAATCTTTTTTTCAGAGGGTGTATCATATATTCATGTATGGTATAATAAAACAAAAGTTTTGGGGTTGCTTTTATGGCAGTGCTGTGTCCCGAAGATGTTGCTGTTGTACGGGGAGTATAATTTTTACCAGGGTTGAGTTATTAATACCCCCATTTGGTTATTAAGACCCCCCCTCCCCCTTTTTTTTTTTTTTTTTTTTTATTTTTTTATTTTATAATTTTGTTTATATCAAAACGCTATAAATCGAAAACGCGAATCAGAATATAAAGTTTAATAAATTCAAACGCTTAAAACTGCCGTAATACTAACAGAACCGACAAAAATGTTGACTTGAAAAGCGGGGGACAAAGGTGGCAGCTAGGGGGGTAGGGGGGGTTGCAATAGTATGACCCTTTTTACCCTTTTACTCTTCGGTTCTCGAGTTTTTAAAGAAGAGAAATGGAAAAGAATAGGAAATGGAAAAGGAAAGTAAATGTTAGTTGTTATGTTGAGAAAAGGAAAAAGAAACTAATCATAATCATGTTCTTGAGTGAGAGGAAAAGGAAAATAAGTTGGTTAAATTACATATATGCCCTTTAATTATTAATATCAAATGTTTTAAAAAGGGTATATTATATATAATTCTGTTTCCTTTCCCTTTCCTCCCAAAAGTGGGAGGAAGATTTACTTATCAAATCTTCCTCTCTATTTCCTTTCCGTTTCCCTTTCCTCCTTTAAAAGAGACTCAAGAACACAAAAACCTTTCCGTTTCCTTTACTTTCCTCTTTCTTTTCAACTCGAGAACTGAGCGTTAGAGCACAACTTGTCGTGAAGGGGCTAACCTTTTCATTGCGCCCACGAGTAAGGGGTGTTATTCGGGTTGACCCGGTCGGGTTCGGGGTCAATTCGGGTCGGGTCAACTCGGGTCAAGCCTTAAAAAAACATACCCGAACCCGACCTTGTTTAAAACTCGGGTCAACTCGGGTCGGGTCAATTCGGGTTCGGGTCAACTCGGGTCGGGTCAATCGGGTCGGGTTAATTCGGGTTCGGGGTCAACCAGAGTATTTTACATTGTAAAAGTGTTCTTGAGCCGGGTTAATCAGGTTCGGGTCGGGTCAAGGCTAAAAATATATACCCGAACCCAACTTTGTTTAGAACTCGGGTCAATTCGGGTTGACCCGATTGACCCGAATATATTTTTTAACCCGATTGACCCGACCCGAATTGACTCGGGTCGGGTTCGGGTCGGGTTCGGGTCGGGTATGCCCGAATGACACCCCTATAACAAACATTTACAATTAACCATAATTAACTTTCTCATTTCACAACAAACCTCAACCTTTTCATTTGAGGGTCACCATTACAATTTTATTTTTTTTATTCAAATTTCCAAATAAACTAAATTAATTTCATTAAAATAAAATGCAATACAACATAATAAAAAAAGCAAATTACCTAAATAATCCATTTCAACACTCATTTTACAAATACAAACTTTGTTTTCTTAGTTTACCAAAGTGAACTAAAAATATCACATCAACATCTTTATCATAGGGGACCAGGCATGGATTTTTTAATTGTAAAATAAATGTTATACAATAAAGCTTACACTTTGAAAAGAAATCAGTCAAAATAACATAAAGGTCACAAGCAATATGTGTAGCTTCTAATGCATAGTATACAAGTCAAGGAAGCATGAAAGGGCTATCCAAAAATTACAAGTCTTGTACATATATTAAAAAATGCAAGCTTATCTTTTTTAAACTCAAATTCTCTAGGAGGCTTCCCTGAACCTTTATTCAAATTCAAAGGAAGAGCAGGCGGTCTAGGCTTAACACCAGGTGTAGTTGCCACTACATTCGGCCAAACACCAAGATCATCAAGCCCTTGGCCACTCTTCAGCTCTCGGTCTAGAAACAAAGCTACTGACTTGCAGACTCCTCCAGCCACCTCGCCCAGCGCCCAGAATCTCGCCCATGATTCGCCCAGTCGAAAAGTTCATTTTGGTAAACAATACAGGCGAGGTTCATATTCGTAAATGAGTAATGGAAATAGTTCATTTAAGAAATTTGCTTTAATAAAAAACATACGAAACGTAAAATAAAGATACGTTAAAAAAAACATACGCAACTTAACATTAAATTATAACGAAACCAATTATTTGGATTTTGTTGTTGAAATTGTTCCTATTGAAGTTGTTGCCAAACATGCTCTATGAGACATCGTTGAAGCTTTACGTGTTTGCGTTTATCATGTAGTTCTTTGGCTTTTCTTCTTTGCCATTCGCAACGTTCAATCCATGTCTGTTGTAAATTTGGTGTCGGAGAAATATACGTTTCAGCAACGTCAGATATCGTAAATTGTTGATCTTACAAAATCATGTTATGCATTATGATGCACGAGTACATGATTCTCCGTAACTTGCCAATAGTAAATGCACGCGCCGGTTGGGCAATGATATGCCAACGTCCTTGGAGGACACCAAAAGCTCTTTCGATATCTTTTCGAGCACTTTCTTGTTTCGCTTTGAAAGCGATATTTTTGGGTTACTTGCAATCGTAAATGACTTGACAAAGTTGCCCACTCCGGTAAATTCGTCGCCTAGATAATACCCATGCTTAAATTTACACCCGTATACTTCAAACTCAACCTCAGGGGTGATGTCATCAAGCAGGTCGTCGAATAACGGAGAATTATTTAAAACCGTAAGATCGTTATTCGCACCCGCTACCCCAAAAAATGCATGTCAAATCAACAAATCGTATGAAGCAACGACTTCAAGCATTATAGTTGGATACTTTTTATCACCTCTGTGAATTGGCCTTGCCATTCTTTCGGACAATTTTTCTATTCCCAGTGCATATAATCGATGCTCCCCAACATTCCCGGTAGCTTATGAACAATGTTATGTGCATTGTATAAGTTACGAATGTCATCCTCATCTGGTTTTCTTAATAACTCCTTCACATATAGATGGATTATGCACGTAGTAAAAAAATTTAGGCAATCGCGTGCACAGTGTTCACCTATTTGTAAATACTCATCTAATGCATCAGCTTGGCTTACGGGCACATGTGCATTTCATAATCACACTAAAACTCATTACACCCCTAGCATCGGGTCGGACTCTAAAGAAATCAAAATGCTTGGGAAGAGGATGATGAGTTTCAATACCTTGTACTATTTGTAAAAATAGTCTATGGCTCATATGAAAGCGACGCCTAAAATTTTCTTCCATATATTTTGGGTTGTCACCAAAATAGTCAGCAAGTAGACGTGCTTCAGCAATTTCACGTTCACGGGGGACGTATCGACGGTGGCATGAAGGTCCGGCTTGTTGTTGTTGCAATGATTGCTCGTACTCAAACTCTTGAAGAAACATCTCTAGCTCCGCTATCTCTTCAATGTCACTTTCATTGGAATACGATGATTCACTCATGTTTATATATAGAGATTTTGAATTGTGTAGATTTTGATTGAAATGTTTAGTACTTATAGTGTGTTAAAAAGTGTGTTTAAAAAAAATAAAAAATAAAAAAATAAATAAAAATTGCAACGTTGGTTAACGGTTCATTTTTCAGAAAAAGTACACCATACTCCTTCGTTGTGCAGATGGCGAAGGCTTGGACGGCGAAGGACGACGAGCGATAGCGGTGTGGCGGCGAGGCACGACGGAGATGCCACCGTGGCAGGGCGAGGCACGAAGAGATCCACACCTTGTGCTCTTATTTGCACACTCTATTATGTGCTATAAATAGGTGTACATTTGTAGGATGTTGATTTGTCAATTTGTACATTAAAGAAAAGTGTGTCAATTAATTCCTTTTTAGTTGTTACTCCTTAGCTTTGGTGGTGAAAATTTGTATCCATGCCAAGTTTATGATAATATGCTCGTCATGAGCAATTGAGCGAACTATTTAAATATTATCACATAGATTAGTTGAGTGATTTTATTTTCTTATTTCGTGAGGTGTTTGATTGTGCACTTGAAATTAAACGAATAAATGATTAACTAGAAAAGTCCTAGACAAATGTTTAAGATACATTTTCATAAGTTTTATCTAAAGTTTAGACAAAGATACACCGTTGGTCCCTAAACTTGTCCAAAAGCAACGTATGGGCCCTAAACTTGGGAAAATAGTCGCCGTGAGTCCAAAAATTGGGTTTTTGAGGCCGATTGAGTCCCTTTAACCATAATCCGTTGGTCAACAATGTTATTTGTTGTTTTGTTTTGTAAGTTAAGAGTATATCGGTTATTTCATATATTTTGATTATTATACTTTTGCTAACACACACAATCCACACCAATCAGTTTTTTCCACTGTTCATCATCTTCTCTTGAGATATTACTTTATTAGTTAGCACTCAAATTGTAATATAGATATTTCTGCTTATTCCATTTGAATTACTATGTATTGTGGAAAACTAGAGGGGGGTTGAATAGTTTTACCGATTAAAACTTTGTTTTAAACTATTTAGATTAACTTATGTTAATCTATTTAATGTGTGTGTTGGATGATGATAGATCAAGCATATAAACAAGTGATGCAAAGATAAAGGGTAAGAAACACAAAACCACGACGCGAGTATTTATAGTGGTTCGGCTACAAGGACACCTTCCTTGCCCTACTCTACTCTCCGAGTCACCTACTCGAGAGTTCGTAAGCACTACACAACACAAGCTCCTTATAGCGGAGAAGCCTTCACAACGTCGCCTACTCTTTATCCGGTACAAGGCTAGACACCGGGTTCTTCCACGAGGTAGAACCAAACCTACCACAACGTCGCCTACACTTTATCCGGTACAAGGCTAGATACCGAGTTCCTATTACAAAGGAGGAACTACTACCCAACACTACACCAATACACAACAACCCCAAAGGAGACACACTCCATATAACAACGTCATAAGGATCTCACTATCCTTTAACCCAAACTAATCTATCTTGTATATCGATGCACCATATCGAATGTACATCCTTGACACCTTTCACTAATGCCTTTGACATGACCTTTTGGCACCTTTCACTAATGCCTTTGACACGACCCTTCGGAACCCTTCACTAATGCCTTCAACACGGATCTTAGGCACCTTTCACTAATGCCTTTGACTTGAACCTTCGGCACCTTTCACTAATGCCTTCAACACGGACCTTCGGCACCTTTCTCTAATGCCTTTGACACAACACTTCTAGGGAGGGAGGAAAGAACTATCAACATGATAACTTCAGTAGTCTTGATGATGATGAAGCTTGGCAACTCATGGACTTGAGCTTGCTCGACTTCAAGAGGTGGTGATCTCGCCTTTAAGAGGAACCTAGAGAATCACACAAACACAAAACTACATAGAAAGATCCTTTGGATCTGAGGTTAGAGAGTTTACAATACTAAGAGAGAGTATGTGTAAAAGGGGTGAGTTGCAAGAGAGAAATGGCTCACTATTTATAGGCAAATTTCTCTACTTTTCCCCGGATCCCACGGATCCCTCCTCGGAGGGATCCGGCTAGTGCAAATCAAGGGATCCGCCAGACTGGGTTAGTTTAAGTCCGGATTTTATGTTGCAAACCGGGTCATGGGTTATGGGTTATGAACCATAGGTTATACAAGATGCAATGTATCTAGACATTGGATCATGGGTCATGGTCATGGTCCATGGATAATACCCAACATGACTTCATGCATGATGTCATGCAATGGGTCATGGGTTATGGATCAAGCTCTATGGGTATGGGTCATGGACTTTGGGTTTTATCCAACTACATTCAATGTATCTAGTCAATGGATCAATTACTTAGATTATTACCCATTACAATATAAGTTATTCACATTTCCATATTATGTAAACACTAATTGTTGTACATATGTATTTCTATAAAATGTAAACACTATTACTTGTTTAGTGTTTTATATGAAAATGTAAGTGTGTTAGTAAACTATTGGCTCAAACCATTTACGTATTTTATTTGTTTCGTTAAAATGATTTTATGTTTGTTATCGACAAAACATTAGAAGATCGTAAAATATAAATAAACGTTTTTACGGCTTATTTGTATTAACAATCTCTCGATTTTTGTTGATGACAAAACATAAGATTATTTTAAGGAAAACTAAAATTGTAAAAGTTTGAATTGAGTTTTACTCTTTCTCCCTTTTGTCGTAACAAAAAGAGCGTCGAAAAGAAACTAGCACATTGTTTTTAAGAAAAACGTGTAAAAAGCAATAATATGAAAAATAGAGAGTAAGAGAAGAGAAGAATTCTTGTCTTAGCTCCCCCTTGACGGGTGCTTCCCTTTGTGAGGGCATCAAGTAATTAGAAAGACTAAGCGAGTAAGTTGCAATTATGTTTGCAAATGGTTTCGTCTATGATGAAAAATGCTCCCCCTTGACGAGTGCTCCTTTGAGAGGAGGACATCAAGTAGTAGTGTAATCATAAGTGAAAGTATTGCAAGCATTTTTGCAATGTTTTGCTTTGACAAGAAGCTCCCCCTTGTTGAGGATGTCAAAGTCTTCATGTGTATTTTGAAAATCTACAAAAAAAAGGTTAGAGAACAAGTATATGATGCATAATTTCCTGCAAATGAGACTCAAACTAGTAATAAGAAGCTCTTCTATTGCACGAATCCCACGGTTCCTCCTTGGGAGGGATCCGTCTAGGCAAAAGTCAGGGATCCGTCTGCCTGCATACTTATGATATCAATGTAGATGTAAAATGTAGTGTCAACATCAATAAGAGTTATGTATTGAGGTACCAAACATAGTATCAATACCACATGGCATACAACATGTAATTTTATTCAATAAAATGAGAGAAATGATGTACATAACTCTAAAACTAAGAAAATGATCCAAACATGAAGTATGATTCCTAATCAATCTAAGTTAAGCTTAAGACTAGAACACCACTTAAATTCCTAAGCTCAAGGAAGTTTAGGTTTGTTGACCTCATCAAAACGTTCAAGGATGTGATAGAACATGAATCGTATCTCATCACGTACTTCATGTACTAAAACTTCAACATGTTGACAATGATAACAATCTTTGTCATGGCTAGGGAATGGTGGTGGTAGGAAGGAAGTAGTTTGAGATGGAAGGTTGGGTTGAGGTTCCACAAAAGAAGAAGGGTTTTGTGGAGGTATGTTTGATAAAGTTGGAGGTGGTTCAACTAAGGGTGCTTGTGGTGGTAGAGATGTGTCTACTTCCATGTGATCCGGTTGTTGATTCCTCATAATCCAAAATAGACTATTTGAGGGTGATGGAGAAAAGGATATCGGTGCTAGTGTTGTTTCAACACCATGGTTTTGTTATTGCGTTATTCTCTCAATTGAGGAGAATGTTGGCAATGGTGGAGGATGAGATGGCCTAGAAGGCAAGTCCTCTAAGTTGTAAAGGTGTGGAGATGAGAATGGAGTGGTGAAGGATATGGCTCTAGGTACTAGGGGTGATGGTTTAGTGGAAATATGGGTGTTTGGTTTAGGAGGTATAGTAGTGTTTGGCAAGGGTAGTTTTGTGGGAACAATCTTTTTGGGGATTGGTTTGATTGGTTGAGAGGGAATTCTAGCATTTGTGGTTTTAACGGGTGATGATTCGGTTGAAGAGATTTCGTGAACAATCCGAGCAAGTTTCTTGGGTGGTCCTTTGGTGGATGAGTTAGCACTAGGATCTTTCCTCATGATGAAATGATAAATGGATAGTGAAATAGAGGCTTTTAGTTGTTGAGAATGATGTTTATGAATGGTGACTTAGAGGTACTAACAAAGAGGTTTATAAAGGAAAGGAATTGGTAAGTGAATTTAAAGCTTAAACCACTAAGATCCTTCAAAATGCAATGATTTGCATGCAGAAGAGTCAACTTCAGAGTTGCATTGATCAAGGAAGTCAATTAAGACAGGATGGAGTGTTCAAGTTAGCAAGAAAAGCTTGAAATGATTGTTTTGGCTAGGATTAACTTAGTCTGTGTTAATACAAATAAGCCGTAAAAACGTTTATTTATATTTTACGATCTTCTAATGTTTTGTCGATAACAAACGTAGAATCATTTTAACGACACAAATAAAATACGTAAATGGTTTGAGCCAATAGTTTACTAACACACTTACGTTTTCACATAAAACACTAAACAAGTAAAAGTGGTTTTATGATTTAGTAATACATATGTACAACAACTAGTGTTTACATATTGGGCAAATATATACATAACTAGTATGTATCATAATGGGTAATACAATGGGCAGAAGTTTAAGTATTTGACCCATTGACTAAATACATTGAATATGGTTGGGTAAAATCCAAAGTCCATGACCCATACCCATGGAGCATAACCTATTGCATGACATCATGCATAAGTCATAAATGGATATTATCCATGACCCATGGTTTTAACCCATGACCTATGGACTAGATGCATTGCATCTTATAGATACATGTATCTACTTGGATACCCATGGTCCAAAGTCTAGGACCCATGACCCATAACCCATGACCCATTACCCAAAACCCATGGGCAAAGAGGAGCGTCCCATGAATCCCCAAGATTACACTGGACGGATCCCTCAAGTGAGGGATCCGTGGAACAGTAGCTAAAAATCCTCTATAAATAGTGAGCCATTTCTTCATTTTGGGTTGCCACTCCCACACATACTTTCTCCTAGTATTGTAAACCTTCTAACCTCAGATCCTAAGGATCTCTCCATGTAGTTTGTATTTTGTTTTTGTGTGATTCTCTAGGTTCCTCTTAAAGGCGAGATCACCACCTCTTGAAGTCGAGCAAGCTCAAGTCCATGAGTTGCCATGCTTCGTCATCATCAAGACTACTGAGGTTCTCTTGTTGATAGTTCTTTCTTCCTCCATAGAAGTGTTGTGTCCAAGGCATTAGTGAAGGATGCCGAAAGAGTCAAGACGAAAGCATTAGTGAAAGGTGCTTAACGTCCGTGTCAAAGGCATTAGTGAAGGTTGCCGAAAGAGTCAAGACGAAAGCATTAGTGAAAGGTGCTTAACATCCGTGTCAAGGGCATTAGTGAAGAGTGCCTAGAAGTCAAGTCAAGTGGCATTAGTGAAAGATGCCAAGGGCGTATAATCGATGAGGTGCATCAATGTACAAATAGAGATAGGCTGTATCCAAGGATATTAATATCCTTGATGATGTTGTAATAAGGAGGTGGTCTCCTTTGGGTTAGGTGTTGTGTAGTGTTGGGTAGTAGTTCCTCCATTGTAATAGAACTCGGTATCTAGCCTAGTACCGAATAAAGGGTAGGCGACATTGTGATAGGTGTGGTTCTACCTTGTAGAAGAACCCGGTGTCTAGCCTAATATTGGATAAAGGGTAGGCGACGTTGTTATAGGTGTGGTTCTACCTTGTGGAAGAACCCGGTGTCTAGCCTAGTACCGGAAAAAGAGTAGGCGACGTTGTGAAGGCTTCTCCGCTATAAGGAGTTGGTGTTGTGTAGTGTTACGAACTCTCGAGTAGGTGACTCGGGGAGTGGAGTAGGAAGGTGTCCTTGTAGCCGAACCACTATAAACACTCGTGTCGTGGTTATGTGCTTCTCACTCTTTATCTTTCATTACACATTTATATATCTATCTATCTACTTTCAACATACACATCTAAATAGATTGACATAAGTTGGTCTAAATGTTTTAAAATGAAGTTTTAATCGGTAAAACTATTCAACCCCCCCCTTCTAGTTTTCCACAGTCTGTGCAGCCGGTTCCCACGGTTCCTTCAAGTGAGGGATCCGTCTAGGCTAAGCCTAGGGATCTGGCTCTCAGCAGCCAAAAGAAAGGAAAATAATGTTTTGTAAGGTCTAGTACCTATACATCTTGAGTGTTTTAGTCTTCTCAGGTGTCTTAAATGATGAGGGACTTAAATGATCAAGAGAAATAAGTGATTGTAGCTAATGATTGTGTTTTATGGAAGAAAATGGGGTTTTCATGAGTACCAATGGGTGATCAAAGGTGACACTAAGAAATTTGAGGGTGTCATGTGGTGTTAAATGATCCTAGAGATCAGATGGTAACTTAAAAGAATTTTAGAAAATTCTTTAAAAATCATAAGAAATGAAAAACTAGTTTTGGCCTACTTTGAGGTAAGGATGACTAAAATCAATTTGCTAAAATTGAGATAGATATCAAACTAAGTGTTTTGAGAAGTGAGGAACAATGTGTGAGCATTGGAACGGATATATGGTAAGTTTTAGTGAAGTGATAAATCAAAAGTATCTTGAATGTGATCCTAAGTTTAGCTATGAGTGAGTGTGATACCTACTGAGCTTGAGGAAGACTTAAGTGATCTTAAAGTATCATGTTCAGCTAGTATGATAAGTTTGGGAGAATGGATTGAAGTGAGGATAAGCGGATATCTGCTTCTATTGCCCGGATCCCATGGTTCCCTTACTCAAGGGATCCGGCTAGTTGAGAGTCAGGGATCCGGTCATCTAAGATAGAATACTTCAACAGTGAGTGTGTACAATAACTAATGATTTCCAACGAACACATATATAAGCAAGATATTAAATGATCAATAAACATTTTATTTCATAGGAATGGTCATGTTACAAGGTAAAAGATGAGTCCTAAGGATTGATTCTATTTGGAGAAAAGACTAGGTTTCTCTTGCGTTTTCATTTGATGGATCGTCGAATGGGTGATGAGTATTTGAGGAATCCGGAATGAAGAATGACGTGATGTGAGATGTGTTCAAAGGTTCCATCATTTTGTTCACAAGTATGTATAAAGGACTTTGAAATTGAGGATGAAAATACATGATATGATGGTAAAGGCGTGTTAAGAACATTCCGTATGGAATAAGTTTGTTCTTGCTACCTTGGACATTTACAATTCGTCTTGCGAAGAAGTAGGCGAGTTTGTATGGTTGTTGAGTTAGGAGACATTACATCATGTGAGCACAACAAGCAGGAAGTATCTCACGGTTTCCTCTAAGACTCCAAACGTTTTCACGTAGAATGAATGCAAGAGGTTTGAGATCATCTTGGATATCACGTGTAAGGATTATGTTTGGATTTGTGTGATTGGATTGGGGAGTGCATAAAATGCGAGTTAATTCTTGAGGAGAATGTATGTGTGAACAATATGGACTGTTTTCTTCACGATAGTTAAAGAGAGAATCAAGAGACCAATCTTCAGTGAAGGCACATTGTCCATGATTTAGAATTCGGAGAATGTGAGAAAATTGACCAAGAGTTAAGACAAACTTTTGGTTTTTAATCCAAAACCATAGTGATAGAGAGCGATCCTCGTTGCAAACGAGTTCAACTTGACGGAAGAATTCCAAAACAAACCGCGAACAAATTTTCTCGTTAATTCCGAGAAGACCTTCTAGTCCTATGGTGCGGAATGAGGTATTGATACCTTCTTGGTATAGTAGAGGTGAGTCAACAACACGTCCTTCATGAAAGCAACGAGTTTCGAGATTATTGAACCTACGGACATGATTGCCAGGTGTGTTAGGCTCAAGAGAAATATTAGGAGGCCGCCACATTCTAACCCTTATCCGGCCAAAAACAAATCCACTCTCGTCCTCTCTACCCTCTAACCTGTTATGGGGTATGCAATACGATCGTGTGGCTCTGTTTTACAGTTAAGATGTGGCGGCTGGAGGACTTCCATATCCCTAAATATCTTTAATTCAACCGGTTTTATTTTAATTCATCTTCTCTTGACCTTTTTTTAATGAAATCGATTTTTCTTTAGGGTTTGGATTTTCCTTTTTATTGTTGCAAAGACGAAACCCTAATCATTCATATTCTATCGATTTCTTTTTTAGATGATCATTTTATTTAGGGTTTCGTTCTTGATGGTTTATTATGATCGTAACCTGCTCTTATGTCGGTTATGGACGTTATTTGGTTGGACCTGTTCTTTCAATTTTAAAACCTTTTTAGGTTTATCTTTAGTCGATGGTTGGACTGATATGTTTAACGATAAACAAAACCCTTTTAGGTTCTCTTTTTTTATTTTCGCGCGTGATCTACATCAGATCTGTGTTTACCCGTTTTAGGGTTTATCTTTTGCCTGGATGTTCATTGCTGATGTATCTGAATATGTTTGTGGGTTAAGAGAGATGGAAGTCAATTTTAAGGTTTCGGTAATCTTTGTTTTTGTTCATCATGGTCGCTTGCTGCTGCTACGTTTTGATTATTTCCTAGCTGATCGTTAGGGACGTTTTTGTGTAAGTTAGGGTTTCGTAACCCTAGGTTTGGCATTGGGTGTTGCTGCTGTTCGTTATTGGAAGTTAAGTTTTATTGGTTTCTAATTCAAAAAACTCTTGCGATCATTATTGGAAGTTAGGGTTAAACCCTATTGTATGTACAAGTCCGTTGACTACACAAGTTTGGTTCATAATGATGCATTATGTGTATGTTCATTCTTGGTGGATGGGGCTTGTGTATTGGTTGGTGCGTACATTGGTTTCTTCATATTTCTTATTGGTGTTCAGTTTTGCATCTAAACATACACTTTTGGAGCAAGTTTGTGCTTGCTGCTCTATCTGTGGTTTTAGAGTCCCTCACCAACCGTTGTGTGAAATTTGTGAGCTGAATTCAAATTAGACGATCCAATGTTGCATCGTTGTTAGTCCCTATGTATTTCTAGTTCTTACATGCGCCTGGAGCCTTGCAATTCCATTCGGATTACATAAGACCCTCTGTTTGTGATGTGTGACTTATCATGGCTGCTGTGGGAAAGGGAATCATGGGGTGTAAGTTAGTGGGTTGCTGCGTTGTGGTGCTACATGATCATGAAGGTTTTGTTTGTGGTGTTCGTGATACTACAAACAAATGTTATATTGAAGTTCGCTTGGATGTTCATACGTGGATTTTCATGGAAGTTAAGGTAGACTACCATAGTGATATAGAAGGCTCAAGTTCCGTTCTTGAGTAGTATTGTAATTTTTATATACTTTGTCATTATTGGTAGGTTCATTTTATTGTAAGTTATAGGAATGGTGTGTCATTCTTATATTCGAGTCTGTAAGTGTCCTAAGGGACTGAGGCGAGGGAAGTCACTCTCGTCCTTTGTACTTCAACGTTTTTTGGATAATATATTTTACCGGGGTGAATTAACCCTTTTACCCAAAAAAAAAGAGAAATATTAGGAATGTAGACACAAGTGAGTTGATGATCGAACTCATACTCATGAGTCATGATGAGACCTATAGACATGAAATGATTAATTTAAAAAAGTATGTTAAGATGAAGTAATGAAGGTATTTTTGATTGATGATGTCTTAGTTTAATCCTAATATTGTTTTTATTCGTTATTCTATTTTTATTAACAATGACGATTACCTTACTTTGTTTAAATAATTCTAGTAGGGTTTTTCCTTTTTATGGTAAGTTTCATGAAGTGGTTTTTATGTTGCATGAGTTTCTGTCACCAGGTCCACGATTCTCCCGGTTCCCTTTTAAAAGGGATCCGACCAATTAAACATTTGAGATCCGTGGATCTGCAGTGTGACAGAAAAATGATCTTAACGTAAAATTGATTTTTGCAACTTTTATATTTATAAAAGGAGTGTGTTTTAGCCAATATTTACTACTTAAGCATGCATTGTAGATTTCGAAAACATGTCACGATTTTAAAGGTGCGAACGAAAGAAATATGACAAACGCGTTATGAGAAATAAACGAGATAAACTAAGACATTAATAATATTTCATTTCAATACTAGGAGCGATACAAAGGATTGGATATATGATACAAGTGTAGATCAACAAAGCAAAGTACATGCCTCCATGAGAGAACTTGATCATGGGGTACACGAGAGCGATGAGTGTTATGATGATGATCACGAAGGCGATGTAAACCATGATGATGGAAATCTTCCTTGGTTTTGATGTTTCAAAATGAGATGAGGAAGAAGATGAAGTTTGAATGAGAGGTAATTTGAAAGTGGAAGATTTGAAAAATGAGGTTTGATGGTGTTGGAGCGATCGGAAGAGGGTTTTATGGAGAAGGAGGAATTTTTGATATTTGTGTTTTGTTTTATTATTAGAAAGATTTGATTTTTAGATTAAGATAACACAAATTTATATACCTAGGTTTAGACGGAAGAGAAACACGTATGCACGAAGGTTTTCTAATGAAGCCACGTATATCACTAAAGCATATTTTATAAATAAGGAAATAAAATATAATATAACTATATAAGTTCTTATGCAAGCATACTTATTCTAAGGTAATGTTATTTAGAGATAGGTTTTAAGAAAACCTTACCTCTTATGCAATTTTGAGTGTTCCTTACTTTTGACAAAAAAGTATCAATAGACAACTCCGGTTCTTTCGAGATCTAGTTTCTAGTTTAAGATAGCTTCTTAGAAGAGGTAATCTTATTACCAAGGAATTATGATGGCTTGCTTAATATAAGTTTAACTAAACAAAATGACAAGAAAGGTTGGTGAATTATAAGATAAAATAAGATGTAAGAAAAAAGATTGATGTTGTCATCCAATCAACATCCAACAAAAGTGTTCTTAAAACATGGTATTTATTTTTAGAAAGTCTTCATTGTAGTTTTCAATTATACATGGATCATATCAAGTTTTTAAAGTACAATATACTCTAAAAAACTTGGTAACGAAGCTCTGATACCAATTGTGGAAAACTAGAAGGGAGGGTTGAATAGTTTTACCGATTAAAACTCCATTTAAACTATTTAGATCAACTTATGTCAATATATTTAATGTGTGTGTTGAATGATGATAGATCAAGCATATAAACAAGTGATGCAAAGATAAAGGGTAAGAAACACAAAACCACGATGCGAGTATTTATAGTAGTTCGGCTACAAGGACACCTTCCTTGACCTACTCCACTCCCCGAGTCACCTTCTCGAGAGTTCGTAAGCACTACACAACACAAGCTCCTTATGGCGGAGAAGCCTTCACAACGTCACCTACTCTTTATCCAGTACAAGGCTAGACACTACGTTCTTCCACGAGGTAGAACCAAACCTATCACAACGTCGCCTACACTTTATCCGGTACAAGGCTAGATACCGAGTTCCTATTACAAAAGAGGAACTACTACCCAACACTACACCAATATACAACAACCCCGAAGGAGACACTGCTAGGAATTAGAAAATTCAGTCATTAAAGTGTCGGTCACCTCAAGTATATGTAATCATTAGAAAGCTCGTAGTCGTAGTCATTTAATATTAGTTCGTATTTAGTTAAGTAACACCGTGGAGGACGGACTGGTCTTTACCCACTGTATGCCTGATCCACAGCCCGTAGGAGGCGAGTCTTGTAAGAATACTATAAATACCCTCTACCTCCCAAGGTAGAGGGTTGAGCTCAATACAATTTTCTTTGTTTCACATAGTTCCCAACTCTCTCCCTTTCTCTCTAACTTTCTCTCTAAAACTAAAACTTGTATACGCCTTTTCTTCGTCTTGTTTACAAATCCTCTAGTGATTTATAGACGCCTACTCTACGGTTGTCCTTGAATACTTTATCCTACAATTACCTAGATAATTATATTCTAAAGTTCACAAAGAAAAGTCAAGCATTACACACAACGAATAATCTAGCGCACTCTAGATCATTAGTCAACTAAGATAAGTATCAACCAATCAATATTCAATAATATAGTTTCATATTCCCTAAGCAAACACACAAATAAATTAGCTACGGACATGGAGAACATGCAAGCATACACACAAATAATCAAAGACATAATTAAATTAATGAAGTAAATACTTATCTTGATGTATAATAGGGTTTAGAACCTAAAATCGCACAAGAAAGCCTTGGTTCGGTTTTAGGTTTTTACTCCAAAAGACTACACATAAAACCGAAAAATTCGGATTCTATATATAAGATTACATCCGCGACGGCGTCACTTATGTTTCGTGACGCCGTGTCGCCGCCATTAGGGTTTCGCCTTGGCCACGTAAACCTTGCACGACGGCCACCTTATGATCGTGACGCCGTCCCTTCACTCGACGCCTGCCTTGGTCGCATCTAGGCCGTCCGAGTAACGACGGCCTACCCTTTAGAACCCGACGTCGTCCCTTGAAAACATGCAATTTCGCCTCGACCCGTCATAAAATTCCTTCCCGACGGCGTCAGCAGATATGCAAGGACGCCGCTTTATGTTTCAGATTTTGAGTGTCTCGATTCGACTTTGGCCATTTTCTTCGATAATCGCGCCTTTTCGTCCAAATAAGCATCATTCCAAAGATTTTGCCTTCAAGAGACCTAAAAGTGAAAAGGAACGATATTAAGCAATAACGGATACGTAAGTGATCGAATAAGGGCTTAAATGACCCCTTAAAAGGTATTTTTAAAACCTTATCAAATATCCCTACACTTGGTATTTGCTTGTCCTCACAAATGTGCTTTAGCCAATTAATTTATAAGTTGGGGTCATGAAGCATTCATTCAAAACGGTCCACAACACATATAAGCCCAAGAAAAGTCATAACAAGCACGGAAATTACATACTAGCACCTCACATGGGGTGTTTGGATACTCACATCTCTCTCGGTGTATATATGAAATATAACAAATCGGAAATGGAAGATAAACACTCATTAACCGTCCTAGTACATAGATTACCATAGGCTTGAGAATAGATCAAACCTCCGCCGCTTACGTAAGCACCTAGGAAAGACTATCAAAGAGGTCTTTAAAGGGTTGTAATGTTAGGCTTACGGTAGGGAAATGAAGGGTTTGGTGGGATAGGCTATTTAGTGGTGGATAGTCAAAATCTCTATGTTGCAAGTATACGAAGAATGGCGTTGCTAAGCCAAGACTCGACACTCTAAAACTCTAGGCAACGAAAATAAACAAACATAATTTAAAAGATAGATGTAGGATGGTAGCCCGTATGGTTTTTTTTTTTTTTTTTTTTTTTTTTTTTTTTTTTTTTTTTTTTTTTTTTTTATTTTTTTTTTTTTTTTTTTGCATACACTTTACTCTACCATCCTCTACGGTACATCAAAATGATAGGATTTATAGACACATCCCTACACTTGAGTTTTTATTACTCTAACACTAATTTGACCCGAATTGAAAAGATCAAAACACTTGAGTACATTATTATGCAAACAAAGGGAATTTGAGTAACGTTCTCTTCCTATATTTCATAAACTTTAACTTTTCCATGAATCCCAATCATCCCAAAATCAGACAAAGGATATGACTCGACTTAGCAACTCATGCAAGCAACGGATAATTGAACTAAGGGTTTTGGGTGATAACATAAATTGCACTAAAAGTGAGTGCAATAACGGTAGGCTAAGGCGATTTGGGTGTATATTTGGGTGGGGTGTAAACAATGTTTCATTGATATCCCGAAAACCGAAACATCACGAGAACGCGAAAAGGATAGGCTCGAGGGGTTAACTAGGGTATCGTGTACTAAAGATGAGTACATCGCAAAGGGTGTGGAATTACTCAACCGATATGGAAGAAGTAATTATATTAAGGTATCAAACAAGGGTTTATCCTAATGCCTCTTATCATTTAGTTATTCCTAACTACACAAGTGTAGTCTCACTAGCGATCTCGAATGCATCACAAAACAAGTTCTAGAATCTAATATACTACCGGTTCACACTCTAAGCATTAAAGATGAATGCTTTAATTCTACTAATCTAAGGGCGCCTCACATTTTGGGTGGAATTTAGGTGGTAAAGGGTTTTTGTGCTAGTCATGCAACTTCCTATCCATGAGACGCTTTTGTTAAGACTAATGGCCCACTCTTATACGTCATGAAAAATTTTAAATTTGGCTAAAATTACCCTAACCTACATTTTCTCATGGTTTATTACACAAATACACTTGGACAAAGCAAATAGTCAAGGATAAGCATAGTTTCAAAGTTCCGCTTTATTTTCCCTCCCACATTTAAACCGAACATTGTCCCCAATGTTCCTATTATGATTGATCCGGAAAATTCAAAATTTTACAAGTAGCTCGAAACGAGAAAAAGTAAGTGTTTTTATTCCTTCGGACGCCGTTCTCGACGCCCAGTTATCCCGACAAAACCGGTCTGCGATTTTCCGGAAAAAAATTATGGAAAATTTACATCTTTAGAATGCTGAAAAACTTCTCGCAAAACATCCATTATGACTCGATATATATATCTTTTAGTTAATTGTTATTCTCATGTTTACGTTTCTTATGAAAACGTGTGTAATCCTCCCTACACTTATCCTTTATGTAAAATACCTTTATATGTAATTAAGACGAAGTTAAAAACAAAATAAAGCATTTTTACAAATTTAAACATGAGGATAAATAATTAATAAAAGATATATGACACACAAATGAAAATAAAAAAAAAAAAAAAAAAACAAACAAATACACATGGGTTGCCTCCCAAGAAGCGCTTGTTTTGTTCGAGTCACGAGCTTTGACTCTACCCTTATTTAATGTATAAAGGGAAGTTTTCCTACACTTAAGTTCAAATGCGGGTGATAGTAGCAATACACACCCTTAGGGTGGAAATTTGCTACGTGAGGAGAGGTGATGGGTGATTTATATGCTCAAAGGAGTGTGCTCTATTCATTATAACCTTACCTAAGTCTATTGGTGTAGCGAGAGAATCAAATCTCTCCTAAGAATGGATCATTTTCTACCAACTTCAAAAGATTCTCGTTAAGGATCCATCTTGACCTAATAAACCCGGTTTAAACCCATAGTGTTTCTTGTTATCAACCATGAATGGATGATATAAGTGTGTGGGTCATGGGTTACTCCTATATCGGCTTCTACTCTACATGGCCTAGAATCTACCACCTTTATCAAGCAACTACCCGGACTATCTATTTTGATTGGTGGATTGGGGCTAATTCAATTCCAAGATTCACATCTAAAGACGGAAAATTGGGTAAGGTTTTTAAGTGAGGCTCCGGTTCATCAAAATATGGAACTTCCTAGGACTGAGAGAGGTCATGACAACAAGCATCTAAACCTACATTCTCTAATGGTGTTTGGTCCAAAGGTTCTCTAATTGGGGTTCCTATAGTCTCTTCTACTTCTTCCGGTAAGTTATAGGCGATGTGTGTTCCTCAGTGATGGTAAGACTTGTGGGTTATCCGATGGGGGTTGGATTTTCTACTCTATCCTCCATCTTATCAAGATCACCTATGTATTCATTTTGTATTGTGGTAGTGCCTAACCATGACATGCACCTTGGTACCTCAACTCTAATCATCTCCTTCTTAAACAACCTTTCCGATCAAGTTTCCAAATTGAAAATAGGTCTAAAGATTCGCTTTTGGGTCCCATGTTCCACTTCTAAATTGGGCGTGAATCTCAAAGGTTTCCCATGCAAATGTCCCCAAATATCCCCATCCGTCCTTTGGGTTTCGTAGGCGTACGAGTGTAAAAGAATTGTAGTGGAAACAGAAGTCAATACCATGATAAAGGACTTTTGCAATAAATATTTAATGCAGTCCAAGCCTCGGAAAGGATTCATCATGATGTTCTTTGGAACCTCATGATCTCATTTTGGAGTGGAAAGGGTAGATTATGTAGTGGATTTTGTTGATTGGGTGAAAGTTTTGGTGGATTCGCTTCTCCATGATGGTGAACGGAAGAGTCAATGGAAAAGTTTTACTTAGACTACGAGGAAGCTAAAATGAGAAAAAGTTACTTGATAGGAATCAAGTAAGGAAACCTAAACGAGGTGGACTACTAACTAGCTATTCTATTCCCGGCAATGGCGCCAAAACTTGATAACGCTACACGCGTCGTTCGGGGTCAAGGAAACTTCCTTTTCTTCGAGCAAGTTTTATAACACCCTAGGCAAGATGAACCTAATCGTTGTAGTGTAGTAATTAGGGTAAGCCACGGTATTGATATCGCTCTCTAGGGAATAGGAATGCTAGTGAGAAGTTACTACGCTAAGGTTGAGGTTGAGGAAGATTATTTTGTATTTTATATATTTTTGTAGAAATGGAAAAGGTACGAATCTCGGTATTGGATTTGGGGTTGGTATTACTACGATTACTCTACTATTATCTAATTATCTAAGCTAAGGTTGTGATAGTCTATGTCTAATTGATGTGTACTGTATGATAGTTTAAAGATGTGTTTACTTAGGTTTTACTACTCCTTAATTATCTCCTATTGATGGTTGATTTGTCACGTCCTTATTCACTCATCTTTCATGCTCTTTGTTTTGGTGGATTTCATAAGGTTTTTAGGGTTATAAGTGTTTAGGAGAGTTTGAATCATTTGGTCAATTTCTAGTGTTAAAGTTTGAATTTTGATTGTACTTTTGTGTTTAGGATCATCATATGTGTTTATGTTTTGAATTGGAAGGCTTAAATCATTGTGGTTTGGTTATTTTTGATTGATAAAGTGGTTGTTTTTGAAAAGTGTACGAAGCGAGTTGAGCCACGGAGTTGCATTTCTTGGAAGCGAGTTGCTTTGTTACTGGAAGCGAGTTGCTTTGTTAATTAGAAGCGAGTTGGTTTATGCGACTTGGCTGTTAAGCGAGTTGATTCTTCAAGCGACTTGAGTTCTAAAGCGACTTGGTTATTAAGCAAGTTGTATTGGAAGCGAGTTGGTTTATGCGACTTTGCTATTTAGCGAGTTGACTCTTTATGCGACTTGGTTGTTAAGCGAGTTGTCTCTGTATGCGACTTGGCTATTTAGCAAGTTGACTCTTTAAGCGACTTGGGTTTTAAGCGAGTTGTTTCTTTAAGTGACTTGTTTTTGTAGCGAGTTGATACCAAAGCGAGTTGACTGTTTAGCTACTTGTCTATTGAGACTTGTCACTTCTTCATGCTACATTTTTACGGTTGTTCATTTGGTTTTGTAAAATCCCGTGAAAGAATTAATTTCCTGGTTTAATCAAATAATAGTAAAATCCCGTAGAACTTGTAATCATGTCTAACAACGTACCTACTATCGCTTCTACTATAGCTGAGGACGTTCAAGCAGCTGGATCAGATACTCATCCACCTATGCTTGATGAACGATTATGACTCATGGGCTCAACGAATTAGGTTGTACTATTTGGGACAGAAATTGGGGTCAACATTCTCAAATCAATTGATGAAGGACCTTATCGATTGAGACTACAAGGGACATACTTGAAGCTACTGCGGATGGAACAGTGATCTTAGGATTGGACAGACCAAAGACGTATGATGAGCTCAGTGATAAGGAGAAAAAGAGATATGATGCTGACATTAGGGCTTCAAACATTATACTTCAGGGTCTTCCAAAAGACATCTACAAGTTGATCAATCACAACACTGAATCCAAGGCAGTTTGGGATAATGTCAAGATGCTTCTCTTAGGTTCTGAATTAACTAAGGAAGATAGAGAATCACAACTGTATGATGAATTTGAGCACTTTAAGATGAAACCAGAAGAAAGTGTCTATGAATATTACGTGAGATTCCACAAGCTCGTGAATGACATGAGGAATATCAAGATGACCATGCCAAATATTCAGCTGAACTCAAAGTTTGTGAACAACATGAATCCCGAATGGCACAAATTTGTCACCTCTGTGAAGCTAACCAAAGGATTAAAGAACACCAACTATGAGCAATCTGTATGCCTTCCTTCTTGAGAATGAGAGACATGCTATGTTTGAGCGAATGATTCTTGAGCAGTTCAAATCTAAGCAGGGAGAAACAAGTTAGTCAAATGATTCAACACCTTTTACACCAATGTTGGAATTACCACCAAAGCTTCTCAAGTCATACCCACAGGTAATGGTAATTACAAGCTCATTCCTGATCCAACATATAAGCCTCCAGACTCAAACACTCTCATGGAAAACTTCATCAATCAACTGTCTTTCATGGTAAGTCAAAATATGAATTCCACTCCACACACCAACAATAACCTCAGAACAACATCCAATCCACACAATCAAGCTACTGTCAGAGATGGAAAGGTTATGGTGCAACCTGTTCAAAGAAGGCAGTATGAACAGGGAAGAGGTGGAGTGGGTGGAGGGTATGTGGCAAATCAGAATCGTGGAAGGAATGCAATCAAGGACAAGCAAAGCAAATCAAATGCTACAACTGTGGTGGTGAGGGACATATTGCAAGGAACTTTACATCTCCAAAACGTCCACAAAATGCAGAATACTTCAGAGACAAGATGTTACTTGTGCAAGCTCAGGATAATAGAGCAGCTTTGGATGAAGAAGAGTTGTTGTTGCTTGTCGAGGAAATGCCAAAACCTATGATCTTGATGTTGATGAGCGACCAATTCGGAAATAGGTCACAATCATCAAAATGCCTTTCAAGTTCTTGTTGTGATGCATTTGACTCGATGTCGATGATGAACCTCTTGCTCGGACAATCTTCATGGCTAGCATTTCACCAATGGTCTCTCAAAAGGTCTCGTCACCACAACAGGCTGGTCCATCCAAAGAATCAATCATTTCAAAGGTATTAAAACTATACGATGAAGTTGATGAGCAAAAGATTCATAACGAAGTACAATCTCATGAAACTTATGAATCAGATATTGATAATGTGGGTAATAGTAATACTGTCTCATATGATCAATATGTGATGCAAAGTGAAAGTGAAATTGTACCAAGTGATGCATCTTCTGCAGTCAATGATGACTATGTCTTTGATGAATACACTGCATGTTCCCCTGATGATTCTATTATCTTTGAGCTGAATGCCTATAAAGAACAAGTTGCTATTTATGAACAACGTGCTAAGTTCGAGTTAACTACCCGTGAGCAGGAAATGGATGACCAAATGAGTAAAATTATTATAAAAAGTAATTTTAGAGAAGAAGTGTTAAAACAAGAGTTAAACTCCTTACATGAAAAGCTTTCTAAAACTGTTAAGCAAAAGCAAGAGCTTCAAGATAATGTTAAAGTGCTTAAACAAGAATTTAATGCTAAGGAATCAAAACTTTTGAATGACTTTTCTAATCTAAAAACTTTGAAAAACAAGCTTGAAAATAAGTTGTACGTACAAGGAATACCATTCGATCGCTCACATGATCACTAAGCATAGAGTTCTCAGCGATAAGCATATCATTCCTCTAGTTAAGGAACCCAATCCTGAATATGGTAAAGTAGCTAGAGAAGCTCAGAAAGTATTATATGATGGTAATGAAATCCTTAAGCCTAGGCAGAAACCAAGTTGCGCTAAGTACACTGAGGAAGATATGCATTTTGAAGAAGTCAATAGGGAGAAAATGGGTAAGAAGCTAAAAGATCACGAGTGTAAAAAGCAAAATATAACGTTCAAACCCCATGATTACACTAAAGAAAATTGGATCTCCACGAGCAGGTTTAAACCTCAAACTCAATTAACCCCGAACAAATTTTTGGAAAAATATATGGATAAGCAAAAGCAAGTGAACTTGTTGAAACAAACCCTCCCTTAGGAAAGTGCTGCAGCCACTCTGTGTACCCTCCTAATACACCAATGCACTTAGTTCCGAGAACTATTTCCACTAATAGCAAGACCTTAATTAGCTCAGATGTTGTTTATCAACTATTTGTTGATTTTGAGAAACGTGTAAGAAAAGGATCACACCCATGGGATAATCAAGGGAAAGGGTTTTGAGCAAACTAAAGAATGTTATTTAACCGAGGTCATGCCTTTCTTTAAACAATTAAAAGGTCAATTTGAGAGTCTTCAAAAGGGATTAACTCATATATCAAAGAAATGGAAAAGGAATTTGATGCAATGATAGTTGAGGTAAATGATTATGAACGGGAACTCAAATATAATGAAATTGAAAGGAAGAATCTGTATATCTTAAATGAGAACCTAGTGTTAAGTTGTGTGGTTCAAGATGTGTTTTATACTGTTACTAAGCATTCTATTACTGCTTCTCAATTTCATGAATTAACTATTGCCTTGAAAGTTTCCCATGATCGTGTCATTGAGCTTGAAAACAAAAACTCAGAACTAAATGAGAAAATTGATCAGGATGATCACGATAATGTGACAACTCACAATTTCAGGTCATTTCTCAAGTTTCACAATTTCATCATTTATCGTAAACTAGGTTTGCGTGTTCCAAATTCGCGTAACTTTAATGGTTTAGCGGCGAATTCATGATCATATCATCACGGACATTTCATATAGACTAAGTTTAGTCTACATTTCATTAACATCATTTGTATCATGTTAGTTCATTCATGATTTTGCATTTCACCATAAACGCGTAAATTTCATATTAAATAAACGCTATCGCGTAAGTTATTATTTTGATCATTTAATCCGATACTTCCAAAAATGATCCCGACATATTTTTATACTTGCATTTAGTTTATAAAAACAATATTTTGAGTTTACCTAGTGTTTTAAATTTATTTTGTATATAAATCGTTAAATTTATATTATTACGACGCTTTTCTTAAAAACTACACGATAATTATTATATCACTCAAATTTTACAAGAAATGTATTTTTACAATTTTTATAACTACAATATACTTACTTTGATCCCTTAAAACTTATTTTAGTCCATACCACTCTAATTTCACAACTATGTACAAGTTACAACAATTTTACTTAACTATACATTTTACTTAACCTTTTAACAATTACTTACATTATATATAAAAAAAAGTATTTTGTAAATACCTCCCCTTGGCCGACCAAAGGGGTAGGCGTTAATTAGTTGGTATTTTTTCTACATGTATAGATTTACACTTCATCTCACATTCACTTCATCATTCATTCTCATTTTTTCAAAGTTAGAAAAGTTCTTTCTCTCTTGTCTTCCTTCCATAACCGGTTCTACATAAGGAGTTAGAAGAATCATAAAATTTTCCAAGCTCAAGTTTAGCACAATCTAGTTACACTCTTATTAAAGGTTTTGAAATAAAACCTAGGGTGTTTAGGTTAATCCTTGTTCTAATCACCTCATCAAAGTAGCTTGTAAGCATATCATTTTCATTTACATCTTTCATTTTCATTTCATATGTATTTCTTCATTTTGAGCAAGCATGCAAGACTTATGGTTATTTATACCATTTTAACATGGTTTTAGAGTTTTATACATATAAGTCATCCTATAATTTATCCCTTGTTATATATTGGTCTTGATGATGTTTAGGAACCCATGACACCCTAAGAAGGTGTATGGTAGGATTAGAATAGCTTTGGAGTTGTTTTGAAGGGATTGGAATAGGTTTAGTACGAGAAAAACTCTTTTCGACAAGTATAAAAGTGGTCTGATCTTAATTTGTATTTCTGGAAAATCCGACAGTGAACACGAATTTTTGGCCTAGATATTTAGAAAATATACTTTAAAAGCGAATCCGTGGCGCTTGAGCGGATTAAAGCGGAGTTATAACGAAGAAGTTATGAATTTTTCAAGTTTGACGACGAAATATATATTTTCGAAAATTTCAGCACACTATTATTGTTTTATTCGAGTTAAAAGCGAGTCTTAAGCTTTATAAATTATTTCGACTTATCAAAAATATATTAGTATACTTTGATACGAAGCTAAGGACGATATAATACGTGAAAACGGTTTGTAACGACTAAAATATACACGTTTTATGAAGTTGCCGTAACTTTACTTTTAGAAAAACTATATTAATTTTTATTTGTCAAGTGTTACGGTAAACAAAACGACCATGTTGAAGGCTATGTTTAACGTGAGCGTAGAACTTTTATAACGAGATGTCTTCTAATTAAATTTAGATCATCAAGCATATTTTCCAAAACGACCAACCGTTTGTATAGCGGAGTTGTAATAAATTATTCGGTTGCTTAAACTTTGCGAAACTCACTTTTAAACCACATTTTGGACAAAATCACCATATTTAACCTCTATTATCTTTATGTTCGAGACCTCTATGACGAAAATTCATGTACTAAAACTTCTAGATTTTGATACAAGCTTTCTAAAACCGTTGAGTTCGTTTCCTAACGTTCGACGTACACCATTTTACGACTAGTTTTTCGAAGCCATTTTTGTCACTTTCATGAAAGTTCCAACGACATTATTTTACGACGAAAAGTTAAAATTTCACAATAAATCATTAAGAAACTATTGTAGGATGACATTTTGACGTAAATACTTGTAAAGTAATTTAAGAATGGTCAAGGCGTCAAAAGAGTATTTTTCGACGAATAGTATTATTTTCAAAACTCACAAATGGTATAAATAACATCTGAAATGCATGCATAACATTACATCATAACTCATTAAGTATCATATCATTCACAATAGGTCAAGGTTAAAGTATCACACTACATCTCGGTGTACTCACTTTTGTCATCGCCTCATTTTACCAAGTGAGTCATAGCCCTACTCTTTTAATTGTTTTATTAAACTCTTTGGGGAGATACATGCTCAATTATTTTCATGACATTCATGAATATTTGCAAACTATATGTTTATCTCGAATCGAATGTTTAGTCATACAATAGCGCTTTGCATGCTTAGAATTGTCTTAGTATTATCATTGAGCTAATGGTCTTGGTATATTCATTGAGCTAATGGTCTTGGTATAATCGGTGAACTAATGGTCTTGGTAGAATCGGTGAACTAATGGTCTTGGTAGAATCATTGAACTAATGGTCTTGGTACAATCTGAACTAATGGTCATGGAACAATTTGAAACCGTCACAATTATGTGTTATAATAAGTAACTATGGATACATTAAGTTATGCACTATTTTGTGAATTCATTTGACATCATGTGTTTGAACATTGACTCTACATATTACAGCGGTGGGTTGTGAACACACAGGTTGCAAGTTTTGTATGGGCGGAACTTGGGCGGGTGGATTTACAATGCCTTTCTTTGCATAAACGATTTTGAAAGGCTTTACATTTCAACACAAACCCTATGAACTCACTCAACCTTTGTGTTGACACTTTTAGCATGTTTTATCTCGGTATCTAAGGTATTCACTTCATGGCATGCATTTGGACACATCATGGAGTCGCGATGACGACGTCTCACTTGGGTTTTACGTGCTTTAAAACATCGTTTGAATTGTAACAAACTTATTTCCGCACAAGATGATTTTCATTTGGGACCTATACTTTGTAAACTCGATTTTTTATTAAATCAAGCGATGTGTTTTCCAAACGACACTTTAGGTCGTTCAATATATCTGTGAATCGTGATGCTATGACGATCAATCCCGAAATTCCATTCATTGCAAAAGCAGTAATTTGGGGTGTGATGATTGGCATCGAGCTTGATTATAGAGAACTAGGTTGCATCATTGACCCTAGACTATAACTACATCATCATAGCATCTCATCATTTCATCATAAGTGCATGTTCACTTTGCATGCGATTTATCGTACATTTTTCGAGTTATTTACTTTCATTTCAAAGCGATTGTCACATGGATGCCCTTAAATACCCATCCCATTATCTTTTCCTCATACTCTAACGTGGAGAATTCCTTGTCATTCCCTATCACAATTTTTATATCAGCTGATTCATCATCGATAACGTCGAAAGCCGAGATGAACCTTTAAGTAGGGCGAAGTCACTCTCACTCCATTGTTTCACCACTAACATGTTGAGTTACACATTATTCACACATTAAGTCACTAAACCATCATACATTTGAAGCACTTACGACATCTCATAACCCATCTTCTTAGAATCCATCATTCATTTAAAAAATATATATATATAACCTCAAACTTATCATTTTTTTTATCACATCTCTTTAGAGCGCTTATTATTAACATAGGACTTTGTTACGTCTCACCCTTTCCTCTTATTTTGAAGAAGATATGGCGCCGAAGAAAGCTGCACCAATTGACACAAGCGGCTATTCAAAAGTTGGTAAGGGATAGTATAGCGAGGCATTAAGGATTGAAAGGAAATGGTGCTGCTGCTTTCTTTGAGGCCATGACTCTTCTTGAAGCCGCTAGAATTGCGAGGGAAGCCGGCCGCTAGGCTTCTTCTTCTTCTGCAGAAATGCAGGAGGGTCCGGAGTTAAAAGTCGTTCGTATAAGGATTTCAAAAGTGGAGATCCCACGAAGTTTAAAGAGTACCGAAGGGCCACCGCCATGGTTAGATGGTTCGAGAAATTGGAGTCCGTGTTTTGTTATGTAATTGCCGGATGATAGCAAGGTCAAGTTTGCTACGAGTACACTACTTGATGGAGCGTTGTCGTGGTGGAACTCTTATGCTCACCGATGGGAATGGAAAATGCTTTCAAGCTCACTTGGGAGCAATTCAAAGGTTTGGTAACAAAGAAGTTTTGTCGCGTCGGAGGTGAAGAAGTTAGAGACCGAATTCTATGAGTTGGTAACTATTGGGTATGACATTGATACTTACATTCGAAGGTTTCAAGAATTGGCGTGTTATGCCCATCTATGGTTTCGGATAATGAGAAGCTCTGGAGGCTTTCATTGAAGGACTTCCGAGATTATTCAAGGCGATGTGACTTCTTTTGACCCATAAACGATTGAGGAATCTATTCGATTGTCTCAAAAGCTCATGGCACAAGTAGTAAAGAGGGGCAACATCACCAACATCAACCGTAACAACAATACCAACAACCGCACCAACTACAACAATAACCAAAACAACAACAACAACGACGATAACCAAATCAACAACAACAAAAGAAAATGGGAAAATGACCAAGGAGGTTACAATAACAACAACCAAAACCGTAACACTAACCATCATCAACAACAGAATAGAGGGCAAGAAACTGCAATGGTTTATGTTGCTGCACCAATAGAAGCGAGAGGTTATCTGGAACCTACCCACTATGTAATCGATGTAAGTATCATCACACGGGTCTTTGTCCCGCTAAGTGCTACAAGTGTCAACAAGCGGGACACCTTGCCGAGAATTGTAGAGGCAAGGCCATGGTTACATGTTACAAGATGCGGGAGCAAGGACACTATCGGAATCAATGTCCTCAAAACCAAGGTCAACAAGTTGAAGGTGCTCATGGGAATGCATACATGTTAGGAGGAGGAGAAGCTCGTCAAGGTATCAACGACGCGGAAGACTAAAGAAGTTCGGAAACTAACAGTCTTATTTCTCCTTATGTACTACGTCGTACTAAGTTTATGTCTTTCATCGTATCCGAAACTTTATAACTTAAAGATGTATTACTTTTGATAAACCACTCGTTGTAAAATATTCTCATCTATCGTACTTTATTTCCTTTCGATTCGATATCATTTACGAGAATTTTAATTCTTTTTACTTTAACTACCATTTTAACGACATGGTTTAAATCTTTGTAAATATTGAGAGTTATAACGACTAAACCGAACGTCACGTCATCGTTCCTTAATTATACATAGCCTAGCTAACTATGTCTAATTCTGGAGGGATCATGTTATGTTGGGAGCGGTTATTTATAAATCTTAGTGCAAGCAAAATGTTCATATGTTCCAATTCAAAGTGTTACTTATGAGAGATTCATCCGATATTTTCCTTACTATGATGTTTTAGACACTCTCAATCATCGATAACCGTAACGACACTTATCCATGTCTTCTCTCCTCGATATTCATCACAAACTCAAAATTCGATAGACTAACACGAACTGAATTAGTGGATGAATTCCTTTTTAGATGGGCGAATGTGACAACTCGCAATTTCAGGTCATTTCTCAAGTTTCACAATTTCATCATTTATCGTAAACTAGGTTTGCGTGTTCCAAATTCGCGTAACTTTAATGGTTTAGCGGCAAATTCATGATCATATCATCACGGACATTTCATATAGACTAAGTTTATTCTACATTTCATTAACATCATTTGTATCATGTTAGTTCATTCATGATTTTGCATTTCACCATAAACGCGTAAATTTCATATTAAATAAACGCTATCGCGTAAGTTATTATTTTGATCATTTAATCCGATACTTCCAAAATGATCCCGACATATTTTATACTTACATTTAGTTTATAAAACAATATTTTGAGTTTACCTAGTGTTTTAAATTTATTTTGTATATAAATCGTTAAATTTATATTATTACGACGCTTTTCTTAAAAACTACACGATAATTATTATATCACTCAAATTTTACAAGAAATGTATTTTTACAATTTTTATAACTACAATATACTTTACTTTGATCCCTTAAAACTTATTTTAGTCCATACCACTCTAATTTCACAACTATGTACAAGTTACAACAATTTTTACTTAACTATACATTTTACTTAACCTTTTAACAATTACTTACATTATATATATAAAAAAAGTATATTTTGTAAATACCTCCCCCCCTTGGCCGACCAAAGGGGGTAGGCATTAATTAGTTGGTATTTTTTTCTACATGTATAGATTTACACTTCATCTCACATTCACTTCATCATTCATTCTCATTTTTTCAAAGTTAGAAAAGTTCTTTCTCTCTTGTCTTCCTTCCATAACCGGTTCTACATAAGGAGTTAGAAGAATCATAAAAATTTTCCAAGCTCAAGTTTAGCACAATCTAGTTACACTCTTATTAAAGGTTTTGAAATAAAAACCTAGGGTGTTTAGGTTAATCCTTGTTCTAATCACCTCATCAAAGTAGCTTGTAAGCATATCATTTTCATTTACATCTTTCATTTTCATTTCATATGTATTTCTTCATTTTTGAGCAAACATGCAAGACTTATGGTTATTTATACCATTTTTAACATGGTTTTTAGAGTTTTATACATATAAGTCATCCTATAATTTATCCCTTGTTATATATTGGTCTTGATGATGTTTAGGAACCCATGACACCCTAAGAAGGTGTATGGTAGGATTAGAATAGCTTTGGAGTTGTTTTGAAGGGATTGGAATAGGTTTAGTACGAGAAAAACTCTTTTAGACAAGTATAAAAAGTGGTCTGATCTTAATTTGTATTTCTGGAAAATCCGACAGTGAACACGAATTTTGGCCTAGATATTTAGAAAATATACTTTAAAAGCGAATCCGTGGCGCTTGAGCGGATTAAAGCGGAGTTATAACGAAGAAGTTATGAATTTTTCAAGTTTGACGACGAAATATATATTTTACGAAAATTTCAGCACACTATTATTGTTTTATTCGAGTCAAAACGAGTCTTAAGCTTTATAAATTATTTCGACTTATCAAAAATATATTAGTATACTTTGATACGAAGCTAAGGACGTATAATACGTGAAAAGCGGTTTGTAACGACTAAAATATACACGTTTTATGAAGTTGCCGTAACTTTACTTTTAGAAAAACTATATTAATTTTTATTTGTCAAGTGTTACGGTAAACAAAGCGACCATGTTGAAGGCTATGTTTAACGTGAGCGTAGAACTTTTGTAACGAGATGTCTTCTAATTAAATTTAGATCATCAAGCATATTTTCCAAAGCGACCAACCGTTTGTATAGCGGAGTTGTAATAAATTATTCTGGTTGCTTAAACTTTGCGAAACTCACTTTTAAACCACATTTTGGACAAAATCACCATATTTAACCTCTATTATCTTTATGTTCGAGACCTCTATGACGAAAATTCATGTACTAAAACTTCTAGATTTTGATACAAGCTTTCTAAAACCGTTGAGTTCGTTTCCTAACGTTCGACGTACACCATTTTACGACTAGTTTTTGAAGCCATTTTGTCACTTTCATGAAAGTTCCAACGACATTATTTCTGACGAAAAGTTAAAATTTCATAATAAATCATTAAGAAACTATTGTAGGATGACATTTTGACGTAAATACTTGTAAAGTAATTTAAGAATGGTCAAGGCGTCAAAAGAGTATTTTTAAATGAATAGTATTATTTTCAAAACTCACAAATGGTATAAATAACATACGAAATGCATGCATAACATTACATCATAACTCATTAAGTATCATATCATTCACAATAGGTCAAGGTTAAAGTATCACACTACATCTCGGTGTACTCACTTTTGTCATCGCCTCATTTTACCAAGTGAGTCATAGCCCCTACTCTTTTAATTGTTTTATTAAACTCTTTGGGGGAGATACATGCTCAATTATTTTCATGACATTCATGAATATTTGCAAACTATATGTTTATCTGAACTGAATGTTTAGTCATACGAAGTAGCAGTTTTGCATGCTTAGAATTGTCTTAGTATTATCATTGAGCTAATGGTCTTGGTATATTCATTGAGCTAATGATCTTGGTATAATCAGTGAACTAATGGTCTTGGTAGAATCAGTGAACTAATGGTCTTGGTAGAATCATTGAACTAATGGTCTTGGTACAATCCTGAACTAATGGTCATGGAACAATTTGAAACCGTACGAATTATGTGTTATAATAAGTAACTATGGATACATTAAGTTATGCACTATTTTGTGAATTCATTTGACATCATGTGTTTGAACATTGACTCTACATATTCTGGCAGTGGGTTGTGAACACACAGGTTGCAAGTTTTGTATGGGCGGAACTTGGAACTGAGTGGATTTACAATGCCTTTGCTGCATAAACGATTTTGAAAGGCTTTACATTTCAACACAAACCCTATGAACTCACTCAACCTTTGTGTTGACACTTTTTAGCATGTTTTATCTCAGGTATCTAAGGTATTCACTTCATGGCATGCATTTGGACACATCATGGAGTCGCGATGACGACGCGTCTCACTTGGGTTTTACGTACTTTAAAACATCGTTTGAATTGTAACAAACTTATTTCCGCACAAGATGATTTTCATTTGGGACCTATACTTTGTAAACTCGATTTTTTATTAAATCAAGCGATGTGTTTTCCAAACGACACTTTAGGTCGTTCAATATATCTGTAATCGTGATGCTATGACGATCAATCCCGAAATTCCATTCCATTGCAAAAGCAGTAATTTGGGGTGTGACAGATAATTTGGTAAAACATTTATCTAAGCTAGAAGTTGAACATTTTGATTTGCAACTAAAATATCAACATTTCAAAGAAAATGTCAAAACCTCAAACATCAAGACATCCTCAAAAGTTCCAGAGTTTGATGCACTTTTTGAAATAAACAAACATGACGAACAGATTTAAGCTCACTGTAACACGATCAGAAAGTTGAAAACCCAATTTTCACAATTAAAGGGTGAAAAGAACAATGTGACTGGCTCCCAAATGCCTCCTCCTTTAGATTCTCAGTGTTCTCAAACTTTTCATTTTCAAAACTTGGTTAATGCTTTACAAAAGGAAAATGAGAGTTTTCTAGAAGAAAATGAAAAAGTTAAACGATACTTTAAAGAGTTATATGATTCAATGAAAGTCACTCGTGACAAGAACAACGAAAAAATAACGTCTTTACAAAAGGAAATTGAGAATCTGAGGAGTCAGGTAAAAGGGAAAATGCCACTTGTCTTCAATGAGAATGTTGCATCAAAGTCATCTGCAGACTCCAAATATACTGTAACAGTTAAATACATTCCTCCTCATCGTAGGAATAACGAACTTGTGTTTCATAACTATTTCACTCACCTTAAGGATAGTCTAGAATGTCTCCGTGAGATTGTAGAAGATGATTTCATAAATAAGCCACTTGATAGAGAAATTAGATTTTCTTGCATTCAGGCCAAACGATCTCAGGAACTGTTAGAATGCTTAAGAGCAACTTGCCCTAAACCCGTTGGTAAGAAGGATAAAATAGTTGTGCCTTGTTCTATGACTGACTTTAAGACTGCCAATCTTGATATGCCTCACTCGTGCCTAAAGTTAAGCATGTAAGCTTCAATGCGCCTTCAAGTAGTTCAGATCCCAGCACTTCTAAACCTGAAAAGCAAAAAGTAGCAATACCAACTAATGTTCCCATTCCCTCTACAGGAGTAATCAGTGACATTAAAGCAAGATGGTCAAAGCTTCCTGGCAATACAAAGCAAGATAGGACCTCGCAAGCTAAGAATGTGCAATGGAAGAAAGTAGAAGACCACCCTAGGAACATTAAGTTTGAGTTGAATAAAACGAATAGTGTTGATTCTAGTATTAGCTATAAGGGTACTGTAATTAATTCGAATTCTACTACTTTTGGCAAAAAATGTAATGATGATTGCTTGGTTTCTGTTACTAATCATAAATGTGGTGTGAATGATTTGATTAATGCTGTTAAATGCCCTGTTAAGATTGCTTATGCCAAAAATCATGCTAAGAAGGCTAAAAGGCAATGGCGGAAGAAGGTTAGAAAACATTGGAAACCCACAACAAGGAAATTCAGTAACATAGGTTTTCAGTGGATACCTACTGGCCGCAAATTCAATCTTAATGAGATTTGCCCTAAATTATCTAGATTAATGCCCATTAGGAAATGGATACCTACTGGTAGAACTATTCCTTTAAGAAGTGAACATACTTTGAATAGGTCTAATGCATACACTAGCACTGCATCAATCCCTGATGATTCCATTGTTTCTACTTCCGATGTGGGTGTTCCAATTATTGTTACTAACCAAATGGAACCCATTCTTGCATGGGGATCCCAATTATCCAGTTATCCATTCTTATGCGTGTTCAGCTGCGGATCGTTCAAATCGATTACGTGGTACCGGACTCAGTTGTTCCAAGCATATGACCGGAGACCGGTCATGCTCATGAACTTAAAGTAAATTCATCGGAATTGTTAGATTCGGGAATGATCATTTTGGTGCATTTTGGGTTATGGAGACTATGTTGTTGGTGATAGTGTAATCTCCGGGGTATATTACGTTGAAGGTCTTGGTCATAACTTATTCTCTGTCGGTCAATTACGTGATTACGATCTAGAAGTGGCTTTGAAAACATACTTGTTTCGTTAGAGAACTTGATGGTGCAGAACTTTTAAGAGGAACACGTGGTTCAAACCTATACACCATCTTTATCGAAGATATGATGAAGTCTTCTCCAATTTGCTTGTTGTCAAAAGCTTCAAAAACAAAGTCATGGTTATGGCATTGTCGTCTCAATCACTTGAACTTCAGCACCATAAATGATCTTTCCAGAAAGGACTTAGTAATAGGCTTACCTAGACTAAAGTATGAAAAGGATCATCTTTGTTCAGCATGCCAATTGGGAAAAAGCAAGAAGTATGCCCACAAACCCAAACCTACAAACTCAGTTATGGAAGTTCTTCATACCATTCACATGGATTTATGTGGACCCATGAGAGTCACGAGAATATTTTCGGGAAGAAATATGTGTTAGTTGTGGTTGATGATTACTCTCGATTTACTTGGGTTAAGTTCTTAAGGACAAAGGATGAAACTCCAGATATCATCATTAAACTTATCAAACAACTGCAGGTTCGACTTAACAAAACTGTCAGAATTATCCGAACAGACAATGGAACTGAGTTTGTTAATAAAGAACTTAGTGAGTTTTATGAAAGTGTTGGAATCAGTCATCAAAGAAGTGTTCCATGAACTCCTCAACAGAATGGTGTAGTTGAAAGACGGAATCGAACTCTTGTGGAAGCCGCAAGAACAATGCTGATTTACTCAAAGGTTTCAATGTTTCTCTGGGCTGAAGCCATTGCCACTGCATGCTACACTCAAAATCGATCCCTAATTCACACTTCTCATGGAAAAAATCCATATGAACTTGTCCACAATCGAAAACCTAATCTTTCATTCCTTCATGTGTTTGGTGCATTGTGTTATCCAACCAATGAGGGTTAAGACTTAGGCAAACTTAAAGCTAAAGCAGACATTGGAGTATTTATAGGATATGCACCAAGCAGAAAAGGATACCGAATCTACAACAAAAGAACCCGAAATATCATGGAAACAATTCACGTTACATTCGATGAGCTGACCGGTCAAATGGCTCCAGGACAAACCAGTTCTGGACCCGCATCACAACCTTCATCAAGTAGTCCCATTAGTTCTTCTCTTGTACAAAATCTCTCACAAGCAACTCCTTATGTACCTCCTTCAGAAGATTATTTGAAGAAATTGTTTGATCCAATGTTTGATGAACACTATGAGCCAATTGCTAATGATCAGTCAAATCCATCAACAGAGACTGCTCCTATCCCTATCAATGAAGTTAACCCTTGGTTTATATGTCATTAAGTCAAGAAGCGCTGCTGCGATCACTCTGTCTCATCAACAAATCCTCAATCATCGAGTGTACATCATGGAATTGTTTACGCACCTATGACGGAGATAACCCTTTTCTACTCCAGAAGATGCTCCATTTGAAAACATATTTGCTCCTAAATCATCATCGAACCATCTTCATCGAGAAAATCGACTCTGCTACTTGGTTCCTCAACAACAACCACATGAACACCTCGGAAAATGGACACATGATCATCCATTGGAGAACATCATTGGAAACCTTTCTCGTCCAAGATCCACTCGTAAACAACTTGCAAGCGATGCCTTATGGTGCTTCTTCAACTCCGTACTCTCTAAGATCGAACCAAAAGACGTTAAACCGCCATGAATGAAGGCAATTGGTTCAATGCCATGCAAGAAGAAATTCATGAGTTTGATCGACTAGATGTATGGGAATTAGTACCGCTCTGACCGTGCTATGATCATTGCTCTAAAGTGGATATTCAAAGTAAAACTTGATGAGCATGGTGATGTGTTAAAGAACAAGGCTCGATTGGTTGCAAAAGGATATCGTCAAGAGGAGGTATTGACTTTGAAGAATCATTTGCTCGATTACGTGTCGAGGCAATGAGAATCTTCACGGCTAATCTTGCAAGTAAGAACATGGTTGTCTATCGATGGATGTAAAGACGGCATTTCTTAATGGAGATCTTAAAGAAGTCATATCGTCGACCAACCGGAAGGTTTTGTGAATCGAGCATCCTACTCATGTCTATCGCTTGAAGAAGGCTCTTTACGGTTTGAAGCAAGCTTCAAGGGCATGGTATGATCGCTATCAACGTTTCTTCTATCTACTAGATTCAACAAAGGAGCAGTTGATCCGACATTGTTCACCGAAAGTCGAGCAAACATTTAATTCACGTTCAAATCTATGTTGATGATATTATTTTTCCTCGATGACCCCAATGAATGTGACCGTTTTTCTAATGAGATGGGTTCCAAATTTCAAATGTCTATGATGGGACAAATGTCATTTTCTTGGGATTACAAATTTCACAAAGTCCGGAGGCATTTTATCAATCAATCTAAATATGCTAATGAAATTTTAAAGAAATTTGGATTTGATACTTGTGACACCGTTGACACTCCCATGGTAGAACGTACCAAACCGGATGAGGACCACTCGGGGATCATGGTAGATCAAACAAAATATCGTAGTATGATTGGATCCTTGATGTACCTTCGCCGATGAGACCGGATATTCATTTCGTTGTATGCATGTGTGCTAGATACCGTGCTAAGCCTACTAAAAAGCACCTTGAAGCGGTTGAGCGGGTCTTCGGTATCTCCAAGGAACCATCAACATGGGACTTTGGTACCAAGGACACCGGTATGTCACTAACGACCTATGCGGATCTTGACCATGCGGGATGTCAAGATACACGTCGAAGCACGTGCGGAGGTGCTCGGTTTTTGGGTGATAAGCTTGTGAGTGGTCTTCAAAGAAATAAATGAGTACTTCTATATCCTCTACAGAGGTGAATACATAGCCATGTCATCTTGTTGTGCTCAAATCCTATGGATGAGATCCCAATTATCGACTATGGCTTTGAATTCAACAAAATCCCTCTCATTGTGATAACAAAAGTGCCATTGCTCTCTCTTGCAACAATGTTCAACATTCAAGAGCAAAGCACATCGACATTCGACATCATATCATTCGGGAACAAGTGGAAAAAGGTGTGGTAGAACTCTATTTTGTAAGGTCCGAATACCGCTTAGCGAACATCTTCACTAAAGCTCTTCCTAGAGAACGTTTTGAGTTTATCCTCCACGACTTGGTCTAAAGAGCCTACAACAGAAACACTCGGGGCGTCTTCAAGAGGAAGGCGAGGAGTAAATGGTTTTCTTCATCTATCTCTTGTATATATTTATTCAAAAACAAAATACAAAATTTCAAAACCCACAAAAGAAAATAGAAAAATATAAAATTTTCAAAATCCATAAAATTAGAAAATCTTGAAAATCCCAAAAATATTGTTATTTTGTCATGTTTTCTTTATTCGATATCATCTACGGACTTTGTGTTGACATTCAAAGAATGTCACGGGTTTCTAGATGTTCTTGAATGTATATAAATTGCTTAAAAAATGAGACGGAGAAAAATGGTGGTTTATTGTCATTTCGAGCAAGAACCCGTTTTAAAAAGAAAGAACGAGCCATGCTTAATCTTATGTTTCAAATCTCATGCTCGATTCTTAAAACAAATGTTTGTCACCAAAAAGACAAATGTTTTCTTTCCAAATATTTTTCCGTCTAATGAATCTTCTGAAAAATATTTGTCATCTAATGAAAACAAAATTGCTTTGAAAATACCTCGGACTCTATTTTTGAAAATCATCTGAGCTTATCTTTGTCAAACTCTCTAACACTCAATCAACAACTCATGTCATTGATTGAGGGGGAGAATGATTTCAATCGAATCAAAAAGTGTATTTTTCAAACAATTGGCACTTAAACGAGCAAGGTCTTCTTTTAAAAAATCAAAAGGAACAAATGTTTTATACAATTGATTCAAAACCTTGGCTAATATTATGTTTTCAAAAGATATCTATGCATGATTGGTCAATGGAGTTTAAAGTCTCAAAATCTAATCCTTATCAGTTAAAATGTCTTTCAAAAGCAAGTCACTATTCTCCTCAAAAGCTCTCAAAATTTAATTTAAATCAATAGAGATCACAACTCTCAAAGGATTTGAAAATTGTGATCGGGGGAGAATTTGTGATTTAAAATGGATTTAAACTGATAATTCGATAAATGGTTTTATACATGATTAACAACTCTCCTCCCTGCATGTGCCAAATGATTTCAAAATTTTCCATGCACATGCTAAGGGGGAGCATTTATATCAAACCAAAATGGATCGAAACGTGATTGATTTGTCTCTAAGTGCAGGTTTTCCCTAATATGTGCTAAAAAATTTGAAAATTAGATGCACATATTGAGGGGGAGAAAATTTTTGAAAACCACATCCTTTCCTAAAATATTCTTAACAAAGTATGAAAATTACTAATTTTGATCGGGAAAGTGATGTTGATATCTTTTAGAAATTGGTGATCAAAGAATCAAATCTTTCATTCGGTAAATCTGAGATTTTCAAGTCCTCTTGCCTCCATGTGCCAAAACGATTTCAAACATACGTTGCACATGTTGAGGGGGAGCGTTTTCTAAAGATATCAAAAACAATTCAGGTACAAAATGTTTTGATCATGTATCACAAGTACTTGGATTGATTTTCAAATGGTTTTCGATTGGTTCCAATGGTTGATGAACAATACCAAAAAGACCGACCAATTTTACTTTATGAATGGTGATATAAGGATGGTTAGGTTAGGTATTTGTTCCCACGATCCCGCCAGAGCCGAAGGGATCTACCCAGGGACAATCCACTAGATAGTGAAGAGTCTTTAGGTATGATGAAAAAAAGGTGTAAAGTGAGATATGGGAAGAGTGCAGACTGAGAATGAGCTAGAACTAGAATAAACCCAACAAGGTTCTAGTAATGAAGTCTCGGTAAGCACTGAAGGGGTTGAAGAATTAAAAAGAAATAAATGCGAAAAGGGTGAAATGAAATAGCCTCTATTATTTTCAACCTTAGGGCGTAAACCGGTTCAATTCATATGCTCTTGGTTGTTACCTAGGTAACACCGTATTGAAGACAAGACGTCATGGACCCGATGGCGCACTACACTATATCTTCCCAAGCCACTCAAGTTCCTCTTAAAAGGACTTGTTTCATTCTCACAGGGGAACCTACATTATCTATCGACTTTCTCTTAGAGATGGTTGATATTGAAGGAGGAGACCCTCTCCCTAGTCTCTGGCCAAATGTGCACAATTGAGTCTAGAGCCACGAGATCATCAATAAATCTCATTAAGGACACAATCAATGAAGACTCTCTATTTCACACAATGTGGAAAGAGAGAATATATTTTAAGAGTCCTACGCATTATCCTTGTTGTATTGCCAGAACATCTGAGTGATATGCAAACATATTCACAATGAAGATGGAAATCCTTCTAGAGCCAACATCAAACAAGCTCTTGGTAGGTTGCATGTGAGATCTATCCAATAGATCAACTATGTGACAACCTAGCGTAAACAATGGAGCGATTCAAATTTATGAATCAATCTCGGTTCGAGTTATTGATTGACGGATACCTTTGAAAAACTGGTCCTTGTGCTTAAATTTATTTTCTCTAGCACATCGATTGTGTATTAATACTTTAAAATAAAAGGTGTTTATGATTGATAATGGATTTTCCTTAAAACCTTCGTTGTATTGCAAAAACATTTTATTGAGCAGTACACAATTGTTTTCTTTCAAATCATTTTTCATCAATCAGTGGATCTCAAATTGTTAGGAATTAGAAATTCCAGGTATTAAAGAGTCGGTCACCTCAAGTATATGTATTCGTCAGAAAGCTCGTAGTCGTAGTTCTTTTATGTCAAGTAGTATTTAGTTAAGTAACACCGTGGAGGACGGACGGGTCTTTACCCACTGTATGCCTGATCCACAGCCCGTTGTGTGGCGTTTTATTGTAAAACTATAAATACCCTCTACCTCCCAAGGTAGAGGGTTGGAGCTCATAATAATATTTTCTTTCTCTCACTATAGTTCCCAACTCTCTTCCTTTCTCTCACTAGAACTTTCTCTCTCTAACATACTTATACGCCTACTTTGATTATGGTTTAGAGTGTTTGTAAAATCTAATATCCTACAATTGGTATCAAGAGCCATGGTTTGATCACTCATCTTTCATGCTCTTTGTTTTGGTAGATTTCATAAGGTTTTTGGTGTATTAAGGGTTTAGGAGAGTTTGATTCATTTGAACAAATTCTAGTGGTAAAGCTTGAATTTTGCTTGTACTTTTGTGTTTAGGATCATCATAAGTGTTTATGTTTTGAATTGGAAGGCTTAAATCATTGTGGTTTGGTTGTTTTGGATTGATAAAGTGGTTATTTGTGAAAAAGGACTAAGCGAGTTGTGTCTCGGACTTGTGTTTCTTCAAAGCGAGTTGCTTTGTTATTTAATCTGAGTTGGTACATGCGACTTAGTTTGTTTAGCGAGTTGATATTTATGCTACTTGGGTTCTAAGCGAGTTGTTTCTTTAGCGACTTGAGATCTAAAGCGACTTGCTACTTAGCGAGTTGTAACGTTAGCGAGTTAACTTAAGCGACTTAGTGTTCAAGCGAGTTGATTGTGTTGCGAGTTGAGACTAAAGCGAGTTGGCTATTTAGCGACTTGATTAATTAAGCGAGTTGAGTGTGTTGCGAGTTGACTTGCTTATGCGAGTTGTGTGTTTAGCAACTTGTTCATTTAGACCTTTTTCTTCTTCGTGTTACATTCTTACGGTTGTTCTTTTGGTTTAGTAAAATCCGTGAAAGAATCAATTTCCGGTTTAATCAAAGAATTGCAAAATCCGTAGAGCTTGAAACATGTCTACAAACGTTCCTACTATCATCTCCACTTGTTGCCGAGGATGTTCAAGCAATGGTTCAGATACTCGTCCACCCATGCTTGATGTAATCCGACTACGACTCTTGGGCTCAACGAATTAGATTGTCTTGTCTTGGAAAGGAAAATGGAGTCAACATTCTCAAATCCATTGATGAAGGACCGTATCGGGTTGAGACGACTAGAGATGTACTTGATCTTCTTGAAGATAGAACTCGATTTACGGAATGGACGGACCAAAATGTATGATGAGCTTGATGATAAGGAGAAAAGAGATTCGATCTTGATATCGGGCTTCTAACATTGTTCTTCAAGGTCTTCCTAAAGACATCTACAAGGCGATCAATCACAACACCGATGCAAAGGCGGTATGGGATAATGTCAAGATGCTTCTCTCGGTTACGAATTAACTATGGAAGACAGAGAATCACAACTCTATGACCAATTTGAACACTTCAAGATGAAACCGGATGAGAGTGTCTATGAGTATTATGTGAGATTTCATAAGTCGGTGAATGATATGAGGAACATCGAATGACTATGCCTAACATTCAATTTGAACTCAAAATTTGTGAACAACATGAATCCGAATGGAACAAGTTTGTTACTCGTGAAGCTCACTAAAGGATTGAAGAATACGGATTATGAGCAACTCTATGCCTTCCTTCTTCGAGAATGAGAGACATGCCATGTTTGAAAAGATGATTCTTAATCGGTTCAAAACCAACGGGAGAGACAAGCTCATCTAATGACTCAACCGCCTTCTACTCAAACATCGGAATCACAACCAAAGCCTCACAAGTCATACCCATGGGTAATGGTAATCACAAACTCATTCCGATCCTATGTTCAAACAAGGCGATCTTTGATGCACACGTGGGTAACATCATTAATCAACTAGCTCTTACGATTAGTCAAAACATGAATTCTCTCCCACAAACCAACAACAACCTCGAGCGACATCTAACCCACACAATCAAGCTCTTTGTTAAAGATGGGAGGATCGTGGTGCAACCATTCGGGAAGACAATATGATCGTGAAGAGGTGGAGCTGGTAGAGGTTATGTTGGTAATCAAAATTGAGGAAGGAATGGTAATCAAGGTCAAGCTAAGCCGATCAAATGTTATAACTATGGTGGTGAGGACACATTGCAAGCGCGCATCTCCAAACGTCCACGAATCGCCGATTACTTGAGAGATAAGATCTTTGCTTGTACAAGCTCGGGATAATGGTCTTTGCTTTGGATGAAGAGGAACTGTTGTTTCTTCTTGAGGGGCAATGCCAAGACCTATGATGCGAGATGTGGATGAGCGGCCTATTCAAGAGATAGGTCACAATCATCGAATGCCTTTCAAGTCGGCGATTGTGATGCATACGACTCGATGTGGATGATGGACCTCTTGCACACACAATTTTTATGGCTAGCATTTCTCCAATGGTTTCTCCCAAGGTCTCATCTTCACCACAAGTGGCCCATCCAAAGACAAACTCATCTCGGAGGTATTAAAACTATATGATGATGCCGATGTGCAAAGATGCATGACAAAGTACAAATGCTTGAAACTATTGTATCAAATATTGAAAATATGGGTAATATCAATGTTGTCCCATATGATCAATATGTGGAACAAAGTGAAAGTGAAGTTGTACCAAGTGATACATCTTCTGCGATCAACAATGACTATATCTTTGATGAATACACCGCATGTGCTCCTGATGATTACGTAATTTCGAACTAAATGCCTATAAAGAGCGTGTTGCTATTTATGAACAACGTGCAAAATTTGAGTGACCACTCGTGAGCGAAATGGATGACCAAGTGCGTACAATCATTAGAAAAAGCAATTTTAGAAAGAAGTATTAAAACAAGAGTTAAACTCCTTGCAAGAAAAGCTTTCTAAAGCGCTAAGCAAAACAAGAACTTCAAGAAAATGTGAAAATGCTTAAGCAAGAATTTAATATAAAGGAATCAAAACTCTTGAAAGATTTTTCTAATCTAAAAACTTTGAAAACAAACTTGAAAACAAGTTGTACATACAAGGAACACCATTGATCGCTCACATGATCACTAAGCATAGAGTCTTAGCGATAAGCATAGCATTCCCCTTATTGAGGAACCAAATCCAGAGGTTATTAAAAGGCTAGAAATGCTCATAAGGTTCTTTATGATGGCAATGAAATCCTTAAACCTAGACAGAAACCTAGTTGCGTTGAGTGCCTTCGAGGAAGATAAGAAATCGGATGAAGTCACTAGGGAAAAGATGAACAAGAAATTAGATGATCCTAAATGTAAAGAGAAGAAAATAAAGATCACACCCCATGACTACAAGAAGGAAAACTGATTTCCTTGAACAAGTTTAAGCCTCGGACTTTGTTGACTCCGAACAAGTTTTTGGAAAATAGATCTAGATAAGCGTGAAGTCGAAAATATTGTTGAAACAAACCCTCCCCTTTGGAAAATGCCTAGAGCAACTGTGTATCCTCCTAATACACCAATGCATCTTGTTCCTAGAACAATTGCCACTAAAAGCAAGACATTAATTAGCCAATATGTTATCTTTCAACTATTTGTTGATTTTGAGAAAACTTGCAAGAAAAGGATCACACCCATTGGTATAATTGAAGGAGAAAGGGGTTTTGAGCAAATGAAAGAATGCTATTTAACTGAGGTCATGCCTTTCTTTAAACTTCTAAAAGATCACTTTGAGAGTCTTAAAAAGGGGATAGATACTGATATTAAGGGAATGGAAAAGGAATTTGATGCAATGATAGTTGAGGTTAGCGACTATGAGCGAGCACTAAAATATAATGAGATTGAGAGGAAGAACTTGCATACACTAAATGAGAACACGATTTACAATGTATTGCTCAAGATGTGTTCTACTTCGCTACTAACTGTTCTATTCTCGCTTCTCGATTCCATGAACTGTCATTTGCTTTGAAAGTCTCTCATGATCGTGTCATTGAGCTTGAAAAAACTAACTCGAACTAAATGAGAAAATTGAACTGGATGATCACGACAATTTGGTTAAACATTTTTCTAAACTAGAGGTTGAGCATTTTAATTTACAACTAAAATATCAACATCTTAAAGAAAATGTCAAAACTTCAAATATCAAGACATCCTCGGATGCTCCGAGTTTGATGCGCTTTTCAAATTAACAAACGTGATGAATGATTCAAGCTCATTGCAACATGATCGAAAGTTGAAAGCCCAAATCTCTCAATTAAAGGGTCAAACGAACAATGTATTGGTCCCCAAATGCCTCCTCCTTTAGATTCTCGAATTCTCAAAACTTTCATCTTCAAAACTTAGTAAATACTTTACAAAAGGAAAATGAGGTTTTCTTGAAGAAAATGAAAAGGTTAAACGTCATTTCAATGAATTATTTGAATCTATAAAGGTCACTCGTAACAAAAATAACGAAACGGTAGCCTCGTTACAAAAAGAAATTGAGAATCTAAAGAGTCGGGTAAAGGGAAGATGCCAATGACCAATGGGAAAATGGTGTATCAAAGGTACATGTACGTAATAAATATGCTTTGTCTCGTGAAATATGTTCCTCCTCATCTTAGGAATAACAAACTTGCTATTCAAACATATTTCTCATACCTTAAGGACGACCTATAATGTCTCCGTGAGATTGTAGAAGAGGATAAGTTAGAGAAACCGATGATAATGCAATTGGCCATGCATGCTTATATGCCAAACGATCTCAAGAACTTCTAGAATGCCTAATTACAATATGCCCTAAAACCTTAGGTGAGCAAGTCAATCCCTTGATACCGTGTTCTATGCCTAGTGCCAAGCATGCAAGTCACTCAATGCCAAATGTTATGAATGTGAACCCTAATGTGCCTTCAAGTAGTTCGATTTCAAATCATTAGTGCTAAGAATGTGAACTCGAGTGTGCACTCTAGGTGTTCTAATCCCACTATTCAAGTGTTAAAAAGTTAATCTTAGTGTGCTGCATGTAGCTCGGATCCCAAAGACATCTAAGCAGTGAAGCAAATAGTAGCCAAACCAACTAATGTTCCCATTCCTCTACAGAGTAATCGGTGACATTAAAGCAAGCGGTCAAAGTCTCAAGACAATACAAGGAAGGACACGACCTGCAAGCTAAGAATGTGCATTGGAAGAAAGTAGAAGACCTACCTAGGAACTTTAAGTTTGAGTTAAATAAAGCGAATCGTGTTGATTCTAGTATTAGCCATAGGCGTCTTGTAATTAATTGAATTACGATACCATTTGCAAACCTTGTATTAATGTCTGCTTGAATTCTATTTCTAATCATGAATGTGGTGTTAATGTTTTGCCTAATGATGTTAATTGTTCAATTAATATTGTTAATGCTAAAAATCATGCTAAGAAGGCTAAAAGGCAAAAGCGAAAGAAAGTTAGAAAACGGTGGAAACCCACGGAAGAACATTTAGTAAGATAGGCTATTATTGGATACACGTTGGTCGTAAGACTAATCGAGACAATGCCCACTAGAAAATGGATGCCTCTTGGTAGATCTATTCCTTAAGAAGTGAGCACACCGTGAATGTGGCTAATAAAGACACTAGTCTTGCATCTATTCACAATGATTCCATTGCCTATTTTACGATATGAATGCTTCTATTTACGATGTGGGTGTTCCAACCAAGGTTACTAACCAAATGGAACCCATTCTTGCATGGGGATCCCAATTATCCGATTATCCATTCTTATGCGTGTTCAACTGCGGATCGTTCAAATCATTACGTGGTACCGGACTCAGTTTGTTCCAAGCATATGATGGCGACCGGTCACGGCTCATGAACTTCGTGAGCAAATTCATCGGAGACGATTAGATTCGGTAATGATCATTTCGGTGCGATTATGGGTTATGGTGATTATGTTGTGGGTGATAGTGTCATCTCTAGAGTATACTATGTGGAAGGTCTTGGTCATAATCATTTCTCTGTTGGTCAATTTTGTGATTACGATCTAGAAGTAGCCTTGAAAAACATACTTGTTTTGTTAGAGAACTTGATGGTAAGGAATTGTTACGAGGAACTCGTGGGTCAAATCTTTACACCATCTCTATCGATGATATGATGAAGTCTTCTCCTATTTTCTTGTTGTCAAAGGCCTCGAAAACAAAGTCATGGTTATGGCATCGTCTTCTAAATCACTTGAACTTCGGCACCATCAATGATCCCTCCAGAAAGGACTTAGTTGTAGGTTTACCTAGACTAAAGTATGAAAAGGATCGTCTTTGTTCAGCATGCCAATTGGGAAAAAGCAAAAAGTATACCCATAAACCCAAACCTATAAACTCAATCACAGAAGTTCTTCATACCCTTCATATGGATCTATGTGGACCAATGAGAGTGCAGAATATCTTTGGGAAGAAATATGTGTTAGTTGTGGTTGATGATTACTCTCGATTCACAGGTCAAGTTATTGAGGACAAAGGATGAAACTCGATATCATCATCAAACTCATCAAAGAGTCGCAGAGTTCGACTTAACAAAACCGTCGAATTATCCGAGCAGACAATGGGCCGAGTTTGTTAACAAACTACTTAGTGAATTTTATGAAAGCATTAGAATAAGCCATCAAAGAAGTGTTCCACGAACTCCTCAACGAGCGGTGTAGTTGAAAGACTAAATCGAACTCTTGTAGAAGCCGCTAGAACAATGCCGATTTACTCAAAGGTTCCAATGTTTCTCTGGGTGAAGCTATTGCTCTTGCATGCTACACACAAAATCGTTCCACGATTCACACTTGCTCATGAAAAACTCCATATGAACTTGTCCACAATGAAAACCTAATCTCTCTTCCTTCGTGTGTTTGGTGCATTGTGTTATCCAACTAATAAGGGTCAAGACTTAGGTAAACTTAGAGCTAAAGCGAGACATTGGAGTTTTTGTAGGGTATGCACCAAACAAAATGGGATACCGAATCTACAACAAAAGAACCCGAAATATCATGGAAAAAATTCACGTTACGTTTGATGGTCGACGGTCAAATGGCTCTGGACAATTCGATTCCAGACCCATACTTCAAAATAGTCCCATTGGTTCATCCCTTGTTCCAAACTCTTCTCAAGAAACTCCATATGTACCTCCATCGAAGATGATTTAAAGAAATTGTTTGATCCTATGTTTGATGAACTTTATGATCCAAGTACCAATGAGGTGTCGATTCCTTCAACAGAGGTCGCTCATATTCACGTGAATGAAGACAATCCTCGGTCTCAATATCTTTAAGTCAAGAAGCGCTGCTTCGATTCTTGATCTCATCAACAAATCATCATTCTTCAAATGTACATCATGGAAATGTTTACGGCATCAATGATGAAGTTAATCCCTTTGCTACTCCTCGAAGATGCTTCATTCGAAAACATATTTGCTCACGAATCTTCTTCGAACCATCTTCTTGAGGAGACATCGACTCTGCTACTTGATCCCTCAACAACTACCACATGAACACCTCGGAAAATGGACTCACGATCATCCATTAGACAACATCATTGGAAATCCCTCTCGTCTGTATCAACACGAAACAACTTGCAACCGATGCCTTATGGTGTTTCTTCAACTCCGTACTCTCAAAGATCGAACCAAAGGATGTTAAACCGCCATGAACGAAGATAATTGGTTCAATGCTATGCAAGATGAAATTCATGAGTTTGATCGACTTGATGTATGGGAGTTAGTACCGCTCGAGAATGTGCCATGATTATTGCTCTAAAATGGATCTTCAAAGTGAAACTAGATGAGCATGGTGATGTATTGAAGAACAAGGCTCGATTAGTTGCTAAAGGATACCGTCAAGAGGAGGTATCGACTTTGAAGAATCTTTTGCTCCAGATTGCTCGAATTGAGGCAATCGTAATCTTTTGGCTAATCTTGCTAGTAAGAACATGGTGGTCTATCGGATGGATGTGAAGACGGCATTTCTAAGCGGAGATCTTAAAGAAGTCGCTCACGTCGGTAACTGAAGGATTTGTAAATCAAGAGCATCCTACTCACGTTTATCGTTTGAAGAAGGCTCTTTACGGTTTAAAGCAAGCTCCAAGGGCATGGTATGATACATCATCAAAGTTTCTTCTATCTACCGGATTTAGTAAAGGAGCATTGATCCAACATTGTTCACCGTGAAGTCGAGCAAACATTTAATTCATGTTCAAATTTATGTTGATGATATCATCTTTGCCTCGATGACCCCAATGAGTGTGACCGTTTTAAAATGAAATGAGTTCAAAATTTCAAATGTCAATGATGGGACAAATGTCATTTTCTTGGGATTACAAATTTCACAAAGTCCGGAGGCATTTTCATAAATCAATCTAAATATGCAACCGAGATCTTAAAGAAATTTGGATTTGATTCAAGTGACCTGTTGACACTCCATGATTGATCGAACCAAACTAGATGAGGACCACTCGGGGATCATGATTGACCAAACGAAATATCGTAGTATGATTGGATCACGATGTACCTCACTTGCTAGTAGACCGGACATCTTGTTCATTGTTTGCATGTGTGCTAGATACCGAGCTAAGCCTACTAAAAAGCACCTTGAAGCGGTTAAGCGGGTCTTCGGTATCTCAAGGAACCATCAACACGGGTCTTTGGTACCGAAGGACACCGTATGTCACTAACGACCTATCACGATCTTGATCATGCAGGTGTCAAGATACTCGTCGAAGTACATCCGGAGGTGCTCGGTTTTGGGTGATAAGCTTGTGGTGGTCTTCAAAGAAGCAAATGAGTACTTCTATTTCCTCTGAGAGGTTGAATACATAGCCATGTCATATTGTTGTGCTCAAATCTTATGGATGAGATCTCAATTATCGACTATGGCTTTGAATTCAACAAAATCCTCTCATCTTTGTGATAATAAAAGTGCTATTGCCCTCTCATGCAACAACGTTCAACACTCAAGAGCAAAGCATATCGACATTCGACATCATTTCATCGGGGAACAAGTGGAAAAGGTGTGGTGGAACTCTATTTTGTGAGGTCCGAATATCGCTTAGCGAACATCTTCACCAAAGCTCTCCCAAGAGAACGTTTTGAGTTTATTCTTCCACGTCTTGGCTTGAAAAGTCTTCAACGAAACACTCAAACGTCTTGGGAGGAAGGCGAGGAGTAAAGGTCTATCTTCATCTATCTCTTGTATATATCTATTCTTAAAAAAAAAAAAAAAAAAAAAAAAAACCTTCAAAATCTATAAAAATCAAAATTGAAAATCTTCAAAAATTATTGTCAATTTGTTATGTTTTCTCGGTTCGATAATATCTACGGTCTTTGTCTTTGTCATTCAAAGAATGACACGGGACTTTAGATGTTGTTCAATTCTTAAAAAAAAAAAAAAAAAAAAAAAAAAAAATGAGAGAGAGAAAAAACTATGGTTTATTGTCATTTTAGGCGAGAACCCGATTTTCAAAGAAAGAACGAGCCAAGCTTTACCATGTTTTCAAATTCCATGCTCGATTCTATAAACATTTATCTGCTTGAAAACTAATCGCTTTGAAAAACAACTCGGTCTCTATTTTTGATAATCATCAGGACTTATTTGTCAATATCTCTATCTCTCAATCAACAACCTATGTCATTGATTGAGGGGGAGAATGATTTCAATTAAATTAAAAAAGTTATTTGGCATTAAATTGTTTTCTAAAGATGTACATGCATGTTTTATCAATGGAGTTTAAAGTCTAAAAATCCGATCCTTATCAGTTAAAACGCTTTCATAATCAAGTCACAATTCCCCTTAAAATCTTTCAAAATCAATTTAAATCAATAAGAGATCACAAATCTCAAATGATTTGATAATTGTGATCGGGGGAGAATGTGTGATTTAAATTGGATTTAAACTGATATTTCGGTAAATGGCTTTAGAAGGATGTACATGCTATCCTTCCCACATGTGACAAACGATTTCAAATTTTCCATGCACATGTTGAGGGGGAGCATCTATCTTAAACCTATGATTTGAAACGTGATCACTTATCTCAATGTGCAGGTTCCCTCCAGTATGTGCAAAACCCTCTTTTCAAACTTAGAAGCACATATTGAGGGGAAGCAAAATCATGAAAATCTCATCCTTCCCCAAAATGCTTTATCTACTTGATTCAATTTGGGAAGTGATGTTGATATCTTTTAGAAAATGGTATTCAAAGAAGTTAATTCTTCCTCTTGCCTCCGTGTGCAAAACGATTTCAAACAACTCATGCACATGTTGAGGGGAGCACTTATTCTAAAAATATCAAAAACAATTCGGTACAAAATGTTTTGATAATATATCACAAGTATCCGGATTGATTTTCAAATGGTTTTCAATTGGTTCCAATGGCGGATGAACAATACCAAATAGACCGACCAACTTTACTTTATGTACGGTGATATAAGGATGATGAGGTTAGGTATGTGTTCCCATGATCCGCCAGAACCGGAGGGATCTACCGAGGACTATCCACTAGTTAGTGTAGAGTTCTTAGGTATGATGATAAAAGGAGAAAATTGAGGTATGGGAAGAGTGCGGATGAGGCCGAGCTAGTCTTGAAATAAACCCAACAAGGTTCTAGCTATGAAGTCTCGGTAAGCCTTGAAGGGTTGAAGAATTAAAAGAATTGAATGAGAAAGGGTGAAAACATATAGCCCTCCATATATTCAACCTTAGGCGAAACCGGGTTCAATTCATATGCTACCGATGGTAACATCGGTATTGAAGACAAGGCGTCATGGACCCGGTGACGCACCGCACTTCAACTTTCCAAACCACTCAAGTTCCTCTTAAAGGACTTGTTTCAATCTCACGGGAACCGACATTATCTATCGACTTTCTCTTAGAGATTGTTGATATTGAAGAAGGAGACCTTCTCCTAGTCTCCGACACGGGATCCAAATATGCACAAAATTGAGTCTAGAGCCACGAGATCATCAATAAATCTCATTAGGACACTTTCAATGAAGACTCTGTTTCACACAATGTGAAAAGAGAGATTATATCTTGAGTCCTCGCATTATCCTTGTGGTATTGCGGAACATCCGAGTGATGTGTAAACATATTCACAATGAAGATGGAAAACCTTCGGAGCCAACATCAAACAAGCTCACGGTAGGTGGCGGTGAGATCTATCATATAGATCAACCATGTGACAACCGAGCAGAAACAATGGGGCGATTCAATCTCTTGAATCAATCACGGTTCGAGTTATGGATTGACGCATACCTTTGAAAAACCGATGCAGTGCTTAATAACTCTTTTCTTTAGCGCATCGACCGTGTACTAATTTTTCAAACCAAAGGTTTTTTTTGATTGATAATTGATTTTCAATAAAACCTTCGTTGTATTGCAAAAACAATTTCTATTGAGCAATAAATGATTGTTTTTCAAATCTTTTCCATCAATCGGTGGACTTAAATTATTTGGTTTACTCACTCCGTGTTGTCTTCTTTGAGATGCTCGGTTTGAAAACAACTAGAGCATTGCGAAACCCTATCAAGGAAATTCTTGAAATTATACGATCACAGCGGTGCTTGTCTTGATCAACGAGGAACCGTGGGCGTGTACCTCAATTCAACGAAAGTGATCAAAGACATTTTCATGCGATTTATTGCTAATTGTTGTATGCGGTACACCCGACGTTTGTGGTGATCAAAATGTAGTTGTCATTCCATAGTCGCATGCTCACTTTACACATTCATCTCTAAAGAAATCATGATTAGTGCATCAATGACTCGATATTTTCACTCCATGCTTACGCTACGCCATCGCCAATATCATGATTCAACGAAAGCTTCCGCTACTCTGATGAGAAGATATCATGATCCAGAATGTGAGCATGTCGATCCTAAAGTCACAACATCACATAATACCAACACTACAATAGATGTCTCAGAGATTTTTGATAGCTGATGAGCTCAAAAGCTGGTTCAAAATTGTTATCACGTGGATCAGTAAAAGACCTCCACTTGGAGTAACCAAACATGCAATGTGAAGAATCAATGACTACGAGCTTAGGAGCAAAGTACTACATCAAGAATGCAAGAACAATTGTTAATGTAAGATCTATTTGTATTCAATGTAATTTTGGTACATGATTGAGGTGACCTCCTTAGGGAGATTGTTAGGAATTAGAAATTCCGGTATTAAAGAGTCGGTCACCTTAAGTATATGTATTCACGAAAGCTCGTAGTCGTAGTTCTTTTATGTCAAGTAGTATTTAGTTAAGTAACACCGTGGAGGACGGACGGGTCTTTACCCACTGTATGCACGATCCACACCCGTTGTGTGGCGTTTATTGTAAAACTATAAATACCTCTACCTCCCAAGGTAGAGGGTTGGAGCTCATAATAATATTTTCTTTCTCTCACTATAGTTCCCAACTCTCTTCCTTTCTCTCACTAGAACTTTCTCTCTAATATACTTATACGCCTACTTTGATCATGGTTTAGAGTGTTTGTGAAATCTAATATCCTACACAAATTCATCGGTTCACTCACTCCGTGTTGTCTTCTTTAAGACATTCGGTTTGAGAACGACTAGAGCATTGCGAAACCTGTCAAGGAAATTCTTGAATTATACCGATCACAGGCGATGCTTGTCTTCGATCAACGGGAACCATGGGTCGTGTACCTTAATTCAACGAAAGTGATCAAAGACACTTTAGTGCGCTTTATTGCTAATCGTTGTATGCGGTACACCCAACGTTTGCGGTGATCAAAATTGAGAGATCAATCCATAGCCGCATGCTCACACAACACATTCATTTCCAAATAAATCATGATTAGTGCATTAATGACTCGATATTCTCACCCATGCTTCGCTAAGTGCCGCAAAAATCATGAATCATCTAAAGCTTCCGCTACTCTGATGAAAAGAAATCATGATCCAAAATGTGAGCATGTCGGTCCACTGTCACAACATCACATAATGTCAACACTACAATGGAAGAGTCAGAGATTTATGCAAGCTGATGATCTCAAAGCTGGCTCAAAACTCATCATCACGTGGATCAGTTAAAGACCTCCACTTGAATCATCCAAACAAGCAAAATATGAAGAATCAAAGACTACGGGCTACAGAGCAATGAAATTAAACAAGAATCCAAGAACAATCTTAATGTAATATCTGTTTGTATTCTATGTAAATTGAGGTGACCTCCCTTAGGGGGAGATTGTTAGGAATTAGAAAATTCAGTCATTAAAGTATCGGTCACCTCAAGTATATGTAATCGTTAGAAGGCTCATAGTCATAGTCATTTAATATTAGTTAGTATTTAGTTAAGTAACACCGTGGAGGACGGACGGGTCTTTACCCACTGTATGCCTGATCCACAGCCCGTAGGAGGCGAGTCTTGTAAGAATACTATAAATACCCTCTACCTCCCAAGGTAGAGGGTTGGAGCTTCAATACCATTTTTCTTTGTTTCACATAGTTCCCAACTCTCTTCCTTTTCTCTCTCTAAAACTTGTATACGCCCCTATTAGGATTGTGGTTTAATGTGTTTGTGAAATACTATATCTTACAGACACACTCCTTATAACATCATCATAAGGATCTCACTATCCTTTAACCCAAACTAATCTATCTTGTACATCGATGCACCATATCGAATGTACATCCTTGGCACCTATAACTAATGCCTTTGACACGACCTTTTGGCACCTTTCACTAATGCCTTTGACACGACCCTTCGGCACCCTTCACTAATGCCTTTAACACGGATCTTAGGCACCTTTCACTAATGCCTTTGACTTGACCCTTCAACACCTTTCACTAATGCCTTCAACACGGACCTTCGGCACCTTTCACTAATGCCTTTGACACAACACTTCTAGGGAGGGAGGACAGAACTATCAACAAGATAACTTCAGTAGTCTTGATGATGACGAAGCTTGGCAACTCATGGACTTGAGCTTGCTCGACTTTAAGAGGTGGTGATCTCGCCTTTAAGAGGAACCTAAAGAATCACACAAACACAAAACTACATAGAAAGATCCTTTGGATCTGAGGTTAGAGTGTTTATAATACTAAAAGAGATTATGTGTAAAAGGGGTGAGTTGAAAGAGACAAATGGCTCACTATTTATAGTCAAATTTCTCTACTATTCCCTGGATCTCACGGATCCCTCCTCGGAGGGATTCGGCTAGTGCAAATCAAGGGATCCGCCAGACTGGGTTAGTTTAATTTCGGATTTTGGGTTGCAAACTGGGTCATGGGTTATGGGTTATGAACCATGGGTTATACAAGATGCAATGTATCTAGACATTAGATCATGGGTCATGGGTCATGGTCTATGGATAATACCCAACATGACTTCATGCAACGGGTCATGGGTTATGGATAAAGCTCCATGGGTATGGGTCATGGACTTTGGGTTTTATCCAACTACATTCAATGTATCTAGTCAATGGGTCAAGTACTTAAGTTATGCACATTTCCATATTATGTAAACTCTAGTTGTTGTATATATGTATTTCTATAAAATGTAAACACTATTACTTTTTTAGTGTTTTATATGAAAATGTAAGTGTGTTAGTAAACTATTGGCTCAAACCGTTTACGTATTTTATTTGTTTCGTTAAAATTATTTTACGTTTGTTATCGACAAAACATTAGAAGATCGTAAAATATAAATAAACATTTTTACGGCTTATTTGTATTAACATGTACAATAGATTATTTTGACACGGTGTTCTTGTTAGCCTTGATAATAATTAATAGAAGTGATGGTCATTCACGTTTAGGAACTTTGTAACGTGTGTTAGATATTCTATTAGAATAGTCAACGGGCTTGTGGATTAGGCTAAGCTAAATGGTTAGAAGTTAAGTTAAGCTAGCCTTTTATCATTTGTAATCCAAACCAAGTCCACGAGGCCCAAGCCCAAGCCTATTAGGGCGTTTAGTGTTTAAGTATAAATACCCCTCAAAGTGTCATTTGAGGGGTGTGCTTGAGTGTGTATGTGTGTGTTTTCTTGGAAGTAATATAAGTTTCTTGTTTCATCTTTTTCTCTCCACATACGAGTTACATATACCAAGTCACCACCTTTCTTAATCTTTACTACTTCATTTTTACGCATAGTGTTTCACATGTTCATCTTATGTTAAGCTTTGGTATCGTGATAAGGTTGAGAAAAACAAGGTCCTACAATTGGTATCAATCGCCTAACAATGGTTTAGGAGTGTTTGTATTCGTTTTTTGTTAAAACTTTTCCTCCAAGTTTCATTTTTTATATAAAAACGTGAGCTTTTGGCATAAAGTTTTGATTTTTACGTGTTTTTAAGCTTAAAGTTGTAGTTTTTGTTGATCTTTAAGTGTTTTGGAAGAAGTTTGTGCAAAAGAAATCGTTTAGAAACGTGTTTTTGGGTGAAAATTCGTGTTTTTGCAAAAGTTTGGGCAGTTTACGCGTAAGAAAATCAAGTACAGAAAGTCAAAACCCTTGTTTTACGCATAAGGAAAAGTCAAAACCCTAGTTCTACGCGTAAGCGGTGAATTCTACACGTAAGGTCAACGTGTAAGAAGTTTAATCCTACGTGTTGATACAAAAGTTGGACGTTCCTGATTTGGAGCTCCGGTTCTCGTACCAATTGAGAATTACTGCTTGAGACCTGCACACTAAGAGACAAGAAACACCGTTAGGCTTACCATGGGATTGTCTCCCACGATTATCCTCCGGCGTGAGAGTGAGTAATCGGTTTAGGGTTTTAGGAGTTTTAGGGTTATGAGATCGTACCTTAAGCGAGGATATGATTCCTTTATATACGCATGGAATCCTTGTTGGTTCCGTGTTCCCCAATCTTCGGCGTATCCGCCTAAGTCGGTTGGAATGATTATCTTCCTATTTTAGAAGATATCGGATATCTATCCGTAAATAGATATGGGCTTGGGCTTTCGTGAGCCCAAGCACGTATTAATATTGGCCCGGTTCGTACGGGCTTGAAAGTAGGGGCGTGGTCGGGTTCATGACCCGACTCGGACTATCGTCATCATGTCCCCAGTCTAGTATGCGCGATGCGTAGCTGCGGGTGCTAGACAAATGACCGTAATCCTAATAAAAAACGTACGAAACGTATGAAAGAAACCATACACCTACCCGTAGGTGCAATGTATCGAGACATCCATGTAAATAGTCAATGCCTCGTTAATCGGGGGAAAGTTACTGCCCCGTTGTCACATCAAGCCATCTCAACCACACAGTGAAGACTAGTGGGATCCACGTGTCGCCAATCGTGTGGAAGAGGAAAAGTATATAACTTGGCGATTCATTTTCACGGATTCCTCACAAGATGCGCCATCCACCATTTCTAAAGCATTGTAGGAGTTGTAATTCCAAAGTAACCAACCACTAAGGTAACGTGGCGTGCGATATAGCAAAAATTATATCACCATGGTTAAGCAGTTTGTCGACTTCACCTCCGACCTTAATTTGATCGATCGATGGAATTTACCTCGACATTACTTTATACCGGGGCGTGCATCCGGTGGTTCGGATCGCGCTAGCCACGATTGCGGATTTCCCGAAGGAAAGTGGGTGTATACACGGGTTATTAATTCGCGAATCAGCGTGTGCCCTGTCACGCTTTACGTGCGATGTGTTAAACTATTATCGCTACACATATCGCAATTGCATTGTATCGGTAGCGGCTAAAATTACCAATTTTGAGGTAAATTGCTGTCTGTTGGGGATTAACCCCACTATCCACCTATTCCGCGCCTTTTATCACACTACATGGGCGCATGGGTGGGTTTCTTTTTCAAAACGCACTGGTAGATTACAGTGCTATACAGATAAGTTAGATGCACTTAGGAATTGGAGGGAATACTTCTTCTGGGTAGATGATACATGTTTTCCCTGGAACTATGATTTTTATACCAAGGGAACGTTACAGAGGGATGAGTACCCGTTGCCTGGGTCTTATAACATCGAGGATGCGGGCGATAAATGCAAACCGCATCCCCATCGATTATATATCTGAGGGATTTTGGTGCACATGGAATCGGTAGTAATTATTATGGCCACGAAGATGAGATCCCTATCTTCTTAGGCGCCAATGGCGGTGGGTACTTATTCCTCCGTACTTGATGTGTAAATATTGTAAGAACAATCTTCCGTACATGTCGCGCACTATATAACTTTGTTTGTATATGTGTTTTGTCATGCGAGAGATGGATCTGTTCACCGTCGTCAACTAGCAAAGCTTTGTTGCGATGGGGCGAGTAAGACCATTGAGGATGATGAGGAGCCTATTTTAGCCGCTCTGACGGGCGCACTATAGAGTGAATCACGGGAAGCGAGGACCGGTTCCTCGATTGCGGTGGAGGCAACGCCTCTGCAGAGCCGTCCCAATCCTGAAGTAACTTCTCTGGTAGCGCAGTCATCGCCCGTAGCTGTGGCTCATCCTGAAGAGGAAGAAGAAGAAGAGGCTGCGCTAAGTCGCAAAAGGTCCCGAAGAGATGATGGTGCGGGTCCTTCAAGGAAGAAACGTCCCGTGGTGCAGACTGTGGAGTTGTCCTCCACTGATGAAGCGTCGTCGCATCCGTCTGCTGATGACGCGGAGCCAAAGTAAGTAAAACCATACATGTATAATTTCCATTAGTTGGTGAATGTGCTAGTTGTGATTCTAACATTGCGCTGGTGACCATTTGCAGGGTGGAGCAGGTCATAGAGTCACCTCCCAAGGCGAGTCCGGTGCAGTCAGCGCATTCTGAGCCGCCGAGCCAGGAGAATGAAGACCAATCTGATGCGGATGTGCCCATGGAGCACTTGGTCGACGAATTGGTACAGGTCTCCGCACAACAGGCTGCACTAATTGTGAAGTTGAAAGACCGGGTATCTGGTGGGGAGGACCAAAGTGCACAGAAAGACCAAACAATAACTTTGTTGGGCGAATTGGCTAGCACCCGAGCACAAGCGGATAGTGCCCATGCGAGGCTAGGGATCCGAGTGCTTATGCTCAAAAGCAGGCCGAGGACAAGATGGCACTAATGTGTCAAATCGGTCAAGATCGAGCCGAGGTTGCCAGTACAAGTCTGCGTGCGGCGGGCACTTAAACATTTGGGCGGGGTAAGGAAAGTTTGTTCGCAGTTGGGGAGCTTGGGGCTCTTGTGGTGGTCTTTGGAAGTGCGGGAGGCCAAGGCTGCGCAAGATGAGCATTGAGTATGACGAGGAGTTATACCTCACTCATGTCTACAATCGCGGGCGCAGTGGCTCATAGGCCACGGTCTTCGCCTAGCGCCCGAGCACCTGGAATCACCAGAGGTGGTGAATGCCTTTGGAGAGGTTGTGCAGTGTGCTCTGGAGCGTGGGAAATCAGAAGCAGTTGAAAGACTTCATGATGCAGAACTGTTGAAGGCACCTGTTGATAAGGTACCGGGTTATAATGCTGAATCATATGATCATTTGGTCGCTGCCATGCAGAGGATGAAAGACCTAGAGCTCCCAATGATCTCGGAGCTTGAGCGCGATCAAGATTACCCGATAAGTGTTATTATGGCGGGGTTGACTTTGGCGCGTCATCGTCTTGAGGATGCCCACACAATGGACTATTTTTGAAACCTCATGAGTCTCAGCTCCAAGTACCTGTCTTTGCGCGTCCTAGGGATAGTCAGAATCCCTTTGCATTGGAGAAAGAGGTACCTCTAAAGGAGGTCTTGGAAGCGCATGCAACCCGTCTTGCTAAGAAAAAGGTATCGCGGTAAGGCCATTTTGTGTGGGGTTGGTGCGGCTCACTTGCCAAGGTCGATGGAGTGCTGTCGGTGTGGCCGTTGTGTCGCGTCGAGTGCGAGATGTGTTTAGTGAGGTCAAAGATGCAACGAGTGATGTTGGGACCTCTTCCCTTAAGCGTTGTAGTAGCTGGTAGTAGATTTGTAATAACTCGTAGTTATGAATAAACATTTCTTTTTTGTTTGCTGTGGATATTTGTAATGTATACATATTTGTCTGACTATGCGTAAAGATGTATTCGTCGCAGTGTACGCCAGTGTAAATATAAGAAATCCATAATCATGTATGAAAATCCGAATATACTAGAGAAATAATTCAAAGTATTTGATCATAATCGTGTATGGTATGATATTCAGCGTGATGTAAATATCTTATTAAGGAAGCAAGTATCTTGGTTCCCAAGTTGTTAAACGTGCTGCGTGTGCATTCTTTGCATAACCGTCGTGGGATGCGTCGTATCTTATTCCAACGTCTTGAGAACAAGGTGTTTAACAAGGATGCGTGATCCAGTATTGATGGGTTTGCAACCCTCTTACTCAAAAAGTTAGTTAGTAGGTCAACTTATCCTTTTACCATCGTGGGTGTATTTGTAGTGCATGCACGCCATCGTGGGCAAGAAAAAAAATTGTTAAGACATACAGTATATGGAGATAACAACTTAAGATGTGTCGCGGAGTTAGCTAGAAACCGCGACATTTTATTAATACTTGCAAGTTTATCAAGAAATAACAAAGAAAAAATATGAAAATAAAAGCGAATACATGAATGTTTATTGAGCCTTTGTAAGTGCGGAGCGTCTGTCTTGTTGTCTAGTATTCGTTTACTCTGGTAGCACCTCTTGAGGTTGCCGATGTTCCATGTGCGTGGAAGGTCACGACCATCCAAGCCTCGTAGCTGTCTGGCGCTTTGTGCCTATTGCTTGATAACCTCATAAGGTCCTTCCCACTTTGGTCCGAGCTTACACATGTATCTTCTGCGGCTTGCCTCATTGGCACGGTAGACAAAGTCGCTGATGCAGAATGAAACACTGCGCACCTTGGCATCATAGTATCCTTTCATTTTGACTTGATTTTGCCTCCCGTATGGATGCGGCGTTCGCGTCTTTCTTCTAGCGGATCCAAGTCGACCGTCTTTCATCATTGTTTGTTGTTACATTGATCTCGCGGTGCGAATAGTTGGCATGCCGATCTCGGTTGGTATGGCGGCTTGGTTCCGTAGACTAGAGAGAGGGGTGTCCCGTCTTTGGTTTTATTGAAGTGCGGTGAGCCCATAAGACATCAAAGCTCCTCGACCCATCTTCCTTTGTGCCTATCCAGCGCGCCTTTATTCCTTCGCCCGGGCTTGATTTGCGCGCTCTACTAAGCCATTGGTTTGTGGGTGCGTGGCGGCCTAAAGTGTTGGGTGATGTTTAACTTCGCACCAATCTTTGAAAGGGTTGTCACGTAATTGTTTCCCATTATCCGAGATGATTTCTCGGGTAGTCGAGCGGCATACTATGTTGTCCCGGACAAAGCGTTTCACACGGTTGCCGATGGTGTCGCCATTGCTTTGCCTCGATCCACTTGGTGAAGTAGTCTATAGCTACTATGAAACTTGAGACCGCTTCTTTGCTATTGGAAAAGGACTGCGATATCAATGCCCCATTTGTAGAATGGCCACGGCGCGTGATTGGTGTTAACTCATCTTTGTGGTTGGCGCGATGCGGTGCGTGGACTTGGCAATCATTGCACTTCCTTATCAAGTCCGCGCATCTTTATGCATGGTTGGCGATGAGTATCCGATCGCATGGCGCGTGCTACAACGGACCGTGGTCTGCGTGCATGCTACATGAACCTTCATGGATTTCTCATGACACATAATTTGCTTGTAAGGGGCCGGCGAAGCGGATCCATGGTTGGAGGAAAGAGCGTCGATCTGATATGTTGTCGCGCGATTCGAATCTCTGCGTGCGTGCGCCGTATTCTGCGAGCTCATGCATTCTTGGGGTAATGTACCTTTGCTTAAGAATTCCGCAATCGGTGTCATCCATGTAGGACCATCCTCCTCTATGATGCGGAGACTTCCATCTCCGATATTGACTTGCTTTTCGGTGTTTCCACCAAACTTGCTTTGATAAGTGTGCGAAGCTTGTCGAGGCGATCTTGCTCGGTGCATACGCTGCGATTTTCTCCCTAGGGACTTGCTTGATAGTAAATCATCAAAGCCTTTGATCGATGTCTTAGTCTTCTCTGAATCTTGAATCATATTTTCTTCTTTGGCGTATTCACCCAACACATGGTTGGCCACTGGCGGAGTCCACATTTGCTTCCAAGTTCGTACACCCATTCGAGCCGCAATGCGTAGTCCGGTGATCCGGCTTCATATTACGCCTCATTGTTTGTCGAGGTAAATTCAAAGCGCAATGCGTAAGTGAATTCCATTCCTACGGGTTTGTGAGAATAAGGCCGACTCACGAGCCATCCACGCATGAGGACCCGTCGTAAACAAAATCCATGGATCTTGTAGTTCTTTTTCGCTTGGTGTAGGTACCTCGTCGGTGTCGGCTTCTCAATGATGAAGTCCGCGAACTTGTCCTTTTATTGCGATGCGTGGTGCAGAAGAGATGTTATGTTCGCTAGCAACACACTCCACTTCGGAGTCGTCACGGCGACGGGTTTGGAGATGATCGCTGATGGCTTGATGCGTGATTACCGCTATCGGGTGCGCTTGGAAGTACCGGCAGCGATCGCTTGGCGGCAAACACTAATGCCAAGACCAACTTTTCCATGGCACTATAGTTCATCTCCGTCTTCTTGAGAGCTTTCGACAAAATAGATAGGGGTTTGCACCGAGGTCCCTATCTGTTAGTAACTTCTGTTGACCGCCCCATGAGTTCTTGATAAATACATGATCGGTTCTTCCCACAGTCGGGTGCTACGAGTGTTGGGGCGTTGCTAGATCTTTGTTTGAGTGTGGTGAAGGCTTCTTCCGCCTCCGTCGTCCACCGAAAGTCACCTTTTTATGCACTTCTTGAGTGTTTTGAAAAGAGGCAATGACTTTTCCGATGATTTAGGCGAGAACTGTTGAGGCCGGCCAGTTTTCCATTGAGGATTGTACTTCCTTGACGTGCGTGGTGAGGAAGTTCTATTACCGCCTTTGTCTTTTCTCGGACAAGGTTTTATGCCATCGGGTTCTATCAGTACCCTAAGAACATGCCTTGATGGCCTTGGGTGCATTTCTTAAGTTTAGCTTCATGTTGATCTTTCTTAGAGTCTTGAATGTTTCTTCTATGTCGCGCACAAGTTCATTTTCGGTATGGCTTTTTATGACTAGGTCATCCACATAGACTTCGAGTTGCGGCCCACACCCGCCTTTCAAAGGCATTGTCTACCAATCGACGATAGGTGGCACCCGCGTTCTTCAAGCCAAGCGGCATTTTGTGTAACGATAAACACCTTGGCTTGTGTGGAAAGTCTCTTTTCCTCGTCTTCTTGAGCCATTTGTATCGGTGATATCCGCATGCAGCGTCGAAAACACTTCAACGGGTATCCACACAAGGACTCTATTTTCCAATCTATCTACGGTAATGGGTAGCGATCCTGCGAGCACGCTTTATTAAGGTCGGTGAAGTCTACACATTCGCGACTACCATCGCTTTTTGACCATTCTTTGGATTAGAAAGCCGATCGTGGTAATAGACTTCACGCATAATTCCGCCTTTACCAATTTACGTACCTCGGCGTAATTGCTGCCCTCTCTCGGAGCTTGGCCACGCTTCTTACGGCGTGTCGGTGAGTATCCTTGCCGGATTCTAAGTTTATGCTCGTGATCGGCGTGGTACTCGGTCATGTGTTTTGGCTCCAGCGAAGATATCCACGTTCTTTGTAGGAGCGCGCTTTGCGGTGCTTTGCCGTTGTCCGACAATGACCCTCAATGGTTATTTCACAGTGCGGGTATTACGGGTGAATTCGACCTTCAAGTTGGGGACTTTGGCGCTTGCCGGGATTCGTTCCATTTCGCATGTAACCGTGTTACATTCTCTTTGGTACCGTGGCATTGTAAAGAGTGACAATGCCCCTTCTCTTGGGAATTTAAGCATCCGTCTTGTTGTTGATGGCACCGCGCATGGGCGATATCCGGGTCTCCCAATAATGCCATTGTATGACGAGGGGATTTGATCACCATGAAATCCATCGGGTTGTCGTAGAGTGCTCTGCGTTGCCAACGCCGACTAATGTCCTTGATTGCCCCATGGGCCATATTTTCTCACTGTGAAACCGGTGAGTCTTTGTGTTGACCGGGTTTAGCGACTACGTATTTGGTCATAGTCTTTTAAAGCAATGTTCATACATAATATTTGCCGATGCCCCACCATCAATGTACATGCGGTGTATGTCGTGACCACCGCACTAATTTCAATGGTGAGGGCTCTGCTTCTGCGTTGTCCGCAGATTAAAGTAGGAAAGAGATTTCACTTCTTGGGAAAACTCTGGTGACCTTTTGTCTAGTGGTTCGTTGCCGCGTCGTATCATATAGATTGTGTCGGCCTTATCTTTGGGTGTCTCCTTCTTGCTTCCATTCTTTTGCTTATCTCTTCCTCTTTAATGTTTTTAACTAGGTGGTCGATGCCTTCCTTGACCATCTTGTCGATGAGTTGGCGCACCGGACACACTCGTTAGTGGTGTGACCCTTTTGCGCGTGGTAGTCACGGTATCCATTCCCGGTCGCCGATCTTACGGTGTGCGCATCTGCGGTGGTCTTGGGAAGTTCGCACCTTCCATGCGAGTATTTCCTTTGGTGTTTTGATCAAGGAGTATACCGCCATTATCTCTCTCTCTGCCGCTCCTCGGCTGCGATAGTTCCTATTACGGTTATTACCTCGGTCGTTGGGTTGTCTCCCGAGTTGTTCCTGTGACCGATAACGAGAATGGTTCTTTTGCTATCCGCCCGGCGGCTCTCCCTGGACAAAAGACCGAGGCGCTTCATGAGTTCATCAAAGGTCTCGGGGATCTTGTCGTTCAACCTCTTGATGAGTTACGGGTTATTAATCCCATTCATGAAGCCGAGATCTTTAAGACTTGGGGCATGCTTTAACTTGCATGCATTCATCCTTAAAGCGTTCCATGAATGCGCTCATGGATTCTCCACAGTTACATTTTACTCTGGCGAGTTCGGCGGGATTTTTAGCACACTTTTGCGTTGAGTAAAATTTAGGCGGGCGCCTTTCTCAACTCTTCAAAACCATTCACGCTCCTTCGTGGGAGTTTGTTGAACCGATTCGCGCGCTTCCCACGGTGTGGAATTAAACATGTGGCACCAAACGGTTGTGGCCGGTTTTCGATGGTCGCGGTGATTCAAAATTTTTAGGTGATCGTCGGGATCACCGTCCCATCATAGGTTTAACATTTGCGGGCATGCGCCTTTTCTTGTTCTCGGAGAAATCACTAATGCGTCGGTGAGCGCATCCACTTTCTCGACGGCGCCATGGGAGACATGTCTTCCTCTTGGCTATCGCGTGCATACGGATTTCAATGCCTGTATCACTATCCTCGTTGTCCGAGGGTTGTCGAAGATGAATTTACCTTCTTATGGCGCTTGCGCGACCATCCTCGAATCGACTCATAGTGCGGATCGAAGGGCTTTCACTGGGGAATACTTTCGCCCAGGTCTATCATGTACTCTCGGCTACCCGATCTGGCGTGAACACTTTGATGCCGTTCTTCTCTATCACTATCACTCAAGTGTTGCGGTGAGATGTCTCATCACCTCGATTCTCCTCCCGATTACATTGAATCTTGGGGTTTATGACCGCTTCCTCTGCGCTTTTCCTTACGGTGGCGCGGTGGAAAAGTATCGTATTCGAATCGAAATTGAGTCGGGCTTCGGTTCATACGATCTATTCTTCTCTTCCTCTTGCATGAGGCGTGAATGCTTCGTAGTTTTGGGATCGAAAGCCTCGGTGCTAATGCAGTGCGACTCCTCGAGTGAGTGCGTTTGTTTCTCTGCGCACTCTTATCCCGACTGGTGCCTCTGGTACCTTTGTTAGGTCGGTTTCTAGCACCGATTGGAAGGGAGTAGTAAAGGCGGTGCGGATGGGTCTACTCCACTCGTGGTGGTTGTAGTGACTTGGGTTGTTCCCGAGTGCGGTTCTACCGGAGGAAGATCAAGTCTTGACGACCCCTTATTTTTAGCGGTACCGGTTGTCCCAAAGGTGCAGCTTGGGGTTAGTCCACTCTGCGACTTCTTCCCATAAGATCGGCGCGATCGGCGATTGCCGTGTTTTGTCATTCTAGTGTCGATTCTTAGTGTAGGGTCCCACGGATGGCGCCACTTGTTGATACAAAAGTTGGGCGTTCACGATTTGGAGCTCGGTTCTCGTACCAATTGAGAATTACCGCTTGAGACCTCGCACTAAGAGACAAGAAACACCGTTAGGCTTACCGTGGGATTGTCTCCCACGATTATCCTCCGGCGTGAGTGAGTAATCGGTTTAGGGTTTTAGGAGTTTTAGGGTTATGAGATCGTACCTTAAACGAGGGATATGATTCCCTTTATATACGCACGGAATCCTTGTTGGTTCCGTGTTCCCCAATCTTCGGCGTATCCCGCCTAAGTCGGTTGGGAATGATTATCTTCCTATTTTAGAAGATATCGGATATCTATCCCGTAAATAGATATGGGCTTGGGCTTTCGTGAGCCCAAGCACGTATTAATATTGGCCCAGTTTGTACCAGGCCTGAAAGTAGGGGACTGTGGTCGGGTTCATGACCCGACTCCAGACTATACGTCATCACTACGCTTAAGCTTTTAGTGAAGAATCTTCATGCTACAACGGTTACTCAGTGCTTCCCTCACTTGGATAAGTTTGTGGAACACTTCGACTTTGGATATCTTTTACACTGGTATAAGTGTAAAGGATTTTTAGGTAAAACCCTAAGTTTACGCATAAGCATAAGCGCCACGGTAACACTCGCCTAAGTTAACACTTACGCGTGGGTTTCTTACTTATAAGCATTTAAGTTTACGCATAAGCTTATGCTTAAGCCTAAAGGTTACGCGTAAGATAGTGTTTACGCATACGGAATCCTACGCATAAGCAGTCTACGCATAAGCATCCTCCGCCTAAGGAATTCTATGCCTAAGGAAGTCTACGCCTAAGCAAATCCTACGCCTAAGAACAAGTTTACGAGTAAGATCTTCAGCAAAACTTCAAACGGCCATAACTTTTAAGTCTGGAATTACATCTTGTTGTGATTTTTCTTTGTTCGGTTTGATGCTTTGGGTTGTCTGTTTTCTTAAAGTGTGCAGGTTTTATTTATCAAGAATAAGATACATAAGATTGGAATAAGCTTTTCATGGAAACACTCTTCTTGAAGAAAGATTTAACCACTACTTCACACGGATCCTATCGAGCTAATCGGGGGAGTACTAGTTTCTTCGCTTTTAATTACCTTCCATTATCATAACTTTGATACTTTCGTCTAATGATTCTTCCGAAAATATTTGTCATCTAATGAAAACAAAATTGCTTTGAAAATACCTCGGACTCTATTTTTGAAAATCATCCGAGCTTATCTTTGTCAAACTCTCTAACACTCAATCAACAACTCATGTCATTGATTGAGGGGAGAATGATTTCAATCGAATCAAAAGAGTATTTTTCAAACAATTGGCACTTAAACGAGCAAGGTCTTCTTTTGAAAAATCAAAAGGAACAAATTTTTTATACAATTGATTCAAAACCTTGGCTAATGTTATGTTTTCAAAAGATATGTATGCATGATTGGTCAATGGAGTTTAAAGTCTCAAAATCTAATCCTTATCAGTTAAAATGTCTTTTAAAAGCAAGTCACTATTCTCCTCAAAAGCTCTCAAAATTTAATTTAAATCAATAGTGATCACAACTCTTAAAGGATTTTAAAATTGTGATCGGGGGAGAATTTGTGATTTAAATTGGATTTAAACTGATAATTCGATAAATGGTTTTATACATGATTAACAAGCTCTCCTCCCTGCATGTGCCAAACGATTTCAAAATTTTCCATGCACATGCTAATGGGGAGCATTTATATCAAACCAAAATGGATCGAAACGTGATTGATTTGTCTCTAAGTGCGAGTTTTCCTAATATGTGCTAAAAATTTCAAAATCGGATGCACATATTGAGGGGAGCAAATTTTGAAAACCACATCCTTTCCTAAAATATTCTTAACAAAGTATGAAAATTACTAATTTTGATCGGAAAGTGATGTTGATATCTTTTAGAAATTGGTGATCAAAGAATCAAATCTTTCGTTCGTTAAATGAGATTTTCAAGTCCTCTTGCCTCCATGTGCCAAAACGATTTCAAACATACGTTGCGGATGTTGAGGGGAGCATTTTCTAAAAATATCAAAAACAATTCAGGTACAAAATGTTTTGATCATGTATCACAAGTACTTGGATTGATTTTCAAATGGTTTTCAATTGGTTCCAATGGCTAATGAACAATACCAAAAGACCGACCAATTTTACTTTATGAATGGTGATATAAGGATGGTTAGGTTAGGTATTTGTTCCCACGATCCCTTGAGTCGGAGGGATCTACCGAGGACAATCCACTAGATAGTGAAGAGTCCTTAGGTATGATGAAAAAGGTGTAAAGTGAGATATGGGAAGAGTGCGGTGAAAATGAGCTAGAACTAGAATAAACCCAACAAGGTTTTAGTAATGAAGTCTCGATAGCAATCAAGGGGTTGAAGAATGAAAAGAAATAATTAAAATGGTGAAATGAAATAGCCTCCATTATTTTCAACCTAAGGCGTAAACCGGGTTCAATTCATATACTCTTGGTCGTTACCTAGGTAACACCGGTATTGAAGACAAGGCGTCATGGACCCGGACGCACTACACTACATCTTCCCAAGCCACTCAAGTTCCTCTTAAAAGGACTTGTTTCATTCTCATGGGAACCTACATTATCTATCGACTTTCTCTTAGAGATGGTTGATATTGAAGGAGGAGACCCTCTCCCTAGTCTTTGGCATAGGAACCAAATGTGCACAATTGAGTCAAGAGCCACGAGATCATTAATAAATCTCATTAATGTGGAAAGAGAGAATATATTTTAAGAGTCCTACGCATTATCCTTGTGGTATTGCCAGAACATCTGAATGATATGCAAACATATTCACAATGAAGATGGAAAGCCTTCTAGAGCCAACATCAAACAAGCTCTTGGTAGGTGGCATGTGAGATCTATCCAATAGATCAACCATGTGACAACTGAACATAAACAATGGAGCGATTCAAATTGATGAATCCATCCCGGTTCAAAGTTATTGATTGACTAATACCTTAAAAAACCGATCGTTGTGCATAAAGTTATTTTCTAGCACATTGACCGTGTATTAATACTTTAAAATAAAAGGTGTTTATGATGGATAATTGATTTTCCTTAAAACCTTCGTTGTATTGCAAAAACATTTTATTGAGCGATTACACGATTGTTTTCTTTCAAATCATTTTTCATCAATCGCTGGATCTCAAATTCATCGGTTCACTCACTCCGTGTTGTCTTCTTTGAGACATTCGGTTTGAGAACATCTAGAGCATTGCGAAACCTCACAAGGAAATTCTTGAATTATACCGATCACAGCAAGATTTGTCTTCGATCAGCGGGGAACCATGGGCGTGTACCTTAATTCAACGAAGTGATCAAAGACACTTTTGTTTTATTGCTAACTGCTGTATGCGGTACACCCAACGTTTGCGGTGATCGTAATTGAGAGATCAATCCATAGCCGCATGCTCACACAACACATTCATTTCCAAAGAAATCATGATTAGTGCATTAATGACTCGATATTCTCACTCCATGCTTCGCTACTGCCGCAAAAATCATGAATCATCTAAAGCTTCCGCTACTCGATGAAAAGAAATCATGATCCGAATGTGAGCATGTCGGTCCACCGTCACAACATCACATAATGTCAACACTACAATGGAAGAGTAAGAGATTTATGCAAGTTGATGATCTCAAAGCTGGCTCAAAACTCATCATCACGTGGATCAGTTAAAGACCTCCACTTGAATTATCCAAACAAGCAAAATATGAAGAATCAAAGACTACGGGCTATAGAGCAATGAAATTAAACAAGAATACAAGAACAATCTTAATGTAATATCTGTTTGTATTCTATGTAAATTGAGGTACCTCCCTTAGGGGGAGATTGTTAGAAATTAGAAAATTCAGTCATTAAAGTGTCGGTCACCTCAAGTATATGTAATCGTTAGAAAGCTCATAGTCGTAGTCATTTAATATTAGTTAGTATTTAGTTAAGTAACACCGTGGAGGACGGACGGTCTTTACCCATCTGTATGCACGATCCACACCCGTAGGAGGCGAGTCTTGTAAGAATACTATAAATACCCTCTACCTCCCAAGGTAGAGGGTTGGAGCTCAATACCTATTATGATTGTGGTTTAATATGTTTGTGAAATCCTATATCTTACACACACTCCTTATAACAACATCATAAGGATCTTACTATCCTTTAACCCAAACTAATCTATCTTGTACATCGATGCACCATATCGAATGTACATCCTTAACACCTTTAACTAATGCCTTTGACACGACCTTTTGGCACCTTTCTAATGCCTTTGACACTACCCTTCGCACCCTTCACTAATTCCTTTAACACGGATCTTAGGCACCTTTCACTAATTCCTTTGACTTGAACCTTCAACACCTTTCACTAATGCCTTCAACACGGACCTTCGGCACCTTTCACTAATGCCTTTGACACAACACTTCTAGGGAGGGAAGACAGAACTATCAACAAGATAACTTCAGTAGTCTTGATGATGACGAAGCTTGGCAACTCATGGACTTGAGCTTGCTCGACTTCAAGAGGTGGTGATCTCGCCTTTAAGAGGAACCTAAAGAATCACACAAACACAAAACTACATAGAAAAATCATTTGGATCTGAGGTTAGAGAGTTTACAATACTAAAAGAGATTATGTCTAAAGGGGTGAGTTGCAAGAGAAATGGCTCACTATTTATAGTCAAATTTCTCTCATTCCCCGGATCTTACGGATCCCTCCCGGAGGATCCGTCTAGTGCAAATCAAGGGATCCACCAGACTGGGTTAGTTTAATTCTGGATTTTGGGTTGCAAACTGGGTCATGGGTTATGGGTTATGAACCATGGGTTATATAAGATGCAATGTATCTAGACATTAGATCATGGGTCATGGGTCATGGTCTATGGATAATACCCAACATGACTTCATGCAATGGGTCATGGGTTATGGATAAAGCTCCATAGGTATGGGTCATGGACTTTGGGTTTTATCCAACTACATTCAATGTATCTAGTCAATGGGTCAAGTACTTAGATTATTACCCATTACATTGCCCATTACAATATAAGTTATGCACATTTCCATATTATGTAAACACTAGTTGTTGTACATATGTATTTCTATAAAATGTAAACACTATTACTTGTTTAGTGTTTTTATGAAAATGTAAGTGTGTTAGTAAACTATTGGCTCAAACCGTTTACGTATTTTATTTGTTTCGTTAACATTATTTTACGTTTGTTATCGACAAAACATTAGAAGATCGTTAAATATAAATAAACGTTTTTACGGCTTATTTGTATTAACATGTACAATAGATTATTTTGACACGGTGTTCTTGTTAGCCTTGATAATAATTAATAGAAGTGATGGTCATTCACGTTTAGGAACTTTGTAACGTGTGTTAGATATCCTATTAGAATAGTCAACGGGCTCGTGAATTTGGCTAAGTTGAATGGTTAGAAGTTAAGTTAAGCAAGCCTTTTATCATTTGTAATCCAATCCAAGTCCACGAGGCCCAAGCCCAAGCCCAAGCCTATTAGGGCGTTTAGTGTTTAAGTATAAATACCATTCAAAGTGTCATTTGAGGGGTGTGCTTGAGTGTGTATGTGTGTGTTTTCTTTGATGTAATACAAGTTTCTTGTTTCATCTTTTTCTCTCCACATACGAGTTACATATATCAAGTCACCACCTTTCTTAATCTTTACTACTTCATTTTTACGCATAGTGTTTTACATGTTCATCTTATGTTAAGCTTTGGTATCGTGATAAGGTTGAGAAAACAAGGTCCTACAATTGGTATCAATCGCCTAACAATGGTTTAGGAGTGTTTGTATTCGTTTTTGTTGAAACTTTTCCTCCAAGTTTCGTTTTATATAAAAACATGAGCTTTTGGCATAAAGTTTTGATTTTACGTGTTGTTAAGCTTAAAGTTATAGTTTTATTGATCTTTAAGTGTTTTGGAAGAAGTTTGTGCAAAAGAAATCGTTTGGAAGCGTGTTTTGGTTGAAAATTCGTGTTTTGCAAAAGTTTTGGCGGTTCTGGCGTAAGAAAATCAAGTACGTAAAGTCAAAACCCTTGTTTTACGATAAGGAAAAGTCAAAACCCTAGTTCTACGCGTGAGCAGTGAATTCTACACGTAAGGTCTACGCGTAAGAAGTTTAATCCTACGCTTAAGCTTTTAGTGAAGAATCTTCGTGCTACAACGGTTACTCAGTGCTTCCCTCACTTGGATAAGTTTGTGGAACACTTCGACTTTGGATATCTTTTACACTGGTATAAGTGTAAATGATTTTTTGGTAAAACCCTAAGTTTACGCATAAGCATAAACGCTTACGTGTAACACTCTATGCCTAAGTTAACACTTACGCGTAAGGTTTCTTACTTATAAGCATTTAAGTTTACGCATAAGCTTACGCTTAAGCCTAAAGGTTACGCGTAAGATAGTGTTTACGCATACGGAATCCTACGCATAAGTAGTCTACGCATAAGCATCCTACGCCTAAGGAAACCTACGCCTAAGGAAGTCTACGCCTAAGCACCAATTTCTACGCCTAAAAACAAGTTTACGAGTAAGATCTTCAGCAAAACTTCAAACGGCCATAACTTTTTAGTCTGGAATTACATCTTGTTGTGATTTTTCTTTGTTCGGTTTGATGCTTTGGGTTGTCTGTTTTCTTAAAGTGTGCAGGTTTTATTTATCAAGAAGAAGATACATAAGATTGGAAGAAGCTTTTCACGCAAACACTCTTCTTGAAGAAAGATTTAACCACTACTTCACACGGATCCTACCGAGCTAATCGAGGAGTACTAGTTTCATTCGCTTTTAATTACCTTCCATTATCATAAGCGTGATACTTTTCGGGAACATTGGGGACAATGTTCGGTTTAAGTGTAGGGAGGAAAATAAAATGGGAACTTTGAAACTATGCTTATCCTTGACTATTTGCCTTGTCCAATTTCATTTGTGTAATAAACCATGAGAAATATTGGTTAGGGTATATGGCACCAAATTTAAAATTTTCATGACATGTAAGTGGGACATTAGTCTTAATAAAGCGCACATGGATAGGAAGTTATTCTAGCACCCTTTACCAAATGTGAGGATCGCCTTAGTTTTGTAGGAATTAAAGCATTCTACTTTAATGCTTCGAGTGTGAACCGGTAGTATAATAGATTATAGAACTTGTTTTGTGATGAATTCGAGATCGCTAGTAAGACTACACTTGTGTAGTTAGGAATAACTAAATGATAAGAGGCATTAGGATAACCCTTGTTTGATACCGTAATATAATTACTTCTTCCACATCGGTTGAGTAATTCCCCACACCCTTGCGTTGTACTCATCTTTAGTACACGATACCCTAGTTAACCCTCGAGCCTATCCTTTTCGCGGTTCTCGTGATGTTTTGGTTTTCGAAATATCAATGAAGAGCATTGTTTACAATCCACCCCAAATGTACACCCAAATCGCCTTAGCCTACCTTGTATGCACTCACTTTTAGTGCATTATTGTTATCATACTAAACCCTTAGTTCAATTATCTAGTTGCTTGCATAAGTTCCTAAGTCGAGTCATATCCTTTGTACACGCTTTGGGACGATTGGGACTCATGGGAAAAGTTAAATTTTTGAAATGACGGAAGGAACGTTAAATTCAAATTCCATTTATTTGCGTAATAATGTACTCCAAGTGTTTTGATCTTTTCAATTCGGGTCAAATTAGTATTAGAGTAATAAAAACTCAAGTGTAGGGATGTGCCTATAAATCCCTATCATTTTGATGTTATCATAGAGGATGGTAGAGTAAAAGTGTATGAAAACAAAAAAAACAAAAAAACGGTCTACCATCCTACATCTATCTTTAAATTTATGTTCGTTTATTTCAATTTATCTAGAGTTTAGAGTGTCGAGTCTTGGCTTAGCAACGCCATTCTTCGCATGCTTGTAACATAAAGATTTTTGACTTGCCATCACTAAATCGCCTATCCCACCAAACCTTTTGTTTCCCTACCGTAAGCCTAACGTTACAACCCTTTAAAAGACCTCTTGGATAGTTTTTCTTAGGTGCTTACGCCAAAGCGATGGAGGTTTGATCTAGTCTCAAGCCTATGGTAATCTATGTACTAGGACCGGTTAATGAGTGTTTATCTTCCATTTCCAACTTGATATATTTCATATACACCGAGAGATGAGAGTATCCAAATACCACTTGTGAGGTGCTAGTATGTAATTTCCGAGCTTGTTATGACTTTCTTGGGGCTTATATGTGTTATGAATCGCTCTAAACTAATGCTTCATGACCCCAACTTATAAATTAATTGGCTAAAAGCACATTTGCTTGAGGACAAGCAAATACCAACTGAGGGATATTTGATAAGGATTTAAAAGGTACACTTTTGAGGGTCATTTAAGCCCTTAATTGATCGCTTTTGTATCCGTTACTACTTAATTTCGCTCATTTTCACTTTTTAGGTCTTTTGAAGGCAAATTCTTGAATGACACTTATTCGGACGAAAAGCGCGAATATATGAAGAAAATGGCCAAAGTCAAGAATCGAGACACTAAAGCTTCTAGAATCGAAGGGACGGCGTCACGACAATTAATTTGCGGCCGTCGCGACACACCTTGAGACGACTCGAGAGCAAATTGCTATTTTACAAGTGGCGACATCGGTTTAAAAGAGTAGGCGTCACAACTCGCGACCTAGATTTTGATCCCGATGGCGTCGGAAGATGAAGCCGACAACGCCACAACCATAAGGTGGCCGTCACAAGTCGCAACATGCTTCAAGTAGGCGATCTTGTTTTGGCCATAAATTTTGCATACGAACTCGGTTTAAGTGATTCAAAAGCCCACGCGACGGAATGAGAAAACCTACAGTTTGGTGAAAAGTCGTCATGACGTCACTCTTTAGGTGTGACGCCGTCACTCATTGCCGACAGAAAAAGCGCCTATAAATATAACATTATTACTTCACTTTTGTAAGCCCCACACCCTAAGTCCGATTCTAGGGTTTAGGTAGGTGTTTTCGAGCAACTTAAAGGGTTTCAAACACTCTATAAATATCGTGTAATGGTTTGTTTGTTAATCCAATACTATGGTGTGTCTTCAATTATCATAATTATTGCTTGCTCTTCATTAATTATGCTTGGCTAATTCACCTAGTGTTTGCTTATGATTGTATGAAACTTGTACATAATTAATTAGATCTCATTGATTTCTTAGCGATGCTTGTGTCTATCTTCATCATTAGGGGTGTGACAATTTCAATGAGTCTAATTGGTTTAGTTTATAATTCTTGCATCCTACTGTCTCTTGTTTGATTGGTTGTCTCTTATCTTAATTGTGATTGACCTAGTATTACGATAGGTCATCCGTTGTATTATTAATGCTTGATTAGTCTTTGTTGAACCTTAGCTTATAGTTACTAGTGGAATTGTAGGCTAAATATCCAAAGATAACCTTAGTGTTAAGTTTATGAATCCTAGAGATTTCGTAGTCATTAACCTTAGGTAGCTTCAAAGAGTTAGGGATAAACGCATACCCTACGACCTTAGAAAACACAACGCGTTAAGAATCAGGACGTGACAATTCAACCATCAATAGCACGTGACAATTTAGTAGGTAGAATTGGATAGCTAGCAAGGAGTAATGCATCATAAGTAGATACGCTTCACGTTCCTGGTAGACCCCTAATTTATTATATTTTGGGATAGTTGACTAGCAACTAATTCCACCCTCCCCTTCAAAATCGAGATATTTTAATTCATAAAATATAAAAATACAAAAATAATCATCCTCACCTTAGACTTAAATCGACATACACTTGACCCTAACGACACTATTCCCTAGAGAATGATATTAATTCCCAAGGCTTACTCTAATACTACACTACAACGATTAGGTTCACTGCCTAGGGTGTTGAAAAACTTGCTCGATGAAAAGAAAGTTCCTTTGACCCCGAACGCGTGTTGTACGCGTATCATTGAACCTAGAGATATGCACTTTGTAGTATTGCATTAGCTCTAAAATAAGCGGATGAATTGGAATCCTAAGGTTGGAATGGCTAAAAGGGTGAGTGTACAGCCCTACGAAGCCTTTTGGGGCATCGAAGATACCTTGATTAGACTTGGGCAACATGATCTTAAATTCTTGTGGGATTGGGTAATCAGCCAGATGGTCGTGCAGTCCTTTTGCAGTTAAAGTACATTTTTGTTGCTTAATAATGAACTTTGAATCCATACCTATTTTAAACTACAAGCAAGAAGGAGTATTTACCTTTGGTTTCGGAGTTGGTGTGCGATCAAAAGTTTACTGCGTGGAAATGAAGACGGAGAAAGTAAAATGTTTTAGGGTTTCAACCACTTTCCCTTAAATACTCTTTTTCACCGTTTTTACACCGCACACGTGTCCCTAAGAGTTACTCTTATCCGGATTTAAAACGTTTTTAAATTTTAGAAAAGTCTTTTTGGTCACCGGGTAAAGTGGGGATTTGTGATTACTGTAGCGGGCAGCTAGAGCGTTTAGGTGGCATTAAATGCGCAGATTAGGCGCATACTTATCTTGTACATGATACGCTTTACAGCGAGAGGATAATTTTCTTCGCAGGATGAAGTTGAAAGTAATGCCTCTTTGCTCATATGCAACACTTTTGACTGGGGGGCTTGATGATGTACCCTCCGAACAGCTCGAAGGACACTCCTTCGAGACGTGTCAAAGCCCTTCTTAACGAAGGCCCAAGTTAGGTCTCCAGAATATTCGTTGGCATCAAACCATTCGTAAGCACGAAGGTTACCTACGGGGAATTCGCTATTCGAAGCCCTAAGCCCTTGGGGTATGGTTGACGAAGGAGTAGCGGATAGGAGAACCTCGACTTGGTCAAACCCACGATCTCCTCTCTTTCCGGCTTCCCTCCAAGTTTGAGAACGTTGGTCACTAAGCCCTAGCGGTTACCCATAAACATAGGACGCCCCCATGTTCTCCGACATTTACGCAGAGGTGCCCCTAACCCTATTTCTTCCACTATAAATAGGTTGGACGGGCAATGGATTATGGTAAGCTCATTCAACACTCATCTATTTACTTACACACACTTATACAATCATAACTCATACTTACTCTCACGCCGGAGGTGATTCGCAGGGTCCAACCCCTGCGTAATCACTTAACGTAGTGTCTTCGTATTTCTTATTCTCAGGTGAAAGACAATCTTGGCTGGAATATACACCCCTCATACCTTTGATCATCATTGAAGCCTGGTAGTGCAATTTATTGTACAATCACCTATAAATACCACTCGATTTTCAAAGATTTCTAATCATCCCATTTCACACATAACATCGGTGAACTTGAGTAGAAGGTTGAAGGCGATCTTAGGGAGCAACATATGGAGCCATCTCCAAGGAGAAATCACTCCCCTCACGATAAGCATTAGCATTTTATCTTTTCTTTACTTTCAATTTATGTATTTCGTAATGTTAACCATTGAATCGATTGTTTTAGATAATATGAGTGGCTAAGCACCTCTGGTGCTAGCCTAGTTATGATTCCTTAATTTCTTTGTATATGTTTACATTGCTTCCGTATAATTATTTCTAGTGTATGCATGCATAGTTTGTTGGTAGCTACCCTTGTTTCGGTAGTTTTGAATGGCGGTAGTGGCTAGTTACTTAGGAAATATGACCAATTGACCCTAAGTAGGTAGATCGAGTGGGAATGGTAAGATATGACCAATCGACGACCCTTCTTCGCTTGTGCGATTTGACCAACTAATCACCTACCGTTTGGATGAACTTAGAAGCCGTGGATGAGTGTTTAAGATGCTAGTGCCCGGCACTCATTATTACAAATCTTGCATGTAGCGCTATGATAACGCTCAAAATGAACATGTTTTTAGTAGTGTTATCATTGGTTTTGTGTATGATAATCGGCTATATTTACTCATAACTGTTGCAAAAGTGCAAAGATGCGTGTTGTATGTGGATGTAGCGGTATCATAAAGATGAAGAAATGAAGATTTCATGCACATTTGGAGAATTCAGGAAGGAAGTCAAGTAAGGAAGCTCTTGGACTCTATGATTAGGAAGTTCAATGATTTCTAAGTATCTACAACAAGTAAAGATCAAGTTTTGTCTTGGAAATCAGACAACAAAACAAAGAAAAAGCGCGAATCAAGAAAAGTCAACAAAAGTCAAATCTGGGAGTAGGAGAGCGCCCAACCGATCGGTTGGAGCCCGCAACCGATTCGGTTGGGCGATGGTCAAAAGGCAACCGATTTGGCTGCTCCTCAACCGATCCGGTTGCCAAGCACGAGTTACATCTTTGTTATTTAATGTTGCCTTAACTCCCATAATCATTGGAGGCCGATCATTTCTGTTATTAACTTGTATGGGACGTTTTAGCCGCTTAGTTAAGGTTCTTTAGCTATAAAATGAACCTAGACTTAGTAGTCTAGGGTGACACAACCCAAAGTGTAATAGTTTACACCAAATCTTTTACCAAACCTTATTATTCATCCCAAAAGTCTTGTTACCACTCAGTAACGTCCGGGAGGTTGGAGAGACGAATTCTCATCCATTGTTTGATCATTCGAGTTATACGGTTAAGCTAGACGATTGGAGGCGTGTGGTTTCTATATTCCACAATTTCTAATTCTTGTAATCCAAAAGTTTAGGTATTCTATGGAACTTATTATGAATTACTATTCTCTTGAATTATTTGAATTACCTTGTTACTACTTGTGTTTTGTTATGATTGTCATGGAGTAATTCTTGAATATACTTGTGTGTAAGGATGTAGGAAATCATATTAGTGTTCTTATATGTGATGCATGTAAATGATCTTGTTTAAATGAGTTTGTTGGAAAACTACTAGTCTTGTTTGATTTGTCGATAAAACATGTTTTAAGAAAAAGGACCGAAAGGATTTCTCTTGTGTTTTATTCCAAAAAGTTAAGTGACAAACTAGTATGGGGATATGGTGATTGACACCCACCATGTTTACTTATTGAAACAAGACTAGAAACATTTTCATCACGAAAGGTCGAAAGATTTGTAGGAACAAGTTAATAAGAACCTTTTACAAACAGATGGATTTTCTAAAGGATAATCATTAGGATAAGGACAGAAAGGATTACCTACATGTTATTGTTCTTAAAATAATTTTACAAAACATAAACCATGGGTTGGAAATTATTTGCTTATGATTTGTGTTAGGTCACTAGTTTTACAACACAAGCATCAAGAGAAGAGATAGAGAGGCGGATGAACAATAAACCAAACACACACACACGATATAATGATATGGTTATGCGTAGAGTGAGTGAAAGAGATAAATTGAACAACCAACCCTCAAGTGAGGGTTATACAAGAGTATTTATAGGAAGGAGAGCTAGGGCAACACTCCCACCCTTCCTTTCCTTAATGGACATGGGCCTAAGCTCATGGGCCTTCTACATAAGCTTAAGGCTAATAACAAACATAAAGGCCATAATTAAGCTAACTATTACATATGAATCACTAACACTTGATTTAGGTTTAGGAGTGATTCCAACAATCTCCCTAAGTGTTGGTGATGAATGAATATTAACAGTTAAGGCGTTGAAGTAATAGTAGCTTTGACGTCTTCGACATTCTTCTTTTTCTTGTGAGAAGAATTGCCTTGATTCGAACAATCTCCCGGTGTGGAGAAATTGTCTTCTTTGAGCAGTTACGCTTTGACGTCATCTTTAACTTTGTTCTTTGTTCATTGTTCTTTGGGATGGTAGTGATAGTATGTTGTTGTGCGCATCAAGTCTCGCCTCGTGTGCGCTTCGTTGCTCGGTGTCTCCACGTCATTCTTCAACATGCTCACACGCTCTTTGACGTTGTATTTCAATCTTCGATGAAGTTCTTTAAGTCTTTAACTTTGTAGATTCTTTGATTTGACGAAGAATCATTCGACTTTGTGTTGCTTTAAGATAGAACTTCCATTAGTGATGATGTTGGCGTGAGCATGAGAAGAATCAGACGATCATTCCGCTCCGTAGCTTCCATAAGAAGAAAACATTAGAACGGTTAGTAATAAGCGGATTCCGCACTTACAAGTTTAAACTTCAAGAGTGTTAATGACATAGTGTGTAAACACAACTCTAATTCTCACAAAGGCCGCCTCGAACCGGAGTCCCACAAGTGAGATAACGCGATGTACCAAGTACATCTGATTCGAGATGAGTCGTTGAGGTACATCAAGCATCACCTCACGATCGTAGACCGTTTGAGACACACTAAGCGTAATCCACGGGAGTTACCGGTGACTGCTTTGTCGTCGCTTTGATGTTGACCACGCGGAGTTTCCATTCAATCACTAAGGATCACAGCCAGAACCTCTCATAAATGTTCTCGACAGTTTGCCGAGATCCGTGAAGGACTCGATAACGTACCATCAAGTTCTTATTGTTGAACATCAAGTGATGAAATGTCAAGTGTACCTAAGAGATCTTTTGATGAATCTCGTGGCTCTAGACTCAATAGTGCATTTTGGTTTTCCCGAGTGGAGACTAGGAGAAGGTCTCCTTCTTCAATATCGACAATCTCTAAGAGAAAGCCGATAGATTATGTAGGGTTCCACGTGAGAGTGAAACAAGCTTCATTGAGAGAAACTTGAGTGGCTAAGAAGGTTTAGTGCATGCGTCCTTTGGGTCCATGACGGCTTTTATTCTTCAATACCGGTGTCATCAAGTGACAACGGAGTATATGAATTGAACCCGGTTATACGCCTAAGTTGAATAATTTGGAGGCTATTTCTTTTCACCCTTTTCTTTGCATTTCTTTTTAATTCTTCAACTCCTTCTTTCTCCGATTCTCATTTTCTCCTTTTTATAATCGTACCTAAGGACTTCTAAGTACTAACTATTTGTGATGTCCTTGGGTAGATCCTTCGACTCTGGCGGATCATAGGGCGGTTATTCCTAACCTTAGTCACCTTATAACTCCATGACTAACCTATGTTGCCATAAAACCAATTTTCAAGAAAATCTCTTACAACGGTTATGATTGTAAAACATTTTGTACCACCGTAAGAGTTTGATCTTTGCAAAAATACTCCCCTCCACATGTGCTTAAGAGTTTTATGGAAATCACAAGGAGGAAAGAGCACGCACTTTATGAATTGATCAACTCAAGATAGACAATCCCCCGTGAGACAATGTTACGTTGCATAGTTAAAGAGTTACATTGTCAGCTTTTAGGTGACAACTATCTCTAATAACTACCTTGAAGGTGTAGACAAATCTCGAAAGGTTGTCAAACCCGTCAGAGTTCATGTTTACCAAGAGTTTCTCGAATAGTACATTCTACTCGGACAAGTCCTTTGCGAGACACGTTTACATCACTAGCGAATTAGCTTGAAATTATTACCCGTCCTGGACAAGTCTTTTCGAGTTACTAACAGTTAAGTATCGTCAATTCGTTGGTTAAGTCTATAGCACAAATATTCATTTGCATTTACACAACATATTTCTTATCACATAATTTTCTCCCCTCAAAATGGCATATAAAATGTTATTTTTGAAAAGTTGAGAATAAATATGACCATTTTGAGTGTTGCGGGAAGATGACCACTGTGAACAATTTGTGAACAAAGTTTTAATTCAAGTACTTCCCCTCAACAATTGATATAAACGGTTGAGGTTTTGAAAATCATAAGGGGAAGTACTTGTTCTTTTGAGCAAAACCTTTAAAAGTGAAAGGTTTGATGGGTTTTACTCAAAAGTAAGAAGCTTTCGCTCCTTTTATAAGGATTGTGGCACTGAAGCGTACCACAGGGTCCTTTCTTTACAAGAACGGGTTGTACACTGAAATGTGTGCACAAGCCATAGTCATAAGTAAATCACACATCCAAAATATTATGAAATAGAAGCGCCAAGGGTACCGTGAAGTCCATCAATGTTTCCGTGAATGCGAATCGGGCGTTGATAGCCGGCGAGAGCAATCACAGGACGACCGCCACAAAGCTCTCCGTAGTTTTGAATCGGTCCCGCCGATACAACCTTTCATCAATCTTTCGATGATCCTCCTCACATCCCGTCTTTCCTTAGAATTCCATCGCTTTTGTGACCCAATTCCTTCATGAATATCCTTCAACCTATAAGCCAATCCGTCCCTAACCTTCTTTAATGTGTGATCCCCAAACTTGTGAAGATCTCTACGCCATCAAGCAATTGCGTTGTGTTTCACTAAGGTAAACCACTCCGAATGGTTGGTGATGAGAGTGTATTGTGAAAGCCGGTTGATGTCGGGAAGATCTAGCGGAGGTGGAGTGAAGTTGACACGGTCCGATATGATTCAACCGCAGTCGGAGATCTTCTACGTTCTTTGATGACTATGCTTCGATGAAGATAAGCAAGGACTTGATGAATTCACGTTGTACTTGCTTGAAAACTATCTCATGCGACCACATGCTTTGGCAAGGTACATGTCTTCAATGTCGTTGATAGACAAATTCTCAAAGTCCGCTTGAGAGAATGCATAATCCCTTTCGCCTTGCCTTTTGACCATAATATTCTTGAGAAGGTGTAGTCCCATTTAGACGAAAGATCAACATGTTTAATAGCCACGATTGCTTTAGTCTTGAACACTTCATGTTGAGACTTCAACCTCAGCGACTCGTAGTAGATTCGCTTGCGTTCCGCCAATGGTGAATCCCATACAATGCATCACGGTCATATACTTCCACACCGTTGGAGAACATGTGGTTAGCCCTTTCCTCGATGGCTATGCGCTTAGAGTATATGGTCGCCGGAATGGAAGTGTCGAGATGTAGCGATTTCCTTGAACCATCGCCACCGTGTAGAAGAAATTCCAAGTCTTTGTTGAAGAAATATCGGAATGGAATCCTAGGCCGATCTGGTTGGCCAATTGTTGGTAGAGGTTTTGACCATCGATGTAATATGGAGGGTTGTCCGTTTGGTGAAGTCGATGTTTGCTTCGGGTTGAGCCAATCCATGTTGTTAGACATAGCTCGTGCTATATTATCAAGGTGATACTCAACTTCAATAGCACTTTCGAACTATCTTTTAGAAGTTGAAATGCTTCATTCTTGATTCGCTTCAACTTGGATTTCGTCATCTTCTTCACATGGAATTTTTCTTGTAGTAGTTTCGCATGCTCCAATGTACTACATTCGGAACCTCTTGACCTTCATTTGGGTAGGGAGTGGAATCAACAAGCTTGAGAACCATTCAAATTCAAGATCATCCTCGTCTAGCCATGATAAGGCGTCGGTCATAGGCGCCTTCTTCTTCTTCTTCTTTGGCCTAGAGGAGGATTACGGTTTCTTGGGCGTGTCGGGAGAGATGGGTTGTTGTTGGGGCTCGGAGACTTCTTCATCGTCACCACCCATATACTCAAAGTGATCACCGGTTTTACGAGTGCGGGTGGTAACTCGAATCTTGAGGTTTTCGGTAGAAGAACGAGGAGGAGACCTTTGTTGAGCCGGAGTCCGTTGGGATGGAGGTTACATAGAAGATGATTCACCGCACTTCTTGAGCGTTTGGGCTCGTTATCCTTATCCTTATCTTTGTCTTTTTCGTCTCTTGGGCGTTTAGGCCTTCGACTTCTTCTCTCGTATGATGACATGAGTTGGTATTCCAAAAATGCTTCAAACAATTTACCTTCGTGGGAGGCAAATGTTGCGAGCATTTCGACATTTGAGCTACCAAACGGTTCACCAATTCATCATCCGAGAAGATTGTGGGTTCAATGGATTGATGTTTACATTCATTGGAGTTGATTTCATGGTTTGCTTGGCCAAATGCAAAAGATTCGGATAAACTTGTCTGGTGTACATCTCCTTTGTCAATTTAGGAACTACGTCAAGAAGGAACTTGTGAGTGTATCCTTTGATCATCTCGTCCATTTTCCCTTGAACATCATCTTTCATGAGCTTCTGGACATATTCCCTTTCAACTTGCATCTTGTCGTTCTCATCATGAAGATCTTGAATCGATCGTGAAAATTCATCTTCTTGTAGAGCACGTCTTTCTTCTGAACTGCTTGACAACTTTAACGATTCGTGTCTTAGCTTGAGAGATCCAAGATGCGGTTGGCTTCTTCACCGATTTTGATGTTGATTTGGTTGATCCTTTTGATGGTGGTAGTGAGGAGGAGAAGATGAGTCCGATGATGATGAGATGTGAGGAGACTCGGGTCCTTTGGTGGTTGAAGTTTCCTTCTTTGAGTGTGTAGGACTATCCGGAAGAAACTTATCATAATCAACATCTTTATCTTTCTTGGACTTTTCGGTTTACGGTTCTTCAATATCATACTCGTGAGGATCTTCCACGCGCTTTTGTTGTTGCTCCAAAGTGGTGGCACCAGGTTCCTTATCGGGTCGATTAACCGCA